>JAOTOM010005073.1:0-330000 GCA_034440615.1 Ashinkailepas kermadecensis | reverse complement strand
AACAATGGAAGGACCATGTTTTGGCTTGATATATAGCAAGTAAAAATGTTTTTTTTTCTCATAAATCCTCATTTGGAGTGCGCAAACTTTGCCATATTTGAAATCTTTCGAAGATTGTGCTCTAACTCGGCCATCTCTCCGTCCAAAATTGAGATGCGGCTTGCTAACACGTAGCAACGTGTTCTCTGACATTGTGTGGATTTGTATCTTCTAATGTGCTTATTTACCTCCAATATCCAGTTATCTATATAAGATAAAAGGCGCCTACTGACATCAGAAGTGGCCATTGGCCTCAACTGAACTGTGGTCGGCACCAGTAGCCTGTGTTTGGTTATATCCGGTTATTTCGCTGAGTAAATGCGTCTCAATTTAGTTCGCCGAGAACACTTCCTGACATCTGTTAATGCTTGTATTCTCATAGAAAACACGATCTGTATGGATGCATGAGGGCAATGTATACACCATGGTTACACAACCATTGTATGTTTAGAACAAACATGTATCCAACTGATAAATAAGGAGGTACATCACGTCACATTCATGCCCCGTCAGAAGTGCATCGAAATACCGTTTGCATATTTGAAGACATGGAAACGACCCAAAGTGTTTGTTATATGCCCAAAGACAGATCAACTCACACATCTTGAAGTAACTGCGGTAACAAACCATGTTCAATATGTGCACCAATTGTGTCTGTCTCGTGTCTAGCTTGTCTTTGTCCACCTATCGTGACACTTTCACGGCACGTCCCTCGCCGTTCGACAATACATGTACCAAAGCAGACGTAACATCAGTAGGCGAGAACTTGGAAAATTTGTGTGTTCCTTTGACGGCGAGAGCTTTCGTAAAGCAACCTGCGAGGCTCGCAGTGACCTTCTCCACCTCTCCCTTCGTGACAAAGCAGCTCTGAGACAGGCCTCACAATTTCTCGCAAACATCGACAGCTCTCGGAACTCCCCTTAGCTCTTAGGTGGCTCTGTTCATCCCCCAGTGTTCCTCCAAAGTCTCAGAAGTATCACAGTCCGGTCCGCCATAGCTCTCACGGGACCTCCCTACACCTCAAGTTTTTTTTCGGGCTGGCAGTGACATTCTAGCTCTGGAATTGGCTCTCAGTATTCCTCACAACGATCGCTAGCCCTTAGGGAAACTTTAGCTCTTAGGGGGCCCTGTTCGGCTCATAGGGACCCCTTCCAAGCCTTTTGCGCATCCCAGTCCAGTCCCCTCTAGCGCTCAGTGACCATTTCCAATCGTCAGGGATCTTCTCCAGCTGTTAGGGCCCTTCTCTGTCCTTGACAGTTTGTCTAGCTTCAAGGGCTTTCTAGCTCTGACATTGGCCCTCAGTATTCCTCATGATCATTGACCTAGGGACTCTTCTTAGCTCTCGGGGAACTCTATTCGCCCTCAAGGGCCTTCTCATGCTGCTAGGGATCCTTCCTAGTTATCGACAGCTGTCGTGGCTGCAAGAGCATTCTAGCTCTGAGGCTGTTTCTGGGTATTCCTCACCTCAATTACCAGCCAACTGGGAGTTTTTCCTCTCGGGTGGCCCTGTTCATCCATTAGGGGCCCCTCTCAACATCAGAAGACTTTCAGTCCAGTCCTCTCTGACTCTCAGGAGATCCTCTGCATCACTCAAGGCCCTCTCCTGCTTGTAGGGGCCCATCACAGTTCCCAATAGTCCTGTCTAGCTCTCATCTCGAGGAATTTCAGATCTTAGATGGGCCCTCACTAGTCCTCTTCAGCTCGCATGGGTCCTGTTGATCCCTCAGGTGCCCTTTCAGACCCAAAGAGCATCCCAGCCTTCTCAGACCCTCACGTGCCTGTTCACTCTTCAGCCGTTAGGGGTCAATTCCAGCTGAGACTGCTCTTTCCAGCTGGTATAGGCACCTCAGCTCTCGGGCGGGTCCTCTCTTGTCTTCACGGCCCTTGCTAGCCCTCAGGATGGACCTCTTCACGTATCAAGGGCACTTTCCACACAAGTTATTAAATGTACTTAAAAATTTCTTCGGTTATATTTCTACCCCTCAGGGCGATCGCCGGAGGACTCCGTTGGACTTGACAGGGAGCGGGTACCCCTTCACCCCTTGGAAACGCCACTACTGCGTAGCAGCCCGGGCCCCTCCATGGGACTTAGGAGCCCTTTACGTAGCACCGGGAACCCTCCGCTTCAGCTCGGATCGCCTCCGAAGTTCGGGGTCTCTTTATCGGCCTGAGGCCGCTGTCAGCTCTGAGAACCTCTCTATCAGCGTGAGCCAAAGCCGACCCAGTGACTCTGCACGTCCGGCCTAGGGCCCCATCCGTCGGCTCAGAGACCCTCTTTCACGGCTCAGCTCATTCGGTCTGGTTGGAATCTTCTCTTCAAAAACTTGGGCCTTCTCTATCATGCAAGGGACACTTCCGTGGGCCCAAGGGCCCTTTCTGACGGCCCGAGATCCCCTGCGGCAATTAGGGCCCATCCGTCATTTCAGGGGCCCTCTTTGACGACCCAGGGCCTTTCCCGGCAAGCCTGAGGGGCCTTTTCAAACGCTTGGACCCTGTCCATCAAGTCAGAGGCCCTTTCTTGGCTTGGGCTCTGCTGACAGCCCGGCCTGGCGAGTTAGAAGTACAATCTTCGATAATCTTCACACATATAAAGTTTGCGATACAGATAAAGTTTGCGCTCTCCAAACGAACATTTGTAGAAAAAACGCTATTATTTTTATTTGTTACATGGCAAGCAAAAATATGGTCCTACCATCGTGTCAATCTTAAAAAGTAAATTTTGACGGGCATCGAGGTTACCGGAGGTCACGTGATCTGAGGTCATGGGGTAACTTTTCAACCATTTATCACATATACAAATATTACCGGAATTGGATTCCTTGAAATTTTGCGAGTTCACAAATTTTTGGACATTTATATTTTGAACGATATTTAACACAGTTATCGGTCACCGAGCGTAACCTTGCAGTGTCACCTTCCAGAAATACCCGAGGCTATAACCCCCGAACCGTTGACCTGATCGAAATACAATTTTAGCAGGAGGATTCAAGGCACAGGATAACCATACGCATCAATCATTTGCTCAAATTCTGAAATATGAGGGTGGACAATCACCCCCTTTGCCTGGCCGATTTGTCATATAATTACCACGTTATCGTTTGTTAAATTTATGAATATTATACAGCTTTGTGCATTACTACTTTATAAAACCGTCCATCATCGGGACACAATGCCAGAGAATGCGTTGGTATGTGTTATCAAAATGCATCTCGATATTGGACGGAGGGACGGCCGAGTTAGTAGCTCAATCCTCGAAACACTTTAAATATGGTAAAGTTTGCGCTCCCCAAATGAGGATTCATAGGAAAGACGCACATTTTTTATTTTCTATATATCAAGCCAAAACATGATCCCTCCATTCTGTCAATACAAAAATCACGGGCATCGAGGTCACCGGAGGTCACGTGACCTGAGGTCATAGGGTAACTCTTTTATTATTCATCACATATTACAAATATTGCCAGAATTGGATTCCTTGGAATTTTGCGGGTTAAAAAATGTCTGGATAATTATATTTTCACTGATAATTAACTTAGTTATCGTCCACCGAACATAACCTTACAGTGACCTTTCAGAAATGCCCGAAGCCATAACTCCTGAGCTATTGACCTGAACGAAGTGAAATTTGCACAGGTGGATTCAGGGCATACGATAGCCCCGTACACCAATTCTTATCAAAATCTAAGACATGAGGGTGGACAATCACCCCTTTGCCTGGTCGAGTTGTCCTGGAATCCCCAGGTGGAACAAGGGCCGGGCAGGGGCCTCATCACTGCAGCCGCTATAGGAGGCTTTTTGTGGAAGCAAAACAGCTCATTGGCGTCATTTGGTTTCGTATGCTTACGCAAAATTAACAGAAAATGCACATCTGCAGCATTCAAAGAGTTAATGTAAGAAAGGACTGACAAGACTTATACTCACGATTAAAATTATAACGAACAATTCGGTACATTTTGAGTTCTTTGTGAGAAACTTAAAATCCGTTTTAGCGGCTTTTAGCTGCTGGGAAGCGTAGTACCAGCACTTTAGCAGTTCAGCTGTACATGTGTGAGAAATTCTGGAGGGCATGTCTCAAGTAACCTCACAATGTAAGCTTGCAATTAGCAAGATGCTTGTGCGCAAGAGTACTTTTGATGCTTTGTGTGATACTTTGTTCTCTTAAGATTGAGGATAATGCACTGAATTCGTTCTTGTCCTCTAAGAAGTTATTACTTATCTCAAAACTAAGCAAGTAAATAAAATACATGAGCTGTATCATGCGCACTCCAGCGTGTATCATAAGTATTTTGACCTCCATTGTGGTTAACCACAACCCATGCTACTTTAATTTCTTACTACTTAGTAAAAGTATGGGTACTTACATGGACGTAGATTCGTCGAAAAAAAGCGTGGTGTGTGTGTGGGGGGGGGAATTCAAACCAAGCTAAGCCTAGAAAAGGCAATGCAGCTCGGACTAGTACCACCGAAGACATCCAAATATAAATTAAAATATTTGTTGAACGCCAACCAGCTGAAAGCAACCAGAAGAAGTACTGGCATCTGTTCTACTTAATATTTGCTCTGGTGTCAATAGTGCAGCACCACACTCGTCCTGATAACGCTGAACAAAGCACAGCGAGAGCGCTGCCGCCTCCACGGCGAACATTCAGACGATGTTTCTTGTAGCCTCCGCGACTGACGTTTCGTCAAATGCGGCACACCGGTAACATCCCGCAGCAGATGCTTTTTCGTCGACTCAAAATCAACCACGGGAATGTCAGCTCGCTGATCAAACACCTAGACGACATCAACCAAGTGCTATCGACGGAGGGATTTGACCCATTCAGTGTCATCGAGACACTGCTCTCCGTAGATATGGATAACAGCATTTTCATCTTTCCTGGCTTCAACATCAGGCGGAAGGAAGTATCGCACTGACGTGGACAGTGGCGTAGCCAGGATTTGGTCCGGGGGGGGGAACATCTGAAAGCCCCCTACCTACCGAGGCCCCCCACACTTTTCCGAAACTCCTCGGATTTCGGCCACTTTATTTTTGAAGGGCCCCTTTGTATATATATATATATATATATATATATATATATATATATATTATATATATATATATATATATATCTACTGCGCAAAGATGGTTAAATAGGGGAAAGTGAGGTTTGTTGAGCCTACAGATAAGTTGAGCCACCCCCATTATCTCACCTATGGTGTCATGAGAACTTATCAGCCAGCTGCCGACACTTTGAAGAAAGTCTTCATTTTTGGTTGGACGGCGGGCCGGGAGCGGTAGATATCTAGTGAACCCTGACCAAAAATGTGTTTTTAAGGTCTGAAGTAATTTTTTCCTCGACTCCGAAATGTTTTATTTTCCTTAATTGATAACAGGTAGTCTTCCGATCAAAGCACACAATTATAGGCATGTGTTTTCTCTCGATATCCATCAAAGCCACTTTGGGGTGGGATGGTCAGGAGATGGGCAGCCATATTTTATCTGAAGTGAGGTGGGCATGGGGCAAGTTGAGCAATCGTGGCCGGGGCAAGATGAGCCGTGGCTGAGCAGTGGCCTATTGATGTGTTGCGCGCTGCTGATGTTTTTCCCATGAAACATGACATAAAGTGGCATGAAATTATCTTTCAGCCTATTGCCGTTGAGCAGTGTTCTATGATGAGTTATGGTGTGACAATACCAGATAAAAAGGCGGTGAAAATCTAGGTCAAAGTATATTACGTGGTATTTTCTGATAGCTTTAATGTTTTCCCGCCAGAACATGTGAGCTGACAAAAAGTGACCACAAGAAGCCTGCAACACTAAAAGTAACACTCCCCAGTAGTCGTCACAGTATTTGTTTACTTAAATAAGGTTTCTGACCAACTTACCCCACCACTAGGATCAACTTTCACCACGCCCGGGGTAAGTTCAGACAAGGGTGATACTTCAGAACAACTCAAAATATCACTGATTTATAATTGCTTGAGAAATATCTTTAGGTAACTCATTTGTACCCATAAGATCATTCTTTCAGAATATGTGCACAAGTAATCAATCCTTCGATCTCGCCACATTCGCTCAAGGCCCTCTCAAGTAAATAATAATTGGCTCAATTTACCTCAACTTCCACTACGTAGGACAATAAGGCACTACGGGCTGGTGCGACTAATTATTCATATCCATGGACATAATTGCTTCTTTCTGTTAACCGATAAGTGCAGACATAGTTTAATGGGGAGGGTGTTCATGACAAGTGTGGGGCCCAGTGCCGCAGCTAAGATTTGTCTTAGGGCGGCCGGACCACAATGAAGCTGAGAAGGTTGTCGGTGCGCCAAACATTTAGGGTGTTGCGTGGTGAAAATATCAAAATTTCTTGTGTGATATGGTATATTTTTGGCTGATAAAAGGGCGGACCCACGTACCCCCTTGGCTGCGCCTCTGGTGGGGCCCATATTGTTGCGCCTTTTCAACACCGTTATACTTTCTCAAAATTAGGCGTGAATATCAGTGGGGAGAAATAAGTGCCAGGTTTGGGGACAAGCAAAGGACTAGAAACATACATGCCTGACCAGCTATGAACAAACACACCATCCTGCAACTTAGTTGTTTCTCTTTCTTGTTGCTTAACCGATGTCACCAGGGTCCAAAGCGAAGCAACTGGCACTGCTGGAGCGTCCGTCATAACAGCTATTGCTGGGCTGTTTGTTTCGCCATCGCTGGAGCGACCGTAGCTGCTGGAGCAGCTGTGGTCATGCCACTGGGACAGCTGTGGCCGCTTGGTCCGTAGTCACTGCCATGACGGCCGTAGCCGTTAGGGCGATCGTGGCCACGGAGCCGGCCGCCGCCTCTAAGGTGGTGGTGGATGAGCTCCCAGTCCTTCGCAGCATTTATGGCTGTCAAGGATATCCGATCACTGAAGCTGACCCTTAGTGTTCCTCGCACTCATCGCCAATTATCAAGGGCTCTCTTAGCTCTCAGAGGGTCCCGATCCCTCAGGTGTGCATCCAAAGCTTAGGTACATCTCAGTCCAGTCCTCTGGAGGGTCCTATTCATCCGTCAGGAGCCCTCTCCATCTTGCATGTTCCATTCCCAGTCTTCGACAAACTTGTCTAGCTTCTAGAGGAATCCTGCAGCTCTGAGACAGGTCTCACAATTTCTAGCAAACATCGCCAGCTCTCGGAACTCTCCTTAGCTCTTAGGTGGCTTTGTTCATCCCTCAGTGTTCCTCCCGAGCCTCAGGAGTATCACAGTCCAGTCCGGTCTAGCTCTCAGGGTGACCCGTAGACCTTGACAGTCTTTCGGGCTAGCAATGACATTCTAGCTCTGAAACTGGCTCTCAGTATTCCTCGTAACAATCGCTTGCCCTTAGGGACTCTCTTTAGATCTCAGGGGCCCCGTTATTCACATAGGGACCCATTCCCAATCTCTTGGGTATCCCAGTCCAGTTCTCTCTAGCGCTCAGTGACCATTTCAAATCGTCAGGGTCCCTTTCAAGCTGTTATTGACCCTCGGAATTCCTTCCTTGTTATTGGCCTTGGCCCTCGGCATTCCTCACAACCATCGCTAGCCTCAGTGACTCTAAGCTTTCGGGGGCTCTAACTTTCAGGGGCCCCCTGAAGCTGCTAGAGGTCCTTCCTAGTTATGGACAGCTCTTGTGGTTTCAAGAACATTTTACCTCATTCTAGCTCTAATGCTGTCCCTCGGTAGTCCTCACCTCAATCACCAGCCAACAGGGAATATTTTAGCCTCTCAGTGACTTTGTTCATCCATTTGGGCCCGCTCTCAACATCAGAAGAATCCCAGGCCAGTCCTCTCTGACTCTCACGAGATCCTCTTCATCCCTCAGGGTCCTCCCCTGTTTGCAAAGGTCCATCACAGTTCTCAATAGTCCTATCTAGCTCTCATCTCGGGGGCATTTCAGGTCTGAGATGGGCCCTCACTAGTCCTGTTCAGTTCTTAGGGGTCCTGTTCATCCCTCAGGGGCCCTTTCAAACCGAAAGAGCCCCTGCCCTCAGGTGCCATCCTGCTCTGCCCTCAGGTGACCTGTTTTATTCCTCAGCTGTTAGGCACCTATTCCAGCTGATACTGCTCTTTCCAGCTGTTATGGGCATTCCAGATCTCGAGCGGGTCCTATCTTGTCTCCACGGCCTTTACTAGCCCTCAGGGTGGACGTCTTCATGTCGCAAGAGCCTTTTCCACACAAGCTGTTAGATGCGTTAACATTCTTCCTCGGTTATATATCTGCCCCTTAGGGCGGTCGCCTGGAGGGCCCCATCGGACTCGCCAGAAGGGCGAGTGCCCATTCATCCCTTGGAAACACCACTACTTTGTAGCAGCCCAAGCACCTCCATGGGCTTAGAAGCCCATTACGTACCATCGGGAACCCTCTGCTTCAGCCCGAATTCTTTCCTTAGTTTGGGGCCTCTTTATCGATATGATGCCCGCTGTCAGCTTTGAGCCCATTTCCATCAACTGAGCCAAAGCCGACCCAATGGCTCTGCACGTCCGGCCCGGGGACCCTATCCGTCGAGTCAGGGACCCTCTTTCATGGCTCAGGACACTTTCCGTCCGGCCGGAATCCCCTCTTCAAAAGCTTGGATCTCTAGCACTGTGCGGTTCTGGCCCTCATCGGCCCAGGGGCCCTTCATACCGGCTCTGGGCCCTTTCCGACTGCTCGGGGTTCTCCCACAGCTTGGGGTCATCTCCGTCGGCGCATGGGCCCTCCTTGGCGATCCAGGGCTTCATCTATCAGGCCTCTTTAGCAGCTTGGGCTTTAACACCCTGGCCATTAGACCAGGGTCCCTTGTACGGCTTGGGCCCCATCCGCTGGTCAAAGGGCCCTTTCTGACGGCCATAGATCTTTCCCGGCAACTAGGTCCCCTTCGTCGTTTCAGGGGCCCTCTTTGACAATCCAGGACCTTTTCCCACAAGCCGGAGGCCCCGCATGGTCCTTGTCCATTAGGTCAGAGGCACTTTCTCGGCTCGGGCTCTGCCGACAGCCCAGGGACCCTTCATATTGGCTCGGGCCCTCTCAGTCAGCCCTGGGGCCCTTTCAACTATCCGGGGCTCCCTCCGTGTGACCTAGAAGCCTTTCACGTTAGCCCAGCTAATGGCCCTCATCTTCCCGAGGGCACCCTCCGTTGACTCGGGCCCTTTTCGTCGGGTTGGGACCCTTTCCGTCAGCCTGGGGCTCCTTTCGTCGGTCCAAGGGCCCTATGCGTCGGCCCAGGGTCCCTGCACGTCGGCCCAGGCGCCATTCACGTCGTCCCAAGGGCCCTTCACGTCGGCCCAGGGGCCCATCACGTTGGCTCAGGGGCTCTTCACGTTGTCCCAGGGGCTCTTTACGTCGGCCCAGGGGGCCTGCAAGAGCCCCCTGGACCCTTGGGCCTTGAGGGGCCCCGGACCCTCCAGGGGGGACTGCCCCTTCGCACCCTAGGCTACGCCACTGGACGTGGAGTCGCTATTATCTCACGTAATCGCTTCACTATTGAGCCACTGTGTGTGACTACCCCGAGCTCATCCCTCGTGTCACTGTGGGTCGCTGTGACTGGTATGACATCAGTTGTCACTGGAGTTGTCTACCGTTCCCAAAATAGTGCAGTGGCACCGGCCAATGAGAAACTACATGAGCAGCTGGCACATGTCCTAAACCTGGGAAAGCCCATTTTTATTTTCGGTGACACAAATGTTGACGTGCTACAGATGACAAACCAGGCGTGCAGGCTTATCTGCGTACTCTGAGATTTGTCCCTCAACTCGGGACCCCGAAAAGTCCCGCCGGAGCCCTCACAAGCGTGCTAGGGTCCCACAAATGTGCGTCAGGAGATCCAAATAACCAGCGGGACCCCAAGAGCATAACAGGAGGCCGAATATGCACCAGATCTCTAAAGCGCATCAAGTTTCGCAAAAAGTGGCGGAGCCTTAACCCTCTTTCCAGTCATATCCTCACACCCCGTCTCGAGGGGGTTGATAGAACTCCTCCCCTCTAATCTAAAAAATAAGCGTCGCACGAAAACGAGAGGTGTCATCGGAAAACGCTCCACGAGTAGGGCCAGAAACCACCCCTAGATTCCCCCCCCACACCAAAGTGACGTCACTAGAGGGTCTATGTTTTCACAACTGACTTCACGTTTTTGGCTCGGGGAGTTCATTTTAGGCATATTTGAAAAAAAAACAAAAATTATTTGGAATCAGAAAAGGAAGACGAAATCGACCATGGCCCCAAAAATATTCCCGACCCAAGTCACATTTTTTATTTCAAATTTTTTTAGTTTTCCGTTTTCTTAAATTTTTATTTTTCTAATGAGTAGTAGAGTGGATCGCAAAATGTTTGAAGTCAACTTGCTCTCATAAGAAATGCTTACTTTAGCCAGAATCTTAGATTTTAGCCATAATGGTCAAATATGCAAAACTAATGTCATCAAAAACGAAAAAAAAAAAATTCCTCTGGTGCGTTTTATTTCCTCCCTAAATATAAGCAAACGCTGAAGGTTTCATTAAAGTATCTTTATCCGTTAAAGCGTGACGACTGGGTGAACTTTTCTGGAGGTGACCTCACTTGACCTTTACTAACTCGTTGACCCTAAATGATCTGACCTCAAAATTTCCACACAACACGCCAAATTGATTTGGGGATAGGTATGCCGAATTTCGCCGTGCTACCACGCGTCGTTCTTTCACTATCCGCGGAAAACCTTACTGGGGGCGCATATCAACCCCCGAGGGTTAACACGCGCACTGGAGGGGGGAAATCCCCTCACCCCTCCGGTTTTTCGTACATAACTCCAGACTTTACCGGTCGATATACGCCATTTTTTGCGTACCTGCTTAGAAATGACCGGCGCGTCGTTTAAACTAAGAAAAATGGAAATCGACCGATTTTTTTTATCGAGTTAGGGGCCGTTAAAGTAAAAAAAAATGCGTAGCGCCAGACCACAAAAATCGGCGCTGATGCACTTCCCGTATATCCACAAAAAGGAAGTGTTCTTGGCAGCACTAGCGACTTGTTTGATGTATATTGATAGGCTATATAGTTTCAAGGTCATGTTAGGTCACCGAGGTCAAGTCAGGTCACCGATATGCGCAACCATTTTTAATGGGGGTAGGTAGACCCCTCCAAATCCGTTCTGCCCCCTGACGCAAATCCTAGGTACGCCACTGATCTGCTGTTGTAAGTCTGTGCATCAAAATACTTATTGGACTCGCTAGACTACGTCAGGTTTTCGCACGTTACGAGACCAGTGCTAATTGAGACACTTGTATTCCCTCACATAAGATACTGTGTGTGTCTGGCTCGGGAAGCTGTAGCAGAACCCATGAAACGGCGCATAAAAAGTGCATCAACTTCGGTGCAAGGATTGTCGCCGGCTGGCACTTCCGGGATCATGTGTCGCCAACGTTGAAAGAACTAGGATGGCTCAAATTGGAGGACTTCATATCCGAGGAAGGTGCTCACTCAGTTTTCAAAAGTTTGAAGAAAATTGAATGAGTTAAATGGCCTGGAACTCATTCGCAATCAACTGAACTGTCGCTCAACTGTGTCGCAACGGAGCACGGCCACAGCTAACGGTGAGCTCCAGGCACCACGATATCGCACAGGATTCGCGCGCCGCTTCTTCGTACCACGAGCTTGCTGGACGTGGGATAATGTGTATTGAACTTGGCGTGCAGCTTGGAGAGCCATCTCAGAAAGATCGTGATCCCTTTTAGAGTCCGCAAAGGCCCGTAGCCTTTCCCAGGGGCCCTTAGACGTTCGTAATGGCATGTGTGCGTTCATAGGGGCTCGAAAGCGTTCGTAGGGGTCCAAACACGCTCATAAGGACCCATTCACTTTCGTAGGGGTCTTTAGCTGTTCGTAGAAGTCCAAAATGACCCGTGAACGTGCGGAAAGGTTCGTAGACGTTCTTAGGGGGTCGACAAAGCCTCTGTGGCCATGCAAAGCCCCTTTTCATGTTTACCACGGCGATCCCGTCAATAATTACGTACGGACTTAGGAGGGGGGGGTGCAGCCCCTTCCCACTCCCTGGCTACGTCCATGAATATATGCATATATATACATGCATACATACATACATACATACATACATACATATATATATATATATAGGTATGTGTGTATGTATATATGGAAGTGGCATCGTAATAAATAGTATATTTTTAGTATCAAGTGACAAAATGCACAAGTTGAAAACCGCACTATCGTACGCTTGAAATCCAGCATTAAAAACGTGATGAGCATTCCACATCCCAGTGAACTGATCAACGACATAATACGAACAATGCGTCAATGGCAAAAAGGTAACGCAGCAGAATACACATAAAGGCGTGATAGGCCTCGGTAAATCACACCTATTACGTTTCACAACGTCCCATATGCATGGAAGGACGCATTTTTAATGTGCGAGTGTTTGTATCTGTGTGTGTGTGTGTGTGTGTGTATCGATGTGTGGGTGTGTATGTGTTTGTGTGCGTGTGTGTGCGTGTGTATGTGCGCGTGTGTGCGCGTGCGTGCGTGCGTACGTGCGTGCGTGCGTGTGTGCTGTCCTGTGCTGAGCTGTCCTTAAGCTCGGTTCACACTATGGTCTTTTGACGCTTTCCGACCGTTCATTCATCGTTTTTAGGCCGTTTCGTCAAACAAACTGCAATCGAACGTATTTCAGACGCCCGTCAAAACTGCGTTTTACGAACGTTTAACGCGCCGGATAATAAACGTCTATCTGGCGTCCACAAGATATATTTAGTTTATCTTTTCAACGCCGATTCGGCGTTTAATGTTCTGTTGGTATGATTGAATGGTCGCGAGATATTCGAAGTTTTGTTGGCTGTCTATAACCAGGTTGGAAGCATTGATTTGCCTGTGGCTAGAATATTGCATTTCCTAGCACACCTCTTGACCACGTGGTGGAGAGGTAGCCCTGGAAAATAGTCGCAGGCGGAATTGCATGCAATGCTGTGTTGTGTTTGTGTTTTATTGGCACCGAAAAAGCATGCTTGTTCACCCAAGATGGAAAGGTGGGAAATAATATTTTGGGGCTGTGCAATGCACAGCTCCAGGGTGTTGGGTGTTGCGCTAGTTGCAGATCCAAAATGCCATACCGAGATTTTATGGGTGGGGCCCTAGGAACAAATAAAATCACATTTTTATCCCACGTTATGCAACCTCCATCCAGCCGGCGGCTTCCAAAGTTTCAGTGGAGGCAGCACTAGCGATCCTAGTGGCAGTTTTGTACTCCGACTCTGCTTTGACACTTGACCTGTGAGACATTCAAATTATATGACACGATGGATTATGACCTTCAGTACCATTGAAAAGGCACATAACCATGTTCATTAAAAGGTTTTGACGGTTGACCCACGGTTTATATCCATTACGTTTATTGGGTCAAATAACGAACTTGACCTGACCTGGAAGGTGACTTAATTAACCTGAGGTCATCAAAATGGGCATCATCTGAAAGCTCTCATTGCGAGCAATCCACTGGTCTCTGATTCGTAGCCGTACGACGTCTACGAGTTGAGTTTGGCAAAATGGGCATACATTATGACGTCATCACCATAGTAAGTGAATGGGGAAACTTTAGGTCGAGCCGGCTGGATGGGGGTCGCATCAAACCCGGGTTTTTGCTACCATGAATGTTTTCATGACCACCCACATAAAAATATACTATGGCATTTTGTCTCCGAGAGGAAAAGTCCTCCAGCGCAACACCCTACTGTGCATGCAGCCCTGACAAAATCTTGTCTTGCAAGTATCTCGAAGAGCATAGCCATGTAGAAAATCATTGGCCCAGTGCCTATTGTAAGCAATGAAAAACCCCCTGACAATTCCTGATACTCCAAACACAACTTGGCACTGTCAAGTTGTGCATGATGGTGAAAAAAAAATATTCATAATTTCCATTGCTGTAAATGCCAATTCATTGGAATTTTCAGAGCATTGGTTGTGCATGCCCAGTGCCAACTACAGATGCTCTCTTTTCTGATGTGTGCATGATATGCATATTGAAATATGTACATGCTAATTTTGGTCCTCATGCTGTCAAGGTACACACAAGTTCATGTCCCAAGCTAGGCTGCAAAGTTAACCCACCTGTTTTGTCTGCAGACTCATGGTTCGGCATGTTGGGAGTCATGGTTCAGCATGGGCAACTAGCTGATGGTGTCCACAAAATGCAACCGGGAAGAGCCCCTGTGGCTCATTGTTGCACTTCTACATTATGTCTTTATGTCTGCAAAAATGTCAGAATATAACGCGCGATATATCTCAGCTTGCATTGGTACAAGTATTCAGGATTTCCACACAACTTGAATTGGCGGCAGTCGCGTCAGAATGGTCTCATTGGCGTCATAATTGATTGGCAGGGAAGCGTAAAATGAACGTTTTCATTCGAGGAAACAGCGTGTGTTATTCCCGGTGTATTTCCGCTCGTTTTACGACGTCTATCTTCTGTTTAACGTTCGATATCCGTTCGTTTTACGAATGATTGACGCTCTGAATTACCAAGTGTGAACCGAGCTTTAGGGCTGGCGCTGGAGCGACCGGTACGCCTGCTAATGAAGGTAGTATGTCCGGACGAGTTAGATAGAAAACTTTGCCGTGGACCACGCACAATCATTCGACTATAAGATAAAAATGTGGTTAAATATGTGGGGACATGAGGAGATCCGCACTCGAATGGCTGATGCAACATCTGCAATCACGGTCGAACAGTAGGGAAGAGCCAGGAAAGCGAAACACGTTAAACTGGGGACAAACAACCAACACGAGACTGCCTTTTACGAGAGATAAACGGAAATTAACATATATCAAATGAAGGCATAGATCTTATTAGCTTGGGTACAGTTTCGTTCATCTCCATTAACACAATTGCTTCTTTCTGTTATCCGTTACGTTAAGGCATAATGCTACGCCTTTTCAACACCTTCATAGAAACTTCCTCAAAATGAAAAGTGAATAACAGTAGGAAAAATAAGAGCGATTTTGGGGAAAGGGGAAGGTCTAACAACAGATTTCACCAGCTATGCTCAACACACAGCATCCTGCACAGTTGTCTTCTCGACTTGACCGGCGCCACTTCGATCCAAGGGAAGCAGCTGGTGCTGCTGGAGTGGCCGTCGTCTGAGCTACCGGTGGGCTGTCTTTTCCGCCATCGCTGGGGCGGCCGTGACTGCTGGTGTATCTGTGGTCACTTGGCGGCTGTGATCGCTTGGACGGCACAGGTGCGGCTGCCGCTGCTGAGGTTGCGGTGGATGCTGGGACAGCCGTCACCACTAGGGCGGCCGCCGCTGAGGTTGCGGTGGATGCTGGGACAGCCGTCACCAGTAGGGCGGCCGCCGCTGAGGTTGCGGTGGATGCTGGGACGGCCGTCACCACTAGGGCGGCCGCCGCCACTGAAGCGGTATTCGCCGCTGTAACGGCAGTGGCCAATGGGATAGTTGTCGCCGCTGGGATGCTTGCCATCACCGTTCAGGAAGTTTCGTAATAAATACTTGTCTTTGTTCTTTAAAGAAAACTGTTGGGTATTGCAGCAGATTTGCGACACATTTTCAGGGTGGATGTGCATCACAGCGAGAGCGCTCAGACGAGCCTCGCCTGTTTTGTTTCTTATTAAGAATATTCCCACTTTCAAGAGAACCTATCCTAAAAGGAGTGTAAATGTCTTAGGTCTTTAGGTCTTTCAGTGTCATTTATTCTTTAGCTCTTTAGGTCTTAGGGTGCTCATTCTTTAGGCCAAGGGGAATCCCAGTCCAGTCCTATCTGGCTACCAGGGGCCTCTTCATCCCTGTGGGTCAATTGCAGTCCTCAATAGCCCGTCTACCTCTCATCTCGGGTGCATTCCAGCTCTGAGATGAGCCCTCTTCAGTCCTTAGGGGTCCTGTTCATCCTTCAGGAGCCCTTTCAAACTACAAAATCATTCCAGCCCTGTCTGACACTTAAGTGTCCTGCTTGTGCCTCAGGGCCCTCAGGACCCTGTTTATTCCACAGCTGTCAGACCCTTTCGAGCTGGCATGAACATTCCAGCGGGGGTGATCGACTGCCCCCTTCACCCTCCGTGCTACGCCATTGCCTTTTAA
This sequence comes from Ashinkailepas kermadecensis, assembly GCA_034440615.1. Classification (NCBI taxonomy): domain Eukaryota; kingdom Metazoa; phylum Arthropoda; class Thecostraca; family Neolepadidae; genus Ashinkailepas; species Ashinkailepas kermadecensis. The sequence continues at coordinate 313,907 of JAOTOM010005073.1, read as the reverse complement.
CAGCCCTAGTCCCACCATGGGCCTAGAGACTCCTTACCTCACCGGAAATCTTCCTCAGGGACCATTTTTCATGGTTCAGAGCACTCTTCGTGCTGCCAGAGACCCGTTTTTCAACAGTTTGAGCTTACTTCATCAGGTCAGGGCTCCCTCCGTCGGCTCAAGATCCCGTCATGCCGGCTCCTGGTCCTTTCCAACGTCCGGGGTCGTCTGTCTCATGAGCCCTCCTTGGCAACCCAGGGCCTCTTCTGTCAGGCCGGAAGCGTTCTTTCAACCGCTTGGCCCCTCCATCAGACTCCTGTACGGTTTGGGTCCCATCCGTCGGTCCAGGAGCCTTTCATATTGGCTCTGGCATATTGGCTACACTGACGGCCTGGGGACCTCTCAGGCAGCTAGGGCTCCTGTCCGTCGTCTCAGGAGCCTTCTTTAGCGTCCCAGGACATTTCCAGTCAGACAAGGGGCCCTTTTTGAGAACTTCGGGCACCCTTCATCAGGTTAAGGATCAGTCATCCCTTCGGCTTAGGCCCTTCCGTCACTACAGTGGCTCTTTATTTAACTGGGGGCCCTTCTATTAGGTCTGGGGTCCTTCCAACGATCCGGGGCCACCTCGGCCGGCCTAGAAGTCATTCATGTTAGCCCAGCCCAATGCTCTCAATATCTGCCAATGGACACCTCGTCGACTCAAGGCCTTCCTCATTGGTCCGGGACCCTCTCCGTCGGCCCGGGGCCCTTTCGTCGGTCCAGAGGCCATTCACATCGGCCCAGGGGCTGCGGGCCGTCTGCGCCTATGCCTTGAATGCCCCCTCGGACCGCCAAGGGGGAGGGGGGTGCTACCTTCGGCCGCCCTCTTGGCCACGTCACTGCGAATTATAAGTCAATCGCTGCGAATAATGGAGCGAGATATCGAGATGTGATGGTTGGGAATGCGATACATTCGTGTCGACGTCATATACTGCAATGTTTGCTTTCGGTTAATAATGATCATTTTATCTTTTCAGGGAAGGTACTTCCGGGAGTGGCGGCGCTGTCTGATCAATAGATAACAGCGTCACCCAAATACTTCGGTAGTCCAGCTGCAATCATTTCTGGACTGGCCCAAGAAATGTGTAAGTGGTTTGGCTGACATAGGTATGGTTGAAAAATATCAGAGAAAGTGATGTTCTATGCTTTTGTTTGGCTCAACTCATTGTTCATGAAAATAAAATAATACAACTGCTATGCTCTAATGTACATGTTCCGTATATCTACATCCAGCTAACCTCCAATGTTTGAGATCGCAGAAGTGGAAAAACGGATGAACTGAAGTTGAGGATTTTCAATTTATTAAACGAAAAAATATAATATCCAACCACAGATTGAGAAAAGCACTGAAGTACACTTCCATTCCTTTGGTGTATTTCGTTCGGTCATACGCTGCAAAAAAAATCGAAGCTACGTCATAGCATGCCACACATGTTGTTCACTAGTATTTGCTGCAAGCATATCCACACATCAACATGTGATTATCGTGCTCATCGACATAAGTAAGAAGAAAATGGATAGTATATGTTAGGTGATAGGACGTGGGAAATATGTAAGCTTATGAATTGGAGGTGTGTAAGGTAAGGATGTTGCAGCTTGGAGCGTGCCAGCCAACATCGATGCCCCACTAAACAAATAGCAGACATATGGACGTTGGGACAAAGAACAAATAAACAAAACATAATGAAATGTCAAACAGCTGGCTTTGTGACAGTTCAAGTTTCGCTTGGTGATAGGTGGTTATTAGCCTTTATTTCATCGCAACTCAGATAAGACTGCCCCGATGCAATGTTTTGCATTCATCACCCTGCACCATGTCGTTGATTGGCCGTTTTTCCCGAATTGTGATCCTGCTTCATTTATCCCATTCTTTAGAACTTCTTTCTTCTTGTGTCATAATCATGCTACTCTGGAATCGATGGAATACAAACTGATCAGCACGGGGTCTTAGTCTCGTGTTGGTAAATTTCAAGAAATTTTCTTGGGATGTGACTTGACCATTTCCTCGCTACAATGCGATAATTAATTGTGAATTAACAATATTCAGTTCATCATTGTCACCTTCCACATATCCTATATTATACCGTAAATACACCAGAAAGTAGTTTGTAGTCTGGGAAACGAGCTGTAGTCTGGTATCCGTTTGCTTTTAGTATTGCATCACAATGACTGCCGTAAAAAGACATTTTAAGAGCCCCAGGATAGATCGACTGGTGCCTTACACCCTCATCTCTCGGATGTCGACGAAGTTTGCTACAATGAGTTCTCAACTGGGATACATAAACCTGTCGCAATATTAGACTTGTCAGGTCAACGGTTCAGCATTTATATCTCAAGCCACTTTATTGGCCTGCGGTACCAGGGTATTTTTGAGTGCTTGTTACCCTATCAAGGGACAATTTCATATGGAAATAAACCACGTGGATGCATTAATAAAGGCCATGGGTTGATATACCTAACATTATTTTTGTTTAAAACTTATTGACTCCAGAAGTGATCCCGTGACCTATGGTCAGATCCATATATGTGAAAATGTTCCCATATTAAATACATTGACTTTATGGTCGTAATTCATAGTGTCACTATTATTTTAGGCAATAGTAAAATAAAGTTAGTCATTATTTATATCCAAATGTCTTAGAACAGTAAGGTTTACCTTTTTTGTTGTGATTTTGGGACCTCGCGTTGTTACGCTTAAATTTATCGATGTGGTTGCTCAGCACTACATCCTTACATTATGAGACACTTACAAAGCCATCCCAATATACTTGGAAATGTCATAACACATTTTGCCATATATATACATAGTATATATACATAGTACATAGTATATATACATAGTATATATATATATATATATATATATATATATATATATATATATATATATATATATATATATTTCTCTGCCAGAGCCTTTGGTACAACCGCCATATTAAAAGGGACTATACTCCGGTCTTTTCTGCTAATCTTTATTTAAAAGGAATCATATACGTGGGTGATCTGGTGCGAAATGGCGCATTTATTGACTATGCTGCGTTGCAACAAAATATACTGGGGGTCCAAATCTCTCAGTTTGAATATCAATGCCTGCTGCACGCAATTGCGCAAAACTGGAAAAGCCTAGTGCGACAGAGAAGGCAATTCGATTTTACGCCAGAAATAAGGGAAGTGGAAATTGGTCTCAGAATGCCTGATGGTAACATAGTTGCTCTCGAGAAGATCACAACCAAACACTTTTATAGGATCCAGCTCCCAAAGGCCGTGAAGCCTCGTTGCCAGACCAAATGGGCTGAGGAACGCCTCATTTTCAATGAAAGACAATGGGTCCAGATTTATAATCTTCCTTATGAGTGCTGTGTGTCGACTAAAGCTTCAGACGCTGCAGTACCGAATATTGAACAGATGCATACCTACACAAAAGTTTTTGTATGATAAGGAATAGTAATTCACCGCAATGTAAGTTCTGTCCCGAACAAGACAGCATAAGACACCTTTTTCTGAGATGTCGGTCAGTAGATTTGGCGGCAGTTAATAGCCAGGCTGGGTCGATTGAGCAGAAACCGACTGAGATATTGCCCGGAGCACTTACTGTTTGGATGCTTCGATGCTCCTGAGTTTGTCAACTATGTCGTACTTCTTGCAAAGCAATATGTTTTGAATATGAAGCTGAACGGGATCGGAGATCTGACGTTTGTAGAGTTTAAATCGAAGCTTTTCAACCAATATAAAGTTGATGAATGCATTGCAACGAAGGCGAGAAAGCTGGAACAGTTCCACCGCACATGGGGCAGTCTGATGCGGTTATTGTGATGCGGGGGTTTCACAGGATCATCTCTGACGATCCTGGTGTGTCAAAGCAACCTGGGTATCAGCTGTCAATATCAATTGGAAGAGCGCTAGGATGAGTCGGTTTCATCTGGGCTGGATTTAGTAGGGCCTGGATCTACTGGTACATTTGAGATGAATGATCTTGTAATAGATGCGAAAATAATAGAGATATGATGGAACGGGGACTGAATGAGATGAGTAGTGGCGACTACGCAAATGTGAACGTATGAGAAGATATATAGTTTGCGTGTACTACTACTGTGATATTGTGTACTGTGTACTGTGTGCTAGTGTGTGATAACTGAAAGACTGTCGATGTGTAATATCATTAATTAAAAAAATGGGGAAAAAAGAAGAAAAAAATTGCATAGAAAACATTTCCCACGACGAAGCGCATGTCACTTTGACGTGATTATGTAATGGATTCACGTTTTAAGCCCTCGTAAATTTGTGTAGTTCCGTAATACATGCATTTATTGCTTCCCCGAAAAAAAGTGCATCGTTATTCGCTAAAGATAACGATTGTACATTTTATTCGTTAAAGTGCATCGTTATTCGTTCAAGACTCGGAAAGGTGTGAGTAGATACATGGTAATATTGTGCACTGGACTTTTCAAAATTTACTGGGATGCCTTTGTAGACGTATTTCATCATCAAAGGGTGCAGTACTGAGCAACCAGATCGAGAAATTTAATAGTAGTACCGAAAATCATAAATATCACCAGAAAGGGGTAGCTTTGATCATCCCAAAAAGCCATTTCGGTATAGTTAACCACGATTTGTATTTTCACATTGCCTGAAATAATAGTGACACTATGCATTACGACCATACAATATATTTCACCTTGGAAAATATTCAAATATGTTGACCTTACCTTAGATCAGGGGCCATTTCTAGAATACATCAGTTTCAAAAAATGCCAGTCATATCAACCCATGACCATTATCAATGCATCTACACGGGTTGTTTTCATATGAAATTGTCTCTTGATCAGGAAATAAGCACTCAAAAATACCATTGCACCGCAAGTCAACAAAGTTGCCGAGGCTATAAATGCTGAACCGTTGAACTGACAAGTATGATATTGTGACTGGCGTGTTTATCGCCCCTGAGAACCCCTTGCAGCAAATTTCGTAAAAATTATAAAGGTAAGGGTGTAAAATCGACTCCGACCGGTCGATCTGTCCTGGAACGCCCCATGGCGCAAAACGCAGCTGATCCTTGTTCAGAGCCTGGCTCATTCACCGTTCATCTTCCATGCAAAGCATAATGAACTTTTTTTTAACACTGCCATGTGCTACTGTTCACTGCTCGTTTCTTCATTCATCAGTATTGGATTGGATTTGAGTTGCGACCGATATTAATATTGATTTTGTTGAGCGTTAGCACTAACTGATGCAATCGTCGACCGCGTGTGGTTAGAAAAGGGAAAAATAAGGAAATTTCGTTTTTTCAGCTATCTAATTTTGCGTGATTTAGTATGCTTGGCTTGGCATTTCTTCGCTTGTTTTTTTTTGTGTCTGAGCTACACCTTTTCATAACGCTCTTACCATTGCGTTTTGTTTACAAGGTCCTAACTCATAAAGGTACAAGCTTCACACCCGGACTTGTTACTTACAATTTTGTAGAGCAAAATTTTGACATCTTGATTCAAGTATCGGGTGACAAGTGTTTAAGCTTCGATTGCTTGTGTGTTCCTGTATGAACTTGTTCCGTGGTCGATATGAGCAGGGCGGATAAGTAGCTATTTGGGAAGTTGAACACCACTGGCTCTATGTATTTGGATGACATGATTTAAAATTTAAACATCCCTCCCCTGAGTTATGCTCAGGACCAGCCCGCACAGCACGGGTTCTGTGTCATCGGTTGTGCTCGGCCGCACAGGAAGTTGAGCATGATGTCCATGTACTGTTTCTGTGCCCAATTGCCCAAGTAGAAGGGCTCCTGGCACCGAAAGTCCGGCGACACTGAGCTGCTGTTGTCAACCCGGCTCTCACACGTGTGGTGGTGCATCCAGCCCACGGCGTCCGTCGACGACCATACTGGTACGCTGGAGGCGGATCTGTGGTAGAGGACAGACGCTTCAGCAGGCGGAACAGTGGGACCTGTGGTGTCCGATGTGGATGTCCTGGTGAACGCAACCAGATCCACCAACCGGCAGCGACATGACTAGCGAAAGTCAAACTGCATCCCGCTCCCTCGACAATGTGCCGATTGGTCACCTTCCCAGACGATACATTGCTCAACTATATTTCCGAGATTCAGTTTCCTGTCGTCTTCCGCGGTGTAGTATCGCCCTATGCGTGGTCATGTGTTGTGTGCGTATATGGTTATGCATATGTACGAGAGTGTCATTTTATGAAAATGACTATCTGAATGTGGATATTTTGGCCTAGTAAAAAAGTGGAATTACAGTAGAAAACTTCCCTGCGTCTCGTAACTAAAATACTCTGCTGCCATCTGTTGGCGGAGCGTACCTGCCACCTGCCGGCGCGGCAGTCATTCTCCGTCGGGCATGTATTACCGATGGGGAAAGTAGCCACGCGCGCGCCACGGATACACCCCTGGGGTAATCATGCCCCGAACCGTATGCTATATGAAGCGAGCCAACTTAACAGTTGACCAAATTTCACCACCATACTCGCAACCGTTGCCGAGGTATTGATGCAAGTGTACTCTACACCGGCGGCGACGACGCAAACGGCCTTCGTTCCTCGTCTCTTATTACATTAGATTATACTGGGATGGCTCAAATGCTCGGAGGTATATGGTAGAATGCATGTGCACGGGAACATCGTGGGAAATGAGCACTGAGCACATACACACGGAATACGTTACCAGTGGCGTCGCCACGAAATTCTTCCAGGGGGGCAAGGTCGAAAGGGGGCCTCCTGTTACCCGAAAGGGGGCCTCCATTGTGTTAGGGTCTCATATTGTTTTTAGGCTCTTATACTATGGTTCGAGGATGGGGAACATGATTTCATATTGGTTTTTTGTTTGTTCTTGGCATGGTGCATCATTTACTCAAAATGCAATAGCACTAATCATTTCGGCTGAAAACTGGGCCATACCAGGGTATAAATAAGTAATATTTGGATAAATGCATAAGTGCCAAAACAAACCATCGTCTCAATGCTTTCTCGAATCTTCCCGCTGGCCTCTAGATTGCAGCGAGCTGGCGGGGCTGGTGCTAAGCATATCTTACAGATATCTGCCATTGATCAACCCACTTTTAAGTCCTCCAAGTCTAACTGAATATAGCTAGATTCATCACTACTGTTATTTATTCCCATCAGCTTGATGTCATAAGCAAAGCTTGAACGACCATTTCTCAGTCCAAGGACGACAATTTCGTAAAGGTGACAACGAGAAGTGGATTGCATTAGTTTTTTTTAGCGTCATCTTAGGAATTTGTTTATTTTTATAACATTTGGTGCTGGCTGCAAGGCAGCTGTCACACGAGCTAAAATATATCCTCAGCGAATAAATTCACGGCAAGAACAAGCATTGAACACCAATGCATAAATGACAATGCAACAATGCAACAATGTCAGTACATACATAATCCAAGCCTTCACATTCCACGCCGTCACGCCCATCGTTTTCGCTGTGCTGTGCCGTTTTGTAAATGACGTTGAGAAGGTATGGAAGCTGGGAAGCTCTAATCATGCAGGCTGTTAGTTAGTTAGTTAGTTATTGTGGTTTAGGGGCGCATCGCATGCAGGCTGTAATAACAGAAAAGAAGTTTGTTGGAAGAAAATGCATTTAAAAACATCATTCATCCCATTTCATATGGGGCATGGATGTTGTATTGCATGCTTATGAGGGGTAATTTGTCCCCTCAATGTTGGCTTTTCCCCATGGGCGTATGTTTCGGAAAATTATTGAGGGACCAGTGGAGTACCTATATTTGCGTCAAGCAGGAGGGGGCAAACGGATTTGCAGGGGGGGGGGGGAGGGCACCTACGCCCATTAAAAAGTCCTTGGATTTCGACCGCTATTTTGTCAAAGGGTACATTTCGAAATAATATAATTAATCATCAACTAAATTGTCCTGTGGAGGGGCCTAATCTACCACTATGGTTTCTGATTGGTCGGATTTCAACCCTAACTCCACCACTCAGTTCTAAGGTTTTCTTTTGGTATCCCTTGATAAGTTACCTCACACTGCTGAAATTACACCTATACCACAAACCCGGATCGGTATCCCAAAAAACAAGCTGGAGCCCTCCAAAAAAAGGAGATTCCAGCAAATAAATGTCAGGGTCAGGAAAATGGCTCTGTTGCACCGAACATTTTTTTCAAGATGCCTTCAAAAATTGCGTATGACTTCGAAAAGCATACCGGATCTCGAAAAATCGAGGTGGGATACATGGCGTCAGAGGTTCGAAAAATCAGGCCGGGATTCGGACTTTTAATAAAAAAACAGAAAAGATCCACAAAAATCGCGTTGAGCCCAGAAAGCTGGCGTTGGGTCTCCGGAACCACGTGCCTGGGCGCGATAAGTCGCGCTGGGACCCAGAAAAAATCGCACCGAAGCCCCAAAATCATACTGGGGCCCCACAAATGTGTGTCAGAAGCCCCAAATATACACAGCGGGACCCTAAGAGTACAACGTTGCCAGAAAGTACAACTAACCCTCCAAAGCGCACAAAAGTCTCCCAAAAAGCGATAGGGCCTTAAAACATCCGTTGCAGCCCTAAATAAACATACCGGGAGCTCTAAGAAAAATACACTGCAAGCTCGCAAGGCGCACAGGGGCCATGAGGACGCACAAGGGCCTGGAAAAGAGGCTGGGGCCACGAAAGGCAACATGGTTCCAAAACGTACAAAACGACCGGGAGCTAAATAAACACATCGGGATCTTCGAAAACGCCCCGACACGTAGAAAATACTCGGTGCACAAAAAAACGCAACAAAGCCCTAAAACGAGCAGGGTTTAGAAGATGTATTAGGCCCATAACTTCAAAGTAAAATGTATTACCCACCACTTTAAAATACAAAATTTTACAATTTCAGGCATTGCAGTTCATAGCACCCGGTCGCCACGACGGCAACGTCAGTGCACGTGCACACCCATTTTTCGTATTCGGTGCATTCGCCACACATCGTGCGATGCTATGGTTTCTGCTTGGCCTTCTGCGTTTTGCTAATTGCTGCCACATGATAGACTTGCACCATATTTGGCGTGATGGAATGATTCGCATGGGCGTTCGCTTCGAAAAATCGATTGATTAAATTCGATCATTAGTTTCCTACTTCCCACATTTTCTGGTAGCTATGAAATGCGGTTTCCGCTGAGCTTTGATGCACTTCATATCTTTGCTGCTATCCTCCCAGATTGGATACCGAACCGAGGCCAAGCCTCGGCGTTTTTTTACCCGTTGCGTCTTTCTTGGTCTATGATTGTGTATTATGGCTCCAATCCATTTTTGTTAGGGGCCTAAAGCATTTTCGAACCCCCTGCTCGTTTTAGGGTTTGTTGAATTTTTGTACACCGAGGATTTTGACGTGTCAGGGCGTTTTCGAAGATCCCGATGTGTTTATTTAGCGCCGATCTTTTTGTTTGTTTTGGAACCATGTTGCCTTTTGCGGCCCCAGCCACCTTTTCAGGCTATTGTGCGTTAGCATGACCCCTGTGTGCCTTGAGAGCTTCCGGTGTATTTTTTAGACCTCCCGTTATGTATATTTATGGCTGCAACGCTTGTGTTAAGGCCCTGTCGCTTTTTGTGAGACTGTGCGCTTTGAAGGGTCAGTTGTATTTTCGGCCCCCGTTGTGCTCTTAGGGTCCCGATGTGTTTATTTTGGGCTTCTGACGCACACTTGTGGGGCCCAAGTACAATTTTGGGGCTTCGGTACGATGTTTCTAGGTCCCAGAGTGGCTTATCGCACCCAGGCGCGTGGTTCCGGAGACCCAACCCCAGCTTTCTGGGCTCAATACGATTTTGTGAAACTTTTCTGATTTTTTTAAAGTCCGAATCCCGGCCTGATTTCTCGAGCCCTTGGCGCCATGTTTTTGTATCCCACCTCGATTGTTCGAGATCCGGTTTGTTTTTCGGTGCCGTACGCAATTTGTGAAGGCATCTGATAATATGTTCGGTGCTCCAGAGCCATTTTTTTACCTGGGCATTTAGTTGTTGGAATCCATCCTTATTTTGGAGGGCTCCAGCTTGATTTGTGTTTGTGTTTGTGGTCACACTGTGCTTACGTGTGGCCCTAGACGGCAATTTTGTAGAGCCTCGACGGGACTACCGATGGGAATTGTGGGTCCCAAGCGCGATATTTGGGGGCCCGGTTCGAGTTTGTGCGATGCGTTGTATTTAGCTGTGGCCCCAACGCGATTTTGGCGGTTCCTGTCGCAATTTTTCGGGCCTCGGAGCGAGTTTTCCGGGGCTCGCCGTATTTATTTGGAGACCCATACGCGAATTCTGGTGGACCGACGCGAATTTTGGTGGCCCCAGCGCGATTTTTGAGGCCCCCGACACGATTCTTGGGAGCTTATCCCTCTCAGGATGGAGGGGGCATTTGCCCCTTTGATATAGCACTGCGGCCACTGAAGGAGTTTTTTTTCCGTCCCAGAGTGACATTCCGGTTAAAATTGATTTTGGGGACAGCTGCAACTTTTGGGGCCCCGGCGCGACCTTCTGGGCCTCCAGTGTGATTTTCAAGGGCTGCGACGCGACTTTTTTGGGTCCAATGTGATCTTTTGGGCCCCGACGTCATTTTCTTGGATCCCTAGCGCGAGCTATAGCGGCCTCGACACTTTTTGGGGTCCAATGCGTTTTGGAGGCTTTTGGCGTCATTGTTGGGCCCACAGAGTGATTATTCATGTCCGGATTGTTCTTCGTTGCTCCGGCGTCATTTGTTTTGGTCCCAATGAGACTTTTGGGGCACGGTACGACCTGTTGTGCCCCTGGCATGATTTTCGTGGTCCGGGCGTGAATTTTCGGTACCCCAGGCTCAGCATAATTTGCGGGGGCCCCGGCGGGATCTTTTGGGGCCCATATCGTGATTTTAAAATACCCAGACTCGACTCTTACTATTTCTTAGGTGGTTCTTCTTGAAAATTATAGGCCTCCTGTCGCGTCGTCTCATTTCCTAGAGCCTTTTTACCGGTTTTCGATGTCTCCTTGTGTGTCCTACCCTCCTCCATATTCAATGGTCCTCCTCTCCCGTCTTGGAGGGCCTCTTGCATTCTGGGGCCCCTTTAACATGGCATGGGGCTTCCTCTCATCTTCGAGGGGCATTTTCTGCCAAATTAGGGGCCTCTTGCCACGCCTCGTGTGCCTCCTCCTTTATCCTGGCAAAGCCTTACCCGTCTTGAGGGATCTTCAATTTTGGAAACCTCACCTCCTTCCATACCTGCTATCACTCCCATCTTAAGGGCCTCCTCTCATTTCCTGGGAACTCTTTCCGGGCTTCGGGACCTCATTTGGTCCTAGAGATCTACTCCTTCCCGAGTCCGGCAGGTGCCTCATTTCTCTTCTAGAGGCCTTCTTTTTCAAATTAGGGGCCTCCTCTCACGTCTTGGGGGGCCTCCTGCTCTGCGTTCTCCTGCTCTGCGCTCTGGATTCGATCTTTACCCATCTTAGGGGTGGTCTCTTATCTCCTGGTGGACTCCTCTTCTCTCCCAGGCGCCGCCTCTGCTAAATTACTGGCAACCTTTCCTATCTTAGTGGCCTTGTTATTTCCCGGGGACCTTCTTAGCCGTCTTCGAGCCTTCTTTTCCGCTTGGGAGCCATCTCTCTTATCCAATGACCTTTCTCTCCTATTTTAGGGGCCTCCTCGTTCATCATCGGGTCTCGTTTCCAATCTTGTGTCGTTCTCTTCCGAATTAGGTGCCTCCTGCCACGTCTCTGGATCATCCTTTTCTATCTCGGTGGAACCTCACCCGTTTGGGGCCTGCTTTTGCGTCTCCGAAACCTCATCTATATCTTCCTTCCTTTTCCGTCTTAGGGCCTCCTCTCATATTCTGGGGCCTCCTTTCCGGTGTTGGAGCCTCTTTTGCAATCCTGGTTGCCTCCGTGCCATTTTTGACACTCTCTTGATTTCTGGGGACTCCTACCCTCTCCTAGGTGACTCATTTTTTCAAATTAGGGGCCTCCTCTCACGTCATGGGGGCCTCCTCATCTGTGTCTGGAGCCTCATTATCCTCTTAGCAGTGTGCTTTTGCGTCCTAGTCCTAGATCTTCTCTTCCAGGTTCCTCCTCTTCCAAAATATGGGCCTCATCTGGCTGGTCTCGGTGGCCTTCTCTCATTCCTGCGGAAACCTTCCTACCCGTCTTGGGGCCCCTATTGCGTCCGGAGAAGTCTCCCCTATCAGGTCTTAATTTTATATTGCAGGGGCATCTTCCGTCTTGGGGGCCTCGTTTTCCAACTTAAGAATATCCTGCCACCCATCGGAAGCCTTTTCGTCTAACCTGGGTGGCTTCTTGCCCGTCTCGGTGGCATCCTTTCCGTCCTGAGGGCCTCCTTTTCGTGCTGGGGTCTCCTTTTCGTCCTGGGGCCTCCTTTTCGTCCTGGGGGGCTACCTTCCTATATCTGTTCTCTGTTCTACGTCTAGTCCTACGTCCTTTTCGTCCTTGGGTGCATCCTTTTCGTTCTAGTGGCCTCCTTTTCGTCCTGGGGCCTCCTTTTAGTCCTGGGGGCCTCCTCCCAATCTCTGTTCTACGTCTTGGGGCATCCTTGCGTTATGGGGCATCCTTTTCGTCCTGGGGGCCTCCTTTTCGTCCTGGGGGCCTCCTTTTCGTCCTGGTGGCCACCTCACAATCTCTGTTCTACGTCTTAGGGGCCGCCTTTTCGTCCTGGGGCCTCCTTTTCGTCCTGGGGGCCTCCTTTTCGTCCTGGGGGCCTCCTTGTCGTCCTGGGGGCCTCCTTTTCGTCCTGGGGACCTCATCCCAATCTCTGTTCTACGTCTTTGGGGCATCCTTTTCGTCCTTTGGTGCATCCTTTTCGTCCTGGGGTTGGTTGGTTAATTGTTGGAGTGTAGGGGCGCATGGACTGCGTCTTTCGTCCTGGTGGCCTCCTTTTCGTTCTGGGAGCCTCCTTTTCGTCCTGGGGGCCTCCTTTTCGTCCTGGGGGCCTCCTTTTCGTCCTGGGGGCCTCCTTTCGTCCTGGGGGCCTCCTCCCAATCTCTGTTCTACGTCTTGGTGCCTTCCTTTTCGTCCTGGTGCCTTCCTTTTCGTCCTGGGGCCTCCTTTTCGTCCTGGGGCCTCCTTTTCGTCCCGGGGGCCTCCTTTTCGTCCTGGGGGCCTCCTCCCAATCTCTGTTCTACGTCTTGGGGGCTTCCTTTGCGTTATGGGCATCCTTTTCGTCCTGGGGGCCACCTCACAATCTCTGTTCTACGTTTTAGGGGCATCCTTTTCGTCCTGGTGGCCTCCTTTTCGTCCTGGGGGCCTCCTTTTCGTCCTGGGGACCTCATCCCAATCTCTGTTCTACGTCTTTGGGGCATCCTTTTCGTCCTTTGGTGCATCCTTTTCGTCCTGGGGTTGGTTGGTTGATTGTTGGAGTGTAGGGGCGCATGGACTGCGTCTTTCGTCCTGGGGGCCTCCTTTTCGTCCTGGGAGCTTCCTTTTCGTCCTGGGGCCTCCTTTTCGTCCTGGGGGCCTCCTTTTCGTCCTGGGGGCCTCCTCCCAATCTCTGTTCTACGTCTTGGGGCCTTCCTTTTCGTCCTTGGGTGCCTCCTTTTCGTCCCGGGGGCCTCCTTTTCGTCCTGGGGGCCTCCTCCCAATCTCTGTTCTACGTCTTGGTGCCTCCTTTTCGTCCTGGGGCCTCCTTTTCGTCCTGGGGGCCTCCTTTTCGTCCTTGGGTGCATCCTTTTCGTCATGGGGTCTCCTTTTCGTCCTGGGGGCCTCCTTTTCGTCCTGGGGGCCTCCTCCCAATCTCTGTTCTACGTCTTGAGGCCTCCTTTTCGTCATGAGGGCCTCCTCCCAATTTCTGTTCTACGTCTTGGGGCCTCTTTTTTCGTCCTGGGGGCCTCTTTTTCGTCCCGGGGGCCTCCTTTTCGTCCTGGGGGCCTCCTCCCAATCTCTGTTCTACGTCTTGAGGCCTCCTTTTCGTCCTGGGGGCCTCCTCCCAATCTCTGTTCTACGTCTTGTGGCCTCTTTTTCGTCCTGGGGGCCTCCTTTTCGTCCCGGGGGCCTCCTTTTCGTCCTGGGGGCCTCCTCCCAATCTCTGTTCTACGTCTTGAGGCCTCCTTTTCGTCATGGGGCCTCCTTTTCGTCCTGGGGGCCTCCTCCCAATCTCTGTTCTACGTCTCTTATAGAGGCCTGATTATATTTCCTGGTGGCCTCGTCAGTTTTGAGGCCTCATTGACAGCATGATATTCTGTCCCGTCGGCCTCCTTGCTCACCTTTTTTGCTGTGCATTTGCGGATAGGGGCCTCCTCAAATTTCAGGGGGCGGCGCCCCCCTGTTTCACGGCAGGGGGGCGGCGCCCCCTGTTTCACGGCAGGGGGGCGACTTCCCCCCCCCCCCGGTGGCGACGCCCTTGCCCGCATGACCTTTTTTAAATGGCCCACCCACAATACTGACACAGCATTCCATAGCTCGTCGGCCATTGATCTCTCGTTTGTTTCGGCTGCCATTTCTTCCCGTTGTCAGTGTGGGCTTAGGGGCGGGGATGGCTAAGTGGTAAAGGTGTTGAGCTCTGGGTACCAAAGGTCCTGGGTTCAACACTCGCACCACTCGGAACATTTCCAAATCCCGCGGCCCACCGACGAAACTGTGTGGGCGGCACCATTAGCCGTGATCGTGCATAAAGTGCGTCGAGAACCACCCAACAAACAAACAGTGTGAGCTTCCGACTCCCGCGCGGCCACAAAAAAAATACATTGCATGTTCCCAGAGCTCCTGTCCCACTATAAAATTATCTTACAGAAGGCTAATGTAGAGTATCCTTTATCAAGGTTGTCTGAACATTTAAGACGATCTTCCCCCACCACCCCTCAGCACGCGCACACATGCACATGGTCACGCACACACACCTACACACACACACGCACGCACGCACGCACGCACACACGTACACACACACACACACACACACACATATATATATATATATATATATACACATACATACACTTGACGTGACGTGAAGTGACGTCAGTACACAGTGACGTGAAGTGACGTCAGTACACAGTGACGTGAAGCTTCCCTTAGCGTAAAAGTACACTTGCTCTTCCTTTGCTTGAAAAATTATAGCTTTACATGCGGCACAAATGATACTTATGGTCCGGCACTTCCCTAAGCTCACAATAACTCAATAACTCATTTCGAACCTTTCGGAAGAGCACCTCCCCATTCAAATTGTTCTTCAGAGGTGGATTTAGAATAATGGGGGTGAAAGGGGTCTGTCCTCATATTCCGATATACATGCACTAAACTAGCCCGAGTTTTAAAAAAAAACAGACAACTGAACCAAAACATCTCTGCGAAATAACCTTCCTCTGGTGTCGCCCTTGACAGGAGCAGACAACACTTTTCGAAGATGTTAACAGAACTTAAGCGCTCACGCAACATCTATATGCTTCACTTCCGGCACATGGATGAGATGGCACATGGATGGGAAAAAGTATATCTCGCTTTGAGCCCTCCCTAGAACCATCTTAGATGAACATGTTCATCTGAAACAAGCAATAACTCAAATAAACGCCTAAGCTAGTCGACAGTTATGTTACGACGAGACAAACACTGATAAAACATTCCGAATATGCCACCCAAAACTCACCCCTGCAGCGCTTCCCGACCAAAACTTACACCTGCAGCGCTCCCCGACCAAAACTCATCCCTGTAGCGATCCCTGACCAAAAAGAGAGCAACAAATTGTCACCGCATCTAAGAAGCACCAATTTGTGGAAAAACAACCACATATAAAGATGATCGTCCCAAGGATTCAGGAGAGTACAAGCCAACTACACGGAAGGGGTGACACTTTTTGTCGTTCTTCCTCAATAGGGTTGAAGATTCAGATGATATTTGACTTTTAACTTCAAATGCTATACGGGTTGTGGTACTGGATTGAAGCGAACACCTCCATAGTTCCGAAACGCATATAACGCGAAACCTAGACACGCGGAGAATGGGGACGCGTCCTCCGAACTTCGTGAAACTCAGCATAACACCCATAGCGTTAGATCGAAAAAAAAGAATCGCACTAAAAACTAACCTTTTCCTTTAGAAAGTTCATAGCGACTCCCGTGCACATATCCGTAATCGAAGCAAAAACAAATATATCCCTGCTAAAAAGAATCATCTGTATGACTACTTTGTACTTGAGCTCAGCCGTCAATGACCCGTCATATGACATTGCCCCTAACTATTACGTAATGTTGCTAACAGGGAAAAGCCTGGCTTTGTAAACTAGGCGCATTTCAGAGCGTTGCATTGAACAACTTTCAGTATTTCCAGTACTCTGCATGATTTATATGGAATTACGATCTATGTTTTCGGTACATATATATTCAATTGTCTAATATAATTGCATGCTTCGATTTAAAGATAAGTATACATGCGCAGGGAATATACAAAATAGCGGAGTGAAAATATATGGCAAGTATGGTCAGATTATGTATCCAGGAACGCTGTCGCTAATTCGTAGTGACCATCATACATTGACAAACTCACAATTCTTTCATCAACTTGAGGTTATGCTGCTGGATGATCTCGTTGTAGGAGCTGGTGTCTATGGTGGTGCCAAGATCCAGAAGGTTCTCATGCAGCTTCCACCAAACGTGAACGCCATGGGAACGCAGCCGCTCCAGCAGAGGCAACGTGTCGCGTAAGCTTTCGGATAAGCGGGTGATGGACAGCTCCAGCTCCTCTTCGTAATCCCTGAAAATAATAATTGTGGCGGTGCGAAGATATGCTCAGGGTATTTGGGTGAAGCAATCCTGTCTCCGGGAGCAGGGTTCTCTCGGGGACGTAAACGCCTAAGGGACGAACCGGACTAGTCCCACCCACTTTTCGGAGCGCCTCTAGCGTTCCGAAAGGCACGCCACGTGCGTCCAAGTGCGCCCAACAGGGTGCCCGAAACAAGTCCTACGGGTGTACTAAGGGTTTCACAAAAATGGCCCACCGACACAAAACTGATGTCATAAGAATGCTCCAAAGTCGTTCTAAGGACACCTTAAGGACGTCTGTAGAATACCCTCAGAACGTCGTTAGGGCAACGTGACGTCTGTAGAGTGCCTTTAGTGTGTCCTCGGGCGCCCGAGGACGGCCTAAAGGTACTAACCGGGAAAAGGTGCCCCACTGGAAAAGGTGCAAAGGGCGCCCGCAATTTCATGATTCGTGACGTATTTATCCAAGGTCAATACATGGTGACTTTTTACTCAGCACGTCAACAAACACAAAACATTTCAGTAAAGACATTGGGCAAGCAGGTAAACTATTTCGTCGTAACAGGTGGGACATTTCGACTCGACAGCCTTACCGGCGCAACAAAATCCCCGGCTTCAGCTTGGATCAGAAGCTTGGAACGTTCTTTTCATCCTGGTTGTTCGAGCTTTCTGGCTTTTTAGGTTAAAAATTAGCAATCAATATACTTTTTGGGAGGGGGAGGGGGGACGGGTGACCGAACCACACCAAAGTCCTTAGGTCGTATGTGTGGCGTCCTTAGAAGGTCCTCAAGGCGTCCGAAAGTGGTCGTACAGGTGTTCTAATAATTAAATCATAATTTAACGTCATAATTAAATATACCGCGTATTCTGGCCACGTGCACGCTTTATGGTACGCTTTATGATGCAGGATTGACGCAGTGCCCTTAGTCACAGAGCACACACCCAGCTAACTGAGCCTCAGTTACTTCGGAGTGTTTGCACGTGCAAAAGTTGGTGCTGCAGTTCTCAAAAATAACGTTTGATATCGTGAAAATGATACAAATATACATTTTCCACACGGATGCTGTTGTTGCACCAGCAATAACAGGCACACAGCATCCCCATCGTGGTATTTAGTTGACTAGCCCACTGTGACATTACTTCGCGAGTATGCGGTGGCTTTTAGCAGATGCCGCCCCTGGGGTGTTTTTTTTTTTTTTTGGGGGGGGGGGGCATATGTCGCCCCTTGTCAGGTAGTAAGCCTACCAAATCGTCTCGCCGACTTCTTGGCTCACATCTTTTCCTGATTCCACCTTTTGGCTTGGTTGGCAAACATGGCTGGCATCTAATGTATAAGCTCTTTGTTTGCTAGTGTTTCTTTGTCTGTTACACAAGCACAGAGAGTGAAAGCAAATATTTACGTCAGGGAGATTACTACGCTATTTTTCGTACTCGTCAGGGAAGCAAGAAGCAAGCTGGTTGTCTGCAGAGACCGGAGGGGGGACGGACCATCCGTGAGGACAAGAGTGAAACTTTCCGTGCTTGGAGAGGTGAAGTACCGTACCGTACTTCTGTACACTTGTCGCCCTTAATGTTGTTCAGGTTTAGTGATGGGCGTTGACCTGAAAGAATGGTATGACAAAGCCCACGTGCCTCCCCCAAATTACTTTGGAAAAGTTCCGCTCCTGTTCCAGGCCTCCTGACGGCCTTGATAATGAGTTGCGTACAGGTAGCAGGAGTTCGGTATTAGCTTTCACTTTAATATTCATGAGTCCATGGGTTTCCCTTATTTTGTGGTCAATTATGCCCAATTATCTTCTCCATATCCGTGTAGGGTTTTATGCGAATCGTCTCGTTTGACATTCACAGCACATTTAGTTGACCTAGGTTTCCTAGTTTGTATATAATTGAACCACATTGAGGTTTCCTTCATGTAAATTAAGCTACGACAATCACCAATAACTAGCAATAAACTATCGAATGCAGATAAAATTGGTGACCCAGGTCGTCATCGAGCAGAGGCCAGCACCAGGCCACATTCACATGTGTCACCAATACTGGATGACAAGTAGATCTTTAAAAAAAATAGGTCTAAATAATATGTCAATAAGGGCTCTGAAAATATTTGTAAACAATACCAATAATCACGCTTTTCTTCCTCATAGTTGAGATTGCTGCATACTTTAATATTGGATCCTATGTACCCAAGCTGGCCGATCTCCACATCGATGTAAGGCATTGTGTCATTATTATTTCATCGTTGCGTGGCATGTAAGCCCTAAACTAATGGTTGACAGATGTTGAGGCCCAACCTTGATGGATCAGAAGTCCGCTCAAACCATTTCAGTAGACAAAGACGAAGGCATAGAAGTAGATGAAAATGTAAGCTTGGACACATTTTCGGCATTTATCATCATCGAGTCAAATTAGGGTACGGAAAGGCCAGAAGGGAAAGCAGGAAGGAGCCGATGGGCGACCCGCTCAGGGGTTAGTGCACGATTGCGTGGTTGAAGTTATCATGCACGCCAAACGTGCAGACGGACAGCAGTGTCACGGATAGTTGGCATATGCATCCATAGTGTTCCGACTCTCCACTAGGGGTTTAAGCAAGCCAAGACTCGGCCAGGTGTTTTGTCGGGTGTTAAATTTTGATAGATATTTTCGAATGTGTAGTGTTCCAGCTATTTTCCTGTCGATTTCGGTTCTGTCTTTGCACGTGGTGATGAGTAACACAATGGCGATGTGCAGGTGTCCAGCCAGTGGTGTATTGGGATCAGTTGCATGGGATTTAAATGTTTAATGTGGAGGTTAAAACACGGGGATTATGGTACACCGGTGCACTCTTATTGCTTTTACACAAAGTTTGTTCGATTTTCGTGGCATTTCTTATCGTAGTATTTTGTGGGTTTTATGCAACCCTTTTTCCATATTCTTAGCATTTTATATTAGAGATGGGCTCCGGAGAAATGACCGAAAGCAAAATATCGAGTGGATAAGTATCGAACGGAAAAAAATACACGCGCAAAATATCGGATGCGAAGAATATCGAAAATGCAAAGTATCGGAAAAAACACAATATTAAATGAAATACCCTTAAGCCAATCAGCCCGGTCACTCCTTTCACGTCATCTTCCCTGCCTACATCCTTCCTCATCTTTCGACCTTCTGAGTTGAAAATCCACATTGGCTTACGGTCCTATGTATTTACATGGCAGTGCCATACCTGAAAGTGAAATCAATAGCGGTGAAGCACACCCGTGTTTGCCAATGATGCAATTTGTTTGAATGGAATGATATTGGATGGAAGTACACCTCACATAACGAAATGGAATGAATGCTTCATTATTTTATCATGTACATCTCTACTGAGTAAGTCAGAGATCTTCAGCAAGCCTGATTTCTGAAGTTTTCCCCTTCATGATTAAATGGCGTGCTGACCAGCCGTTGCGTCCGGCTATATTATAGCAATTTGTTCCGTTCTCCTTTCGTGGTGCACACGTTGCGGTGATATCTAGTTCGGGTGATGCCACCAGTGTTGCACACTCCACAATGAGATACAGTTATGGGTGGTGCCGCCAGTGATGCACACCTTAGAGCGAGGTCAGGTTGGGAGGACGTTAACAATAATGCACACCTTAGAACGAGTTCTAGTGGGAATGATGTCACCCATAATGCACACCTTAGAGCGAAGTCAAGTCGGGATGACGTCACTAATAATACACACCTTAGAACGAGGTCCAGTCGAGATTATGTCACTAATAATACACACATTAGAGCGAGATCCAGTCCAGTTGTCACCAATAATACGCACCTGAGAGCGAGGTCCAGTCGGGATTATGTCACTAATAATACACACCTTAGAACGAGGTCCAGTCGAGATTATGTCACTAATAATACACACATTAGAGCGAGATCCAGTCCAGTTGTCACCAATAATACACACCTGAGAGCGAGATCCAGTCCAGTTGTCACCAATAATACACACATTAGAGCGAGATCCAGTCCAGTTGTCACCAATAATACACACCTGAGAGCGAGGTCCAGTCCAGTTGTCACCAATAATACACACCTGAGAGCGAGATCCAGTCCAGTTGTCACCAATAATACACACCTGAGAGCGAGGTCCAGTCGGGATGACACCACCAGCAGGGACGGGCACATCCCGTACTGGCACCGGTCGATCATATTCTGTAGCACACCTGGCCACAGGTGGTCATCCGTCCAGATGTACTCCTGAGGAGCATGCACGTCATCTCACAGGAGCCAGTTGACTCAGCTGGCCAGCTTCAGTATCACCACTGGTGCGCAGGCGACGTTTCAAACCGAACGCAGGATTATGCAGCGCAGCGAATGCTACATAGTTGAAGCTACCATACGGGAATGACGATAACATCGTATGGTCGACAATGTTTTCAGAGCCGATTAAGCACTGGAGCGACGCCGTTTGAGCATTGGAAATCACCTCATCAAGTGACACCGTCGACTACTGTGCTTGTTGATAGTATAGTTGATGGGCATACTACATCGTACGGTGGGATCTTTGGCATATTGATTACTGTGATGTGTGACATAGCATAGCAAACTTATTGGCGTCTCCGAGCAGGTAGTTCTTGCTGTGCATCAGTGAGGCATAGGTCAGCAGCCCTATTGAGATTCCGACGACGATAAAAAGTCGTCGGAATCTTAGAGCATTAAAGGTGAAGAATTGGAATGTTTATTACTATCAATCACAGGACTTTCCAAGCAGTCCTGTATGTTCACCAGATTGATTCAGTACAAAATGCGATGTCTTACTCGGTGCGACGATGAGAGTGACCCGATTGCCAGCTGCACCCGCATCTCCCTCAATCCACGGACGTTTAACAGTACATATCGACTGGCCATGCATTACATTGCAAAACCTAAGAGCACTTGCAACACAGCATGCCAAGGCGTACCGACAATCATATGGTCCTGTGCCGAGGCGTACCGACAATCATCTGGCCCTGTACCAAGGTGTACAGACAATCATCTGGTCCGGATGTGATCACTCACAAGCTTCGCGAGTCGACTGATGGACAGATGCCGACAAGGTTTGGGTGGCTGGTCAACTGTAGCTTCATGCAGGTATCCGTGCGTCCAGTTCTTGTACAAGGATCTGGCGTCACAGGGTTGTACAGGGTTGTACGTCAGTCTGGTATTTTATACCAAAGACAAGTGAAACTGAACAGTGTTCGTTCACACTGACAGGGCTACCATCTGCCCTTCTTAATCTCCCTCTCCATTCCCATCGTCTTCTCCATTTCCCTCTCACTCCCTATGCCCCTGTCCAGGTCAACCATCTCTATCGCTTACACATTTCACTGGTTTATCCCTTTGCTCTGTAACCTTAGTTTCTCGCTAGTTTCAGGATGCTGGCACCAGCATCCTGAACGAAAAGGAATGTCAAGCGCGGTGCTGTCATTTACGTTGCACCTTTGCTGTATTTCTTTCTGCACTGCAAGACAGCAGACCACAAGACTCCAAAATGTCCACAGGCATTGCAGCGCTGCTAATCGGCGAAACTCACTTGCAATATGGCGGTCCCTCGATTCGTTCTGTGTCACTCATCAGCTCGTCCCTGATGTAGTAGTATAGGTAGAGCAGGCGCAGGTCGCCCATCAATACCAGGTGCACCGGACTGCCCAATCTCTGTAGGCGCCACTCCAAACACTTCTTGGTCGACCTGAAATCACATGAATTAAGCTTGTTCTTATCGTGTACCGTGTATCGTGTATTGTTTATTAATCACTAACAGGAATCCACCATTATAGGTGAAATCATGTAAAAATATACCTACTCGAACACACAAGTGACATAAATGATAATACGAGCATGCGAAGCATATACAGTCTCAGAGATTGGTCCTCAAAGTCACCGTATAAGCGGCGACTTGCCGCTTCATTCGGCCTATTGGGTCACCGAAAAGGTCGGTCGTTGGTGAGGACATCAAGTCCTATATAGAATCAGGAGCGCGGCCTTGAAATTGCTTGACGCCTGAAATCCGTTCGTTTTCATGCAAGTCAACCTTCACATATCCCACATTCATCATTTTTGATGATGTTTCATTAACTCGAAAGCAGCCTGCTTGAGCTTTAAGGCTCGCTTAGCCTCTGCGCCGAACCACGGCGGACACCTTTTTTTCGGAACAACGGGGGAACATGATCGCGTATAGCCACCTCGACAAGTGCTCTCGCACACTTCCATCCCATTCAACGCCACGCCACCACTCTCAGGGCAAGACGAAGCCCGTAGAAGTCAGCACGGCGACACCCTTTACCTTTCAAATACAGCACCGACACTATGCCCATTGTCGGGAGTGCACAGTTGTACGTTTAGTGAAGCTTCATGCCTCAACGGAGAGAAGCACATGCTAATATTAGACTATACATGCACGGCCAAACGATATCAATATCAGACAAAAACGATGATATCGGGGAGCGGTCACAACACACGGCCACGAACCACGCCCGACGATGGCCGCCAGTCGACGTCTGGCCGCTATGCATTAGTGTAACCCGATATTATGTTAGCATCGGATTCCGCACAAGCCGTACTGATGCTTTTACTGTACCATTACAATTATTGGAACTCGAGCACTGGAACTGGAACTGGAACTCTTTTTCATATATGTAAGGAGGCTTACATTCTTTTACCCCGAAATTTTCGATTTTCCTACCCCATAGAGCCGCACGACGTTGGACCAGATCCCTGCCAACACCCTTCCCCCCGTATGTTTTGCAGAAACGGCCGAACGGTCGGACCCGATCGTCGCATACCTGCGCGGGTCAAAGGCGGGAGCGATTAATCTGGAGCAGTAAAAGCGCGAACCAGGGGCGAGGCAGCTCGTTTACAATGCTCCGCTGCACCGTCCCACGCACTTGTACCGATGGCAACTGGAGGGGAAGAAAGGCCGGCCGATCCTGAATTCAGCGACCCTCGGTGGAAAATTCCAGATCCTCGCCAGCCCCAGAAGAGCAACGTCACGAAGACCCCAGGCGTCATCGGAAAGGCATGGCCGCAGGAAAATTCAACACTACGATGGCGCACTTCCAACCAATCAACACTCGGACTTTTTACTCGGAGCACAATGAATGGTTGAAGAGAGGAGAATGGGCGGAGAAGAAATTACAATGAAAACTAGTGCACAGTACGACTCGGGGTACGACTCAGAATGAATCACACTCAGGGTACGGCAGTCACAGAGAGAAGAACCGAGACTCAGACAAGATAATCACTGAGAGAGAATCACTGAGAGTCACAGAAAGAGAGAGAGAGAGAAAGATATATATATATATATATATATATATATATATATATAGGTAGAGAGAGAGAGAGAGAGAGAGAGTCATGGAGGCAGATGTAATAGTTGTGCAGTGAAGTGCCCGACGGAGAAGAGTTGAAAAGTTTAAAAGTGACGGACGGTTGGAGGGCGACCACCACCTGACATGTGAGTGTCGAACGTTTGACATGCTTTCCCTTTCCCAAACCGTGCCGGGCCGACCTAATTTATATTACTCAGTTGCTGCCTTCTCCACCGAATCTCACTCTGCTGAAAGGAGCGACCCGTCTTATAGGGGAGGGGGGGCAAGCAGGATAAATTCGGGGAGGGGTAGTGTGTCGCGTGCGTGTATGATGGCTAGTAGATAGTAGATAACTATAGATATATGTAGATAGCTAGTAGATAGAGATGTGTGAGATGGCTAGTAGTGCGTAGATAAGGGTGTTTATAAGTCGTAACGTCAAGTGGTGTACATAAATGTAAATATTTAGATTAAGCATTGAAAATATGTGATGGTATAAGCAGAGACAGGTGGCAGCTGTTCGGCAGTGACGGACATGAGAAGTAGTGGAGACGAACTGGATAGAGTAAACATGGAGTACAGCAAAACTATACGTGCAGCAATTCCTGTCTTCCCCTCCCCGTCAAATACACTCGGCCCTTACACTAACAAGACTAAAACATTAACATTATAACCAAGCTACCGGCCGTGGTGCAGACTAGCCTCAACATCCAAACTTTAATTGAACTCAAGGGATGCCCTTCAGTTTTGTGTTCAGTGGCGTAACTTTGCTCATGTGACGAACCAAATAGCATTTAGGTTAAATAGTGATGGCCGAGTAACGACCGCTGTCAGTTGGCCCTCCGTGGAGATTGTCGTAAATCGAAGATGACGTCAGAAATACGACCCTCCCAGACCGGTAACGATAGCGCGTAGTACATTCCTCGGCGACCAGGCGGTCAGGGGGAGAGTATTATTTACGTCCCCAATTGACCAGGGAGAGAGGATGGCGAAGACGAGACAGACTCCGAGGGTTTCCGGCGCCGTGGCTAGCCGCTCCTGCCCTCGGTGTCGCCCCGCCCATCTGGGATCCCCTCGAGAGGGAAGGGAGCACCACGTTCGCTGAGACGCGGCGAGATGGAAAGCGAGCCGTCCTCCCATATACCAAACGTTCCCGAGCAATGGTAGCAAGAGTTTAAACCAGTCTAATTTGTCTACAATGTTAATATTGCTGGACATAATATGCGTTTGTAAAACTTTTAGCTGCGAGAGGCAGCGATGAAATGAACACTTCAGAGGAATTGGCTCAAATAAAATGGTTCTTTGACCGCAAAATCCAGCTGGCCTCTGTGACCCAGTGGCGCAGATGGGCTTCGAGTCAGGCATGCATGTAAGCAATTACGGGAGGCATTGCGGTTCGTCCGTGAGTCTGGCGTCGGACAGTAAGGTAGAGGAAAACACTGACCAGCAATTTGTGTTCTCTGTACGTGGGGAACGGATTGTGCAGTGGTTCGGAAGATGCAAGGGCGGGCTTGGCATGCCGTAAGCCCCGGGGCTGAGAGGGTAAGGCCGGCTGGAGTATATAGATGACCAGGACCAGACCAATTTATTAATTATTGAGATAGTGAACTGGGTGAGCGAATGAGGAGAATGAATCTTTGCTTGGTAGCTTTAAGAACCAGCGGAAGCCGCTTGTGGCTCAGCACAGACACCTATTTCGTGCGGTACATTGCACAAAATTATACTACTATTAGCACCAAAAAAAGCTCTAACTGGGGGCAAGCCATTAAAACCACAGAACAATTCCGTATTCATTAATTTTATAATACAATGTATTCATTCTAATTTAGAGAGTGGCACTCACTTGTCCATATGGTGTTCCCAAAACTTTGACGTCGCACAACAAATAAATATAAAGCGTTAAGACGTAGCCTTACTAGGGCTGCCTTAAAAGCAAAATTTATCTAGACATTATCCTGCCATTTTTAGCTTGTGGTGTGTAGTGGCGCAGCCAGGAGTTTCCTAAGGTGGGGGGGGGGGGAGCCACCGACCAACAAGCAAATAAATAAAAGCATTGGCGGACGAAGCGCGCCGAATCAAAATGTTTTGTTTGATCTAGTGCATTTTGGTTACCATGGGGTGGGGACCGTCCCCTCCCCCCCCCCTAGGCTGCGCCTCTGGTGGTGTGTGTTAATATTTATTCGATACTATGGTTATACTCGACACCTTTTTCCAGGGGCGGATCCAAAAGCCTGGCTTGGAGGAGGAGGGGAAATTCCCACACACCTCACCCCGAAAAATCAGATTTGGAGAATTGCATTGGATTGGAAGAGCCAATTGCATTGGATTGGATTGAATCGTCGGACATTTTAAGACATATTAATGTCAGAACATTTTAGATTGAAAGAAATTGCCATTTTAGTGCAAAATTTGAGCACAACTCTGAACCTGGGGAGGAAGGCGGGCGGGGCATGGCATGGCCTCTTTGCAACTGTGACATGGGTGTAGGTTTCCGAAATTTATTGAAAGAGCACAATACGTGTCGAATGTCAGACCCAAATGGATTGGGGGCGGGGGAATATCACATAGCGTCCCATGCTAAAAGTTGAAATTATTGAGGGGGAGCACAGCCGACACTGGGGGAAGAGGCAAGTGCCCTCCTATGCGCATACAAAGCTACACCCCTGCTTCAATGGATCACAGTCAATGTTGGCGGAGAAAATGGTGTTTTATGTCATTATTTTCAGTCAATACTCATAGGCTCCAATATGAATATCAACCACCTTGGTATCGCTATATGGCTAGGCCAACCTGCCACATATGACATTCGCCACCCATGTCTATGCCCAGAAAGGGGTGGATCCAGGAATTGCCTGTCATCAGAGGAGGGATTGGTTGGTTGGTTGGTTATTGGTTTTACGACACGTCGACCGTTGAGTCATGTAGCGTCGCCAATCTCTCACGCCAATTGGTCGCGGGCGAAGAGTAGCGACAGGTGAGACTCGAACCCACAACCTTTCGATTGTGAGACGAGCATCTTACCCCTAGACCACTCGTCCCCATCAGAGGAGGGGGAGAGGTGCTTATCTGAAGGGACGCCATTTCTTCGGGAGGGTCGCCTTTTCCTGCCAAGGGGCGACTCTTGCTGAAAAAAAAAATATTGTGGGGTGCACTTAAGCCTTCTCGGAGGGACGCCTTTTCCCAGCCGGAGAGGCGCCACTTCCGATCGGATGGGGCGGAGACACATGCGCCCAGTCTCTCCCCTGGATCCGCTACTGTACCTAGACAAGATGGGGGTTTTGTAGGTATCTAGATACCTGCCTGTCTCAACAGACACGATGAGAATATGGCATTGGGCAGGGTTACATGGAGGATTGCCAACATTGAAAAAGTAAACATCACAAAAGGTTGTATTCAGGGGTGGAACTTTCCCAGATGTTGGATGATGAAAACCTATGGTAATCCACATTAAACTAGCCTTTCCTACCTCCATGATATTGATGACATGTTTCGTGGAATAAAGCCGACGCTGGTGGATGTTGGATGTCGTAAAGCATACGGATGCTGGATGGCATGATGCCTATGAAAATCTGCAATAACCCAAATGATTTTTCATGGTATGAAATCTACACTTACAGATGTAGCATGGTGTAAGGCTCACACCTGCAGATGCTTGGTGGCATAAAACCTGCATGTCCACGTGTTGGATCACGTAAAACCTACTCGTAACCTCACTTAAAACCTATATGTATGCCAACGCATTGCAAATAAACATATTTATCTATTTATTACACGATTCATGCCTTCCACATACAGTGGTTGTTATGGACAGTCTGGATGTAACTCAGACATATTTACAAAGAAAGGAGAAGTTTGGGGTCAATAGTGGAAGCAGACGCGCAGCAAACATGCATACACCAGGGTAATGCAATACTCGCATCACTACCATCCGCACTACTCACACCTATTAGCTATACGAACTGTAAGTGAGTAGTTTCTAGAAGTAACCGGAAAGAGATGGCCGAAAGATGAGTTCGTGGTGTACACACTGCCGTTATTTAGTCTTTTCTGCGACTAGTGTTGTTCGTGGAGATATTACAGTGCATGTTTCTTGAAGTTTTACAGCCTCGATGTTTTTGTTCCAGTGGGAAGCTTGTTATAGCGGAATACACGAGTAGAGAAATCTCCTACGGCCCGCCTCTCTGTGTATGTCTGGCAGGTGCAGGTGGTCGTCTGCACGCGTATGACGGTTTCGCAGGGTAGAGTTTGCAGTGATTTGACCGGCAATGTGCGTTGGCGCACCCGTCTGAATGATCTTGTGGAGTAAAGTAAGGCTGTGAAATAGATGCAGATAATCTGCGGTGAGGAGACCCAACTCGTTACGGGCATCAGAATTATGATCAAATTTCCGTAGACCTAACACGACTCTAGTGGCGAAGTTAATGATCTTGTCTTGTCTGTGGATGTTTGCTGCCGACCCGTTCCTGTAAACAGATATGCAACAGCGGATGTTGGATATATTTAGGCTGTTGACTATAGTGAAGAGGATGCTGGTGGACAGATGGTGGCGCAGGTGGCTCCTCCGGGCCAAAAAGAATCCAGTGGACTTGCGGACCACGACAGCTACATGGGAATCCCATGACATCTGACGATGAAATGTCACTCCCAGGTTCCTACACGACTTGCTCTCATTTATCATGGCGTCCCTAAATCATACTCGTGTCGGGGTAATTTTGCGAAGATTTTGACGCGATCCGAATGTGAGAAGCTGAGTTTCGGTCGGGTTTACCTTCAAATAATTATCCAGGAAGTAGTCGTAGAGTTGGTTCAGACATATCTTCATATGCCTTAGCAAATTTGGGAGATCAGATTTGTGACCGGAGATGAGAAACTGGGTGTAGTCCGCGAACTGAGTGACGTGAGCTACCGGGACGTGCTGGCTGAGGTCGTTCGAAAAAAATGCAATAAAGGAGTGGACCTAGTGATGAGCCTTGAAAAACACCTATGCTCTTTGGAAGCAAGGAAAAGAGATGCCTGTATCCGCGTTGATCTAAGATGTCAACAGCCTGTGCGTAAGCTCCCAGGTATGCCTTAAACTAGCCAGTATCGATTCCATGGAGTTCTAGTTTAGTGAACAGTTTGGTGTGGTCTATTACGTCCAAGCATTTACTGAGGTCCAGAAGGCAAAGGAGAGCTACTTCCGAACCGTCCATTGCTGCTAGTATTTTGTCCGTGACTTAGACGAGAGCTGTTTCCGTAGAGTGACGTGGTCTGAAGCCGTGCTGAGTTTAGGCCAGTAAGTGGTTTGAGTTAAGGTATTGATAAAGTGTTTTTTTGCACTACCCTCTCTGTGATTTTGGCGATAGACAGAACCAATGAGATGGACTGAAAGTTATATGGATCCGAAGGGTCTCCTGATGTGTGAATTATAATTACTATTGACTGTTTCCGACTGGATGGGATATCAGTTGTAGTCAGGCATGTGTTCATACTGTCTACCAGCACTTCTCCGATGAAAAAGAACAGAAATTTTATAACTTTAATACAGATCCCGTCGTGTCCGCAAGCACCGTGTTCTAATGTTCATGACAGTGTTCGCCAGCTGTTCGAGGGATATGGGTGATACTTTATAGGAGCTGGCAGAGACGCGCAGCAGCTGGCAGCTGGGAGGTGTGTGTTCAGGCATGTTTGCCTAGTGTTTGACCTCTGCTGATACTTTAGGTTCGACACTTACGAGTACTAGTTTAGCTGCTCAGGTAAGACCTGAGGTTGAACTCTGTGAGAGCCTTTTTGATGTCGACAATAGGCTTGATAACACGCCATGCAGCTGATGGGCCTTTCTGAGCAATATTTCCGCTGATTTCGTCCCTGTAATCAGCTCTCATAGCTGAGCGAATTGTCGGTGAAGTACTTTGTATGTGTGTCTGTCTTGCAAGTGTAAATGTACATTTATCCGATGCATGAGCTGTTTGTTAGCTTCACTAACATGTGGTGCTGTTCGGTTCCGAATTTTGATGTTTCTGAGTGGCAGGTGCTTGTCGAGAATATGTTTCAGGAATCTCAGCGGGGTGTCCCATTTGTGGGTTGCTGAGATGCGACCAGTGGCCTGAGCCCAGTTGATCTCACCAAGGTCAAGGGTCAGTTCCGAGGTATCCACTCGCCCGAAAGAACGCGACTTTATCACGGTGTTAACTGAGGAAGGCCTGTTTACTTTAATCGAACATCTGATCAATGTGCGGGGACTGTAGTGGCAGAAACTCACTCTGGCTTTGTCGACAGAGATTGGCGAGTTTGTTATGCTGACATTCAATAAAGAGCATGTGGCAAATGAAGGGTGCTTCACTGTCACGGTGAGATAATTGTTCCTAATGAACTCAATGAGGCGTGCTTTGCTGAGGCTATTAGCCATATCGAGGGTTGGTTGGTTGGTTATTGGTTTTACGACACATCGACCGTTGAGTCATATAGCGTCGCCAATCTCCACGCCGATTGGTCGCGGGCGAAGAGTAGCGACAGGTGATAACCCACAATCTTTCGATTGCGAGACGACATCTTACCCCTAGACCACTCGTCCCCTAGCCATATCGAGGGGATTGCAATTTAGACCACCTGTGATGTAGAAAGTGCCGGTAAAGTTCAGTGTCGCCAATTGAACCTGTCTTTCGAGCTCAGCGAAGTTATCATTTAAGGCAGGAAGAGTGTTGCGAGGAGGCTGATAGATTGCAGCCAGGATGAAATACTTTCGGGTTTTCCCTTTGACTTTAGCCCAAAGATGTTCTAGTTTGGAGCTCGGGTTTGGTGGCGTAGGAATTTCCAATGCGGTAATAGTCAACACTGACTTGGCGATAATCGCCACCCCACCGTAACCACTAGTGTCGGGCCGGTCCGCGCGTTTTACCTGGTAATCAGAGAAGTTAATGAGACGCGTGGGGGTGCTAGGTCGCAGCCAGGTCTCAGTCACCACAGCTAGGTCTATTTATTTCACGAAACATGCCCTCCACGTATAGTGGCTATTATGGACAGTCTGGGTATACCTCACATATATTTACAAAGAAAGGATAGATTTGTGGTCAATAGTGGGAGCAGATGCGCAACACACATTCATACACCAACATAATACAATACCTATATCACTATCTGCACTACACACACCGTGCTTGCAACACGAGCTGTGAACGAGTAGTTTATAGAAATGATAGGAAAGCGATGGCCTAAAGGTGAGTTCATAGAGCACACAAATCCATTTTGTGAGTTTTTTGTGTGACTAGTGTTGCTCGTGGATATAAGCTAGTGCATGTTTCTTGAAGTTAGACAGCCTCGATGTTTTTGTTTCAGTAGGGAGTTTGTTATAGTGGAAGACAGACGAATAGAGAAATCTCCTGCGGCCCGCCTCTCTGTGCATGGCTGGCAGGTGCAGGTGGTCGTCTGCACGCGTATGACGGTTTCGCAGGGTAGAGTTTGCGCAGTGATTTGACCGGAAATGTGCGTGGGCTCACCCGTCAGAATGATTTTGTGGAGCAAAGTAAGGCTGTGAAATAGATGCAGATCAGCTGCGGTGAGGAGACCCAACTCGTTACGGGCATCAGAAATATGATCAAATTTCCGTAGACCTGACACGACTCTAGTGGCGAAGTTAATGATCTTGTCTAGTCTGTGGATGTTTGCTGCCGACCCGTTCCCGTAAACAGATATGCAGTAGCGGATATTGGATATAGCTAGGCTATTAACTATAGTGAAGAGGGCACTGGTTGACAGATGGTGACGCAGATGGCTCGGGGCCAGAAGGAATCCAGTGCACTTGCGGACCACAACAGCTACATGGGAATCCCATGACATGTGGCGATCAAATGTCACCCCAAGGTTCCTACACGAATGACTCTCATCTATCACGGCGTCCCTAAAGCACACTCGTATTGGGGTAATATTGCGAATATTTCGACGCGATCCCAACGTAAGAAGCTGAGTTTTGGTCTGATTTACCTTCAAACCGTTTTCAAGGAAGTAGTCGTAAAGTTGGTTCAGACATGTCTCCATCTGATTTATCAGATTTGGGAGATCAGATTTGCGACCGGAGATGAGGACCTGGGTGTCGTCTGCGAACTGAGTGACGTGTGCTACCGGGACGTGCAAACTGAGGTCGTTCGAAAAGATGCAATAGAGGAATGGACCTAGTGATGAGCCTTGAAAAACACCTATGTTGTTTGGGAGAACGGAGGAGATATGCCTGTTTCCGCGTTGATCTGAGATGCTAAAAGCCTGCGTGTGACCTCCCAGATAAGCCCGAAACCAGTCAGTATCGATTCCATGGAGTTCTAGTTTAGTGAGCAGTTTGGTGTGATCTATTACGTCGAAGCATTTACTGAGGCCCAGAATGCAAAGGAGAGCTACTTCCGAACCGTCCATTGCTGCTATTTTGTCCGTGACTGAGATGAGAGCGGTTTCCGTAGAGTGGCGTGGTCTGAAGCCGTGCTGAGTTTGGGCCAGTAGGTGGTTTGAGTTCAGATAGTGGTAGTTGTTTCTGCACTACCCTCTCTGTGATTTTGGCGATAACCGGAACCAATGAGATGTGCCTAAAATTAGAGGGATCCGGAGGATCTCCTGATTTAAGAATGGGAGTTACTATTGACTGTTTCCAAGTGGAGGGGATATCAGCTGTAGTCAGGCATGTGTTTATAATGTCGAGTAGCACTTCTCCGATAAAAAGAAACAGAAATTTGATAACCTTAATACAGATACCGTCGGGTCCGCAAGCACTTGTGCTCCTCATGTCCATGGCAATTTTGGTTAGCTGTTCGAGGGATATGGGTGATACTTTATAGGAGCTGGTAGAGACGCGCGATAGCCGGCAACTGGGAGCTGTGTGTTCAGGCATGTTTGCCTGGCGTTTGACCTCTGCTGATACCTTAGGTCCGACACTAACAAAGTATTGATTTAGCTGCTCAGGTAGGACCTGAGGTTGAACTCTATGAAAGCCTTTTTGGTCTTAATAGCACGCCACGCAGCTGATGGGCCTTTCTGAGCTATCTTTCTGCTAATCTCGTCCCTACAGTCAGCTCGTCCCTACAGACCTCTAGAAAGGTCTAGACAGTAAGAACGAAGGTCGTGTCGAAGCACAAGTAGCTTAGGTGTGACAGACTGAGCATTGATGAGTCACAGGTGAAGCTACCTTTTGCGCTGCTGAGCTGTCACGTGGTTTGTTCCTCCCCGCGATCCGCGTCTTCTGCCGTCCCTTGCGCCGCGCCTGCCCCGGCGTGTTTTCCTCGGCGCGGTTTTTGTGACGGCGAGGCTCCCCCCGTTCGGGCGGGAAGCATTCATAACATCCAGAGTTCATAACGTCCAAAGCTCACAACGTCCAAGGATCATAACGTCCAAAATGAGAAATAAAGTCCAAAAAGTCCAAAATGCTTCGGATATGGTGCGTTCATAACGTCCAGAGTTCATAACGTCCAAGGATCACAACGCCAAAAACTGGCTTCAGAGGGAGCGTTCATAACGTCCAGGGTTCATAAAGTCCACAGTTCATGACGTCCAATAACGTCCAAAAATAGTTCCTCAGTTGTCCGCTAGAGGATCCAGCGAAGCCCTGACGGTGAAATCGTGCGGCTGTGTCTCCGTTTTCTGTCAACAGGTGGCAGTGGCAAACGTGGCGTTCCGTCCACCCTTTCCCCTGCTGAAGCCTGCCTTCTCCATCGCACACCCCGGTGCGTCCGATTTGACATGTGTGTTATCTATCGCTGATAACCCACACCCCACCAATAAACGCACCGGGAAGCGTCAGTCGCCGACCGGCTGGCCGCAAAAAGGCCGCGGACTGGCCGACCGGCCGACCGAACCGGCCATGCAGAGGGCCGGGCGCGTAGCCATTGTTACCAGGTTGATATGATGAGCAAATTTGAGCAGCCTTTTCCTCAGCCTAACCTCAATATTGTTCACGAAGATTATAAATAGAAGAGTATCTGAAACGGAGCCCTGTGGCACACCAATCATAATTATTCCATTCAGATTCATATCCATTGCATATTACCTTTTGTTTCCTTCCCTTTAACAATGTTTCAATCCAGTCAAGAACTTCTCCATATGCCCCGTGCTGCTGATGAATGAAGTATGAGACTCTGTTTGGAAACCTGCATGTATAGTTCTATGGGATTGAAAAGCGATGAAAACCATGATGACAAATATTTTAACCACTAGGAACTGCATAATTAGATAAACACGGATATTTATTAATGGATTTCAGGGACCGATCCGCTAGATGCCGATTGACTATGTATTTCATGAAGTCATGTCTGCGTTCTGACTGTGACGGCTAGGCATAGCCGGAAATAACGAGTGGTTTAATAGGCACGAAACGCGGATGTTTATGGCATTGCATTGAGAAAGACTATGTGAGATGATTGCCTGAGTTGGCTGTTGGTGAATCCAGTGGTAGATATATTGGACTGATAACTATGGTGGATTCCTGACCTCGAACCAACCGCAATGACACATAACTGTAAACCGGAGGCGGAGGTCTCGGGATCTGCATGTCAATATCGCTGCCAGAGGAATCGAGGATCGGCGGGGAAGGCATAGGGATCACGACGGAACGTTCTTATCACAACCAATCTGAATTGAAATCACAACTAGAACGAAGAGAGAAATAGTGTTTTGCACCAGTATATCACAATACGTCCATGTGAAATCCAATCTAGCTCTTCTTGAGTGTGCTCTTCAAATCAAACCGAATGTTGATTTTTTCGAACGATTTAATAAGATGAAATGTGACACGCGAATGGCACGAGACCTCCTCGAGGTCTAAGGTTGAAACCTCACCCCAGTTTATTGAACATCCGCAAAAACAATGTGATAACACAACATCGATGCATTAAGCCCATACATACACAACACAGACTCACCCCGCGGTCGGAATCAGCAGCGTGGGTAGTATTTGTTCCAGGAGTGGAAACTAAAACATCACTCATAAGGTCATGAGTACTGTTAGCTGGGGTAAAAATACAATTGCTCATCCCCATGGGCACAATTGCTTCTTTCTGTTATATCCTACATTCAAAAAGAGTTTCATAGAAAGATGTTCATGATATGGGTGGGCCCACACCGTTGTGCCTTTGCAACACTTTCATACTTCCGTGAACACCAGTAGGGAAAAATACGTGCAAAATTTGGGGACAGGAGTAAGTCTAGCAACAGCCCTGACCAGCTGTGACACACAGCATCCTGCAATTTGTTTCTTGACCGGCGCCACCCCGGTGCAAGGCGACGCAACTGGTACCGTTGGAGCAGCCGTCATCACAGCAATTGCTGGGCTATCTTTTCCTGCTGGATCGACCGTGGCTGCTGGGGCAGCTGTGGCCATGCTATTGTGACGGATGTGGCTGCTTGAGTGGTCGTCACCGCTGGGAATGCTGTCACCGCTAGAACGGCTGTTGTCGCTGGGCTGTGACCACAGGGGCGGCCGCCACCGCTTAGGTGGTGGTGGCTGTCCCTACTGAGACGGAATTTCTTTGTCCTCAAGAAACGGTTAAGTGTCGCAACAGGTGATGGCACCTTTCAAGATGAATGCGCATCATAGCGCCGGCGTTCAGATGATTCTCGCCTGTTTTGGTCCTCCGCATTAAGGGCTTTCTCTCCTTTCGGCAGACATCTCTGACATTCTGGCTCTGTTCACCCTCATGGCCCTCCCTGGCTTTTAAAGGACGTTCGCAGTCCTCATCCTCGGCAGTATTTATGTCTCTCAGGGATATTTTGGTTCTGAAGCGGGCTCTTGGTATTCATTGCACACGTCGCCAGTTCTCAAGCACGCGCTTACCTCTCAGGGAGCATTGATCCCTCAGGTGCCCATCTGAAAGGTCAAGGACATCCTTTTCTAGCCTTCCTGGGCCCTATTCGTCCTTTAAATGTCCTCTCCATCTTGCATCGGCCATTCCTAGTTCTCGACAATCACGTTTAGGTTTCAGGGGCATCGAGCTCTGAGACAGGCCGTCACACACACAGACCACATACACAACAAACATCGCCAGCTCTCGGAATTCTCCTCAGCCCGTAAGTGGCTCTGTTCATTCTTCTGGGTTTCTCCCAGCCTTCAGGAGCATCACGGTGAAATCCGTCCTAGCTCTCAGGGACCATTCCTCAGAACCACTACTAGCCATTAGGGACCCCTTTGGCTCTCCCTGGACCCTGCTCTTCTCATAGGGACACCTTCCAAGCCTCTTGAGCATCCCAGTTCAGTCCTTACTAGCGATTAGTGACCATTTGGAATCGTCAGGGGCCATCTCCAGCTGTTAGTGGCCCTTCCTAGTCCTTGACATTCTTTCTATCTTCAAGGGCTTTCTAGCTCTAAGGCCGGCCGTCAGAATTCATCACAGCAACCGTCAGCCTTAGGAACTCTGTTCAGATCTCAGGGAGTTCTGTTAGTTCCCAGTGGCCCTCCCAAGTTGCCAGTGGTGCTTCCTATGGGCGCAATATGATCAAAGAAATGTCGACGCGCCCTTAAACCACAATAACTAACTAAGAGGTGCTTCCTAGTTATTGGCAACTTTTGGTTTCAAGGACATTCTGGATCTGAGGTGGGCCCTCAGTATTCCTCAAAGCATTGGCCAGCACACAGATGATTTTTTTTTTGGCCTCAGGGACCTTGCTTAGGAGACCTTGCTCATACGTTAGGGGTCCTGCTCAATCTCAGGAGAATCCCAGTCCGGTCCTCTCTGGCGCTTAGAGGTCCTCCTAATCCCTCAGGGCCCTCCTGCTTTTAGTGGGTCATCACAGTTCTCAATAGCCTTGTCTAACTCTCAATTCAGGTGAATTGCAGCTCTGAGGTGGCCCCTCAGCCATCAGGGTCCATCTCAGAGCGCGATCAAGAGCATCTCCAACAAAGCGGTCGCCTTGAGGGCCTCTCCGACTCGCCTGTGGATGGTGCGGGTGCCCTTTCATCCCTTGGCTTCGCCACTGCTTTTTAACAGCCCAGGGCCCCTTCATGGGCTTAGAGTCCCTTCACGTAGCACCCGGAACCCTCCGTGTCGACAGTCTACGTGGCTCGGGAGCATCTTTATCGGCCTGAGGAACGCTGTCAGCTCTGGGTCCGTATCCATCAGTGTGAGCAGAAGCCGACCCAGTGGCCGGAACGTCCGGTCAGGGACCCCGTCCGTCGGCTCAGGGGCTCTCTTTCAGGGCACAGTACACTCCGTACTACCAGACGCCCCTCTTTTAGCAGCTTGGACCTCCTCCATCACTCCAATGGTCCATGTTCTGCTTCACCTCCTCTGCCGGCCCAAGACCCCTTCATACCGGCTCGGGACACTTTCCGATGGTTCGGGGTCCTCCCGCGGCTAGGGATCCTCTCCGTCGGCTCAGGGGCCCTTCTTAGCGATACAGGGCCTATTCTGCCAGATCGGAGGCTCACTTTCAACAGCTTGGGACCCCTCCATCAGTCCATGGGCTCTTGTACGGCTTGGACCCGGTGCGTTTGCCCAGGGGCCCTTTCTGACGGCACGAGGTCATCTCCGGTAACTAGGGACCATCCGTCGTCCCATGGGCCGTCTTTAACGATCCAGGGCCTTTTCGGTCACGCATGAGGTCCTTCTTCAAAAGTTTGCGAACTGCCCATCAAGTCAGGAGACTTGCTTCGGCTTGAGCACCGCCATCAGCCCATATGCCCTTCATATTGGCTCTGGGCCCCCTTTGTTAGCTCGGGAGCCATTCCAACGATCAGGGACCCCTGGGTCGACCTAGAAGCCCACGTTGGCCCAGCCCAGGGCCCTCACCATCTGCCCGTGGGCACTCTCCGTTGACCCGAGGCCCTCTTCATCGGCCCGAGACATTGTCCTTGAGGCTGCATGACAGACGCAGTCGATGCGCCCCTAAACACCAAAATCTTCTCCTTGAACCCGGGGCCCTTTCGTAGATCCAGGGGCCCTTCACGTCGGCCCAGGGAGCCCCCCCCCCCTCTCTCTCCCTGTGCCTACGCCTTAAGGATTGGAGCTTGGAGCCCGCATGTCCCCCACCGACGATCAGCAATGTTACCAGGTTCCCGTTACACAGCTGGTGCATAGCACTCACAAAGCTGCCGGCCAGTCTCTCCGGTCGGCACAGAAGCAGCGCTAGGCGCTAACAACCCGACGCAGTGTATGCTTGCTGCAGAATGCCCCGCTAAAAGCACGCAGGGCGGATGCACGTAACGTTCCGTGGATTTTATGTTTCGTGCACTCGCAGGGCAGCCAGTATCGCTGAATGGTGAGCCCAGCGGGGCAGACCAGGAACGGTCTTCAAGGCCGTGGCTTGCCAGGCCTGAAAGTGGTAGATCTGGGCTGTGCTAAGAATGCACAGCCATCGGTAAATTAATCGTCATTCAGTAAGCCTCGCGCGATATCCGGAATGGCACCGATCGACACCAACGATAACACTCGTCTGCCATCTTTATATTTGTATGTATGCTCATTGTTCTGTGTCAGTCTTCTCTGTCCTCTTGGGTTCTCTCTCTATCTCTCTCCCCTCTCTGCCTTTACATCTGCCTCTTCTTCTGTATCTGCCCTGTGTCTGTCTCTTTCTCTGCCTCTGTCTCTATATGTGCCCTGTCTTCCTCTATGACCTGTCTCTATCTCTGTCTCTGCTCTGTATGACCTGTCTCTGTCCCTACCCTGTCTCTGCCTTGCCCTGCCCCCACCCTGCCCCCGCTTTTGTATCTTTCCTGTATCTGGCCTCCCTATGTATCTGTCTCTGCCCTGTCTATCTGTCTCTGTCTCTGCCCTGTCCATCCGTATCTGTCTCTGTCTCTGCCCTGTCTATCTGTCTTTGTCTCTGCCCTATCTATATGTACCTGTCTCTGCCCTGTCTATCCGTCTCTGTCTCTGCCCTGTCTATCCGTCTCTGTCTCTGTCATGTCTATCCGTCTCTGTCTCTGCCATGTCTATCCGTCTCTGTCTCTGCCCTGTCTATCCGTCTCTGTCTCTGCCCTGTCTATCCGTCACTGTCTCTGCCCTGTCTATCCGTATCTGTCTCTGCCCTGTCTATCCGTCTCTGTCTCTGTCTCTATCTTGCTCTTGCTCTTACGCTGCCTCTGTCTGTTCTGTCTTAATTTAGTCCTGAATGTTCAATATTGGTCAGTTTGCATTAACTGGTCCCAGGTATATGCATCAGTCTATTTGGTCACCTCGCGCTGAATATGTTGTTTTTCCGGTGTGGGCAGCAATAGTATCGCGCACACCACGAATAAATGCGCCGTCACCACTCAACGCCTGGGATAGCGCCGGCCTGCGAGCAAACAGCAGTCGCAGTTGCGCAACCAAGGGCATCAACGTAAGAAATGGTACATCATCATCGGCTCTGTGTGAATTTCCAACCGGTCCACATGGGGCAGGTTCCCTATGAATCCATAAATCTCAGTGGCGTTCGCCATGAGCCATTAGGAGTGCCTGTCCGGAAAGAGGTGCCCTTCACTGGAAAGGGATGCCCCGCACTGGAGGAGTCCCCTTCTAAAAGGAATTATTAAAGTAAGAGCGTTGGAAGACGTGGGCCACAAGTGTCCATACGGCGTCAGTAAAAAGTGTTGAGTGAGGGCAGGGAGCGGGGCGGGGGGGGGGGACTTCAGATGTTAAATGCTGTCAATGAAACGGTGTTACAATGACGATGTTCGATATTTCGCGCTACCTTTCAGCATCTGAGTGAACCTCGCTGGAAAGCGAACCCTTTTATCAACTCTCCTCGTGGGTGTTTGAGTGTCCCGCAACAAAATGCAGGAAAGGGATTCCAGGCCCCTAGGATTGGCTTCACCACTTCTTAAATCCTGTCGAACGGTTCTGGGCTTTTAAATTGTCGGAACTAATTTTCTGTGTGCACCCTTACGGAACCACTAACTCACCAGCGGAAGAAGATTAATTAATATATATGAATGCGAGTTGGGCAAACAAGAAATATCGATTAAGGTCATTCATCTTTCCTTACGGGTAGTTAATTCCCTCTTTCTCAGGTCGTAGCGTATTTTTCAACCTCTTGGAATGGAGGAGATGCGCCACATGTCCTTACACACATTAGGCTAAATCTGGGCGGGTGTCTACACCTATTTGTCATAGGGGGGGGGGGGGGGGCTTATAATGTCCCCACCCCGAGACGGGCTGTGAGCATTTAACCGGGAAGACTGGGCGAGTTAACATGGGACACTATCGGGTGGTCCACGCCAACCAAGTTGCCAGCAGACATGGCCTTCATGCATTGGGCCCCTCCAATATACCTCTTGGCGGGCCTGGCGAACCACTCGCCAATGCCACATTATTTACCTCTTGCCCAGGGGCGAATCCTATTGGACTATCAACCTAGCTCTTTTTAACAATTGAGAGGTCTCGTCGAGAAGAAGATCAACAGCAGCCAGATGGTGCCATGACAACGCAGCATGGGTACGTCACAAATCAGCATTGGAGTGTGGGGTACACCGTGACCGAAATCCTTAACTACAAATATGGTGCGTTGATGGTAGATCACATATTGAGATAAATAATACCCGTTTAGACATTGGAGATGTCCAAATTAATGTAGGTACAACAGGTCAACATGGGTCTCAGTTTTACATGTACATCACACACTTGGTACTCGAAATACACGACAATCTGCCCAGTTCACACAACTGGACCTCCGTTGACACTTGGACCTCGTAAGTACAACCCGTCACAAAACATATACTTTCTAATTTATCGTGTCATACAACATTTGGTAACGGTCGAACACCATGTGGCAATGATGTGATTCCGTCATAGCGTTCCATCACGCTTAGAAATGGTGGTCCTCGATCGTGACCGTACGGTCATGTGGCTCATTTTTCACGGCTCACAAGACTGTGTGTGTGTGTGTGTGTGTGTGTGGGTGTGGGTGTGTGTGTGTGTGTGTGTGTGTGTGTGTGTCATATGCCCATGGGCGTTGTTTTGTGTACTTTTGAGGGGGCAAGAACCCCCTGAATTTCCCCAAATAATTTCAACTTTTAACATGGGGTCCCTTAGTGTTCCCTAATCCATTTGGGTCCGCGCAATGCATCCATGTACTGTGCCCCTGAAACATTTTCAGAAATGAACGCTCCTGTTCCTCTCCAGCGACAAGATAAAATTCACTTTCGATCTTTATGATGAATCGACCGTTGCACCTGTCTGTGCCGGATGGTTACTACTCACCCGTAATGAAAGCTATGTATTTTGCAGTAGCTTTCTTTTTCCTGTGGATATTCGAAGTTGTAGCGTGGACAGTGCATTTGAAGGAGACATTCACAGCTGGTCTCGGCGGAGTGCTGTGAAGGCTGAACTGGCTGATAGACTGGAACATCTGTTGGTGAAATCCGTGGGGCAATACAGCACACTGAATCATAAACGGTCAGTTTCAACAAAACTGATCCTGCGAACTATGACATATAAGTCAATCTCGGACAAAGGCAGTGCTGTCAAGGACGCAAAATAATGCAAGTTGGCAAGCATTCGTCTTGCTACCACGATATATTATACTCCAGCTGCCACAGGACTACTCTTTCCAAGGATGCACTGAACGCATCATTACTACCGAACCTGAAAACATGTACCTATTGGACGTGCATTTACGCAGTGGTGTCGGTTTATGAGAACGATTGGGTTGGCACGATTCACTTTATAAAAAATGGAGCCGGAATCAGGGCATCAGAAGATCCTCCTTGCCGCTACGCGAGGAAATCCCTGTCGAACATATGGGTGGCGGGTATGAATTTGTCCGGCTCGTCGACTCGGTTAGGCATCCTCCGATTTCAGCCACTTCATTTTCAAGGTCTGGTTTTCATATTTACCGTTGTTTAATCTGATGTTGGGGGAAAAGTTACGCAAAATTTAGCAAATTCTGCTCTTTATCGCAGCTTATGAACACCTAGCATTGTGTCGTACGTGCTGGGTCCGATTTCGTAATCACCATAGGGCAAGGCTGTAATTACGCAAAACGTTGCCCTCCTGTAACAGGAAAACAGAAAATATTGGGGGATGGGTTTGTTGCAGTAAATATTGACTTACACTAACCTTTCTCATGCTTTCCTGTTTTATGGGGACACATTTCGATTTCTTAAACAACCAAGGGCGGGTATAGGGGTGGCATTGGGGGATATGTGCCTCCCACATGGAAGTTGGCATCCCTCCGGACTGAAAAAGGCCGGAGAAGGTAGCGGCGCTCTCAGAGGAGATACCCCCTCCAATTTTTCAGCCAGGGGCTCCCCTCTGAGAGATAAATGCACCACTTGTAAGGAACGGGCCCCTCTGTGAATGCCTGAGTGGACGCCCCCTCTGGAATTTTTCAGCTAGGGGCGCCCCTCCAGGTACTTTCGCAGTGGCACTCTCAAAAAGAAATGGCGCTCCTCCAGCCAAGTGCCCCCCCTCCCAATGACAATTCCTGGATCTATCCCTGATGACAGCATTGTTCTCTCGTGGTTATGAGCTCCGGCTGGTTATAAAATCGTGCACATTTACGTGAGGCTTTTCTTGAAAATTTGAAAACTTCCGTTGAACCATTAAGAAAAAGCGGACGACCGGTAAACACGGTTCAGTATTGTATGTCCCGAACAGCAATGTGGCAGTGCAAATTAAAAGCCAGCAATGAGAGCACTGTTCGAGCAGATTATGACGGATTTCTTGAGGGAACTACTAGTCAAATAGGATATGAGTGCCTGCTATCCCAATGACTGCAAACAAAAAGAGATCTGCTCCTATTACAATATTACACTCAATCGTCATTGTACATACACCGGACTTTGGATACCTTCGAAATTATTTCGATTCCTCAACTTTCTGATAACATACGGCAAGCCACGTCGAATGACACCCACTTGATGGAAATTGAAGCCATAGCGACGAAGCGTGGGGACTTATACACATTCAATCTAACCTTTGACCTTGAGGTTTGACATGATGTGTCCCG
The DNA here is from genome assembly GCA_034440615.1 of Ashinkailepas kermadecensis. Classification (NCBI taxonomy): domain Eukaryota; kingdom Metazoa; phylum Arthropoda; class Thecostraca; family Neolepadidae; genus Ashinkailepas; species Ashinkailepas kermadecensis. Next base: position 271,039 of record JAOTOM010005073.1, on the reverse strand, counting down.
GTTTGAAATGTTACTCGAGGGTTGACCACGGGCTATCATTTGATACCAAAGTTGGGTAGCTTTGGAAGAAAACGAAAAAACGTGAGACGACGGAGGACATGAGTTCGACCTTTGACCTCGAAATAAATTTGATTTCTGAACAGTCTGCTGGAGTACCTCGCGGCCCGTCGAATGACAAGCACTTCATGGAAATTGAAGCCATAGCGACGAAGGGCGAATACCTTTAAAAAAATATACCCTTTGACCTTGAAGTTTGACATTGACATGTCCTGGTTTGAAATGTTACTGGAGGTTCACCAAGGGTTATTGCTTGATAGACGATGTGGGTAGATTTGGGCGAAGAAAAAAGGTGTGGTGACCGAAGAAATCGACTTGACCTTTGACCTTTGAAATTAGTTCGATTTCTTAGCTTTCCAACACGACACAACAAGCCACGTCGAATGACACCCACTTGGTGAAAATTGAACGCATAGCGACGAATCGCGAGGACTTCGAAAATTCCAACTAATATTTGGCCCTGAGGTTTGACCATGTCATGTTCCAGTTTCAGGATGCTACTCGAGGGTTCACTACGGGTTATCGCTTGATAATGGATCTAGGTAGGCTTGGGCGAAAACGAAAAAATACGAGGCGACCGAAGAAATCAGCTTGACCTTTGACCGTCGAAATTATTTCGAATTCTCAATTTTCTGATGCCACACAAAAAGCGACGTCGAATGACACCAATTTTCTGCAAATTGAAGCCATAGCGACGAAGCGCAAGGCCATCGAGGAACTCAATCAAACCTTAGGCCTTGACATGTCCCAGTTTGAAATGTGACTCGTGTGTTCACTATCGGCTATCGCTTAATACCAGATTTTGGTAGGTTTGTGCGAAAACGGAAAAATGTGACCTCGACATATCCCGGTTGGAAATGTTGCTCGAGGGTTCACCACGGGATATCGCTTGATACAAGATTTGAGTAGGCTTGGGCGTGGAAACGAGAAAAAAAACACGTGAGGCAACCGAGAAAGTCAGTTTGACCTTTGACCTGGAAAAATAATTTGAGTGCTCAACTTTCGGATACCGCACAAGCCATGTCGAATTACGCCCATTCGACGGAAATTGAAACAATAGCGACGGAACCTCGCGTTCGGTCGCTATCGATTCAACGTCATCTAATGTATCAAGCTGACCTTTACCTCGAGGTTTGACCTGGACATGCCCTGTTTTGAAATGTTGCACGAGGGTTCACCACGTGCTATCGCTTCATAGGTACACTCGGTTTCGGTGGGATGTTCGGGGTACCCTTAGCATGGCTGGCTCACTAGGAACGTAGGCTGGGACGCTACACACCAAAAATTACTGGTAGGCTGCGCCGTTTCACAGTTATGAGTTGCATGACAGTCTACCAGCTTCGCCAACGGCCAGCGTCCGAGCCATAGGAATTCGCGTTTGTGGTCGTCACGCGACCATTTGCCCTGCAGCCATGCAGTGGTAAACACGGGTCTTCCCTGTTCCCGCCTTGCATTCCTCTGTCGGCGAAACAACAGTGGCAGTTAAACGAGCAGGTTACTGAACTTCTGTCGATAAGCAACAATTGATAGCTGCGGATTTCTGACTGCAGCAACACAGAATGAGCAGGAAAGGTTGAAAAAAGCTCAGTTGCAAAGATGTAGCGAAAGGAGATGGGAGGTTTATGATGTCAATGAAGTATTCTCTGGCCCCAAAATAATAATAGAATGTCCAACATTTATACGTTTTAGAAATGTAGTTCGAACTCTTGCTGGGGTGGCTTTATGAACCAGGATCCAATTGCTAAGAAGAGCTGGTTTCGTGAACCCTGGCCATGATTCCATGAATTACAGTTTTACAGTATAAATTTGGCAAAGCGCTTCACGTGCCGTCAATACACCGACACGGCGACCCCGGCAGCTCGCTCTCGACCTTATCGTGCCAATTGCCAACTGACCCTCCCAGCCGGGGACTAAAATCGAGCACGCGAAGCGACTCGAACCCAGCATTGCCGGGACAGCGGAGACTGGTGCACAACAGCGCTCTAGCCAACTAAACTACCGAGGCGGCAAGTCACAGGGAGGCACTTGCTTGCTTAATTCAGATTCATTGGCAAGTCAATTAGTTACTTGATTAAATTGCATGTACTTCATTTAGAATCACATGTTTTAGGGCGCAAGGAATGTGTTGCATGATATCATATTATTTATTGCATATGTTGTGCACTGTACGGCAAGCGACATATTCAGAATTCCGTGGGGTTAAAGTATTTCTTCACGCTGATACCATCGAACTGTTTTAACATACAAATATTTTACTTGATATTGCTTCACATCAAGTAAAATCTTTGTATGGTAAAATAGTTGGATGGCATCAGCGTGAAGAAATACTTTATTCCCACGGAATTCTGAATATGTCGCTTGCAGTACAGTGCACAACATATGCAATAAATAATATATCATGCAACACATTCCTTGCGCCCTAAAACATGTGATTCTCAATGAAGTAGATGCAATTTAATCAAGTAACTAATTGACTTGTCAATGAATCTGAATTAAGCAAGCAAGTGCCTCCGTGTGACTTGCCGCCTCGGTAGCTTGGTTGGCTAGAGCGCTGTCGTGCACCCGTTTCCGCTGTCCTGGGAATGCTGGGTTCGAGTCGCTTCGCGTGCTCGCTTTTAGTCCCCGGCTGGGAGAGTCAGTTGGCAATTGGCACGATAAGGTCGAGAGCGAGCTGCCTGGGTCGCCGTGTTGGTGTATTGACGGCACGTGAAGCGCTTTGCCAAATTTAGACTGTAAAACTGTAATTCATGGAATAATGGCCAGGGTTCACGAAACCAGCTCTTCTTAGCAATTGGATCCTGGTTCATAAAGCCACCCCAGCAAGAGTTCGAACTACATTTCCAAAACGTATAAATGTTGGACATTCTATTATTATTTTGGGGCCAGAGAATACGTCATTGACATCATAAACCTCCCATCTCCTTTCGCTACATCTTTGGAACTGAGCTTTTTCCTACCTTTCCTGCTCATTCTGTGTTGCTGCAGTCAGAAATCCGCAGCTATCAATTGTTGCTTATCGACAGAAGTCCAGTAACCTGCTCGTTTAACTGCCAATGTTGTTTCGCCGACAGAGGAATGCAAGGCGGGGACAGGGAAGACCCGTGTTTACCACTGCATGGCTGCAAGGCAAATGGTCGCGTGACGACCACAAACGCGAATTCCTATGGCTCGGACGCTGGCCGTTGGCGAAGCTGGTAGACTGTCATGCAACTCATAACTGTGAAACGGCGCAGCCTACCAGTAATTTTTGGTGTGCAGCGTCACAGCCTACGTTCCTAGTGAGCCAGCCATGCTAAGGGTACCCCCGAACATCCCACCGAAACCGAGTGTACCTACCAGATTCTGGCAGGTTTGGGTGAAAACGAAAAAAAATGCGGGGCGACGGAAGAAACCGGTTTTCGTTGGACCTTGACCGTTAAAGTGATCATGTGAGACCTATGTAGTGGCTTCTAGCGTGTTTAGTACAGGCAGGAGTATTTGTGGTAATTGATTCGAACGAACCCGTCGCTTAATGCGAACTCGCCGCTGAATACGAATACGAGTACGACGTTAACTTGACGTATGAGCTTAAGGTTGTCCAAGACGCCCCTACATGGCCTTGAAGATACCCAAGGACACCCAGAGTCACATTTGTTCAAGATATATCAATAGTCAACCTAAGACGCATAATTGATCGATTGATTGGGCTTACGGGCGCATCAACTGCTACTGGTTATGTAGCGCCCATCCTAAGACGCATAAGGCCTTGTGATAATGCAAATTTGGTGCCTCGCAAAGCACGATTATCTACCCAAACGAAAACACAAGATGGTTAGGGTTCAGATTCAAGAATAGTCTGGAAGCAGAAATTTTTCACGCTTGCTGATTTACTGCTCGAAGATTTTGTGACGACAGATCGCCTGTGATGCCCATGGATTGGCTAGATCGGCTTTTAATATTTTTGGTGATGATTTTGTATGAATATTTTCACTCTATGAATGATTAAGTATAATTTTGCGGCGATCATGCTCAGGTAATTTAATAGCTGAGGGTTGGGTTCACGAGGGAAACTGAGGGGCATAAATCGCCACTATTAATTTTTTTTTTTTTGGGGGGGGGCATGTCCCCAGCCCCCCAGATATTACACACATGCAGAAGGGCACCATCCATGTACGACTGGACCGCACTTTGACTCATCCATTTGACTCATCCAATTATCCATAAAATTTTGCACAGGTGCAGAGTATCTATTATAATTTGATCGCATGTAGATCATCCCATCTATCCAACAAAATTGCAAAAGTGTAGAGTTCTATGATTGGGTCGCATTTAGCTCATGAACTGTGTATGAAATTGAAGAAGTGGAGAATGATGGACTTGTATTACGCATTATCCCGTAACCCGAACGTGTCAGCTGTCGTCTGAGGGTATACAAAGCCGGCTCATACGAATAACCATGCCCGAATTGACAGTCACGCCTTTTTAAACCACACCGATTTTTGTTTTGGTCCAGCGTTGAAAATCTTGATTTCTTCCCTGTTAACTACACATGTTCGTTAAATTTTGATTGTTGATAAGCTTGTAAGGGTTAGACTTAGGGTTAATTTTTATATGCCATGACAAAGTTTATTCTTGGGTTTTACACCGATTAGCGCCAGCCCTGAGCCGTTCATCACATGCACACGGAGGAGGCGCACGTGTGATGAAGGCGGTCGCTGCTTACCGGCGGATGGCGTGTCTAGACGACTGGTGAGCGTTACCAGCAGAAAGCAGGTCGAGACAGCTCCGCCAACAAGGAGTGACTTCAGACGGGGTCGACGTCTCGCCGCCATGTTCGGATCAGCAGCTCTCTCGACAGACGAACCCATTCACCTCGAATGTACTCCGTTGGCGGCAGAACCAACCACGGTCACCGATCACCGACCACCGACCACACAGCCACGGGAACAGGCCACGAGCAACGACGCTCACCGACCACGGATAGCTACGGTCGTGTCGGGTAGCCTAGCCGAGACTGAAAACGAAAACATGTGTAGTGGCAGCGGCCGGTGCAGTTATGGGCACGGGCCAGCGCCGGCACCGTTATTTCACCTCGCAGTCCGCCCGCGCCAGTGTTCAACAGAGACGATGGTCACTGCCACTGATGCGCTGCCGCTGCAGTTTGTCGGTCGTCTCACTGTGGAACCCACGCCCTCCACCGTATTCGTCAAAGCACTGGGCGGCGCCGATTGCGAACTGCCTCCCGCCGCCTCAGTGCTGGCTACCAACTGATCGCCGGTCGTTGAACTCGCCGTCGGCTGGATGCTGTACCGGCATGCACGGCAGAATGACGATAAGTGGACCGACCACCCCGCTGCACAACTCAGCATCAGTAGCTGGTCAGAATTTTGTCAAGGGGCCATGCAAAGTTTCATTGCCACCCCTGGACCTCTGTGTCCCTTCAAATTGTGTCCGACCTCCGTCAAGGTCATGGCCGAAGGCGGAAAGAGGCGTCGCGACGCGACGTGCAGTGCCTCGCAGAGAATGCCACACTCAGCAAGTAAGCATTTGCAAACGAAAGGAGTGATCACATTGTTCGAAGTAGGTGTGTTAAATATACATTGCATGCAAACATTATGTTCTCAAAATCTGGCTAACAACTTGAAATACAACTTTAACTTCATTTGTACGTTACGATAGTCTACTGTCATTACTTTCCAGGTACTTGTCCAAGAAAAAGCACATGCTAGAAGCATGGCTAGTTCATTATTTGAGTTCAAGGTGCATCAGCCAAGGTTAGAAGTATGACTAAGTGTTATGAAATGCTTTGGTTTGGTATGTTGATATCCTTTCTGGGAAATTTCAGACCGATACTGGTCTATAAGCCATGTGGATGGGTGAAATAGGTACCCATCAGAGCTGGATCAAGGAATTTTGATCAAAGGGTGCACTGGTTCTGGAGGGGCACCATTTCTCCAAAGGTTAACTTTTTGAGGGCACCATCAGCCGAAAAAAAATACTCAGCAGAAGAGTGCACTTAAGCATCCTGGAGGGGTCTTTTTCAGTTCAAAGGATGCCACATCCCTATTAGGAGGAATGGGGATGGTCCCAGCTTCCTCTGTATCCACCAGTGGTACTAATTCCAGGGATATATTCCACAAAAGCCCCAAATCCCCTACGAGTGAGACGAAAATGGTACCAGATTGACGATAAAACTAAACCTTACATGCGCCAGGAAGATTCAGGAACACAGGCTAAGATAGGTACAAAGCTTAATGAACATCCCACCACCTTCCTTTATTTGTGGTACAATATCCTTCCTTTGCACGTTAGGCAAAAACAAGGTTTCTTTTACAGGCTGGGACACTTTCCTTTGCCTGGGGGTGAATGGGCGTTACTGCATAGTGCATAGCATCCCTGCATACTTAGCAAAATTCCTACTTAGAACTTGTTGTCTCACCTCAGGAACTGGTGCCCAACTCGAAAATCTTCCATCAGGCTCGAAGCCAGTGTCCGGCATGCGGAGAGGCATTCCAGGATGTACTCTTCTCTCGTGGCGCGCAAGAGTGCAGCGCATGCCATTAAAGGCGCAGTTCGGGTAGCCACACCTGACCTGCCTCGATAATATTACAGAGGACATATTGGTGTCTTCCTTCTAAAACATTTTCAATCAGCAACGCACTGCACGGCCAAAGATTCTCAGCACCGTGTCCAATGTTTCGCTAATCAGCCAACAAATCAAAAGCAAAACAAATTGTGTCAGAATCAAAAATGGCATGCTTTTCGGTCATAGTACCACAATGAGGTCGTATGATGGAGACGTAAGGATGCATGGAGTACTCGATACATGGAGTCGTAAGGAACATAATTAATAAAAATGTAGCGAAATTTCGTTGAAATTTCCGACACAGCAGCTGAAAAATCAATTCTCGGGTTTTCTTTTACAAAATCCTCTCGATATCAGCCTATGTTTCGCTGGTTTCCTACCAATCATATTTTAGAATCACCTAAGGTAAACTAATAAAAAGAATATACGATATGTGGTTTTCCTGGATTGCTGCTACCAGAAAACGAAGTAATATGTCAAAATACCTTCAAATCAGAGGCGGATACCGGTGGTGAGGGAGTACTGGAGGCATGCATCCCGCATGGGAAAGTGATGCCCCTCCAGGAAGGCTTGAGTGCACCCACCCACCCACCTTCCGTTCCAGGGATTTCGCAGCCAAAGGCTCCTCTCCCAGAGGAAAAGGCGGCCCCAATGACCATTAGGCGCCTGTTTAGGACGCAGGGGCGACTCTTCAGCATGCTTGCGTGCATCCCTCCTCGTTCAACGAATTTTGTTTTCTGCCGAAGGCGTTCCGGGGACTTTAGTAGTAGTAGTAGGACCCTCCGAGGAAATAGCGCTACTCCAGGCAAGTGCCCTCCTGAAAATTTATCGGTCCACCCCTGCTACAATTTTCCTAAGTTAAGCAGTGAGTACTGTTAATGTCCTCGACAAGATTGTGCTACCAAGGAGTTGCACGATATCAGGTTCACCTGCTACCCTCTATGGAGGATAAGAGGGTACTTTTTGCACCTCTACCTCACAATGCCAACTACTGCAAATGGACTGCCCACTTGGCCACAAATCCAACCACACCCACAACACCGAACCAACGGTAGGCACATGGAACACATCAAATCAATATCACCGACAAAAGGATGTCATCCACCCTAGACTCAGAACTGGTTGCAAGAAACCAACACAGCCTGAACTAGAGAATGACCAATATACAACACCTCACTGCGACACCTGGAACGCCACATTAAGCATAGGCCACGTCGTGTTAGACTGTGGTTGCTTTAACACTCAAAGGCAACCATTTAAGGTCTTCTGCCAAAAAGAGGGCATCACCCTGTCGCTTCCATCGCTTCTGGGTGGCAAACACCCAGAACTCCTTCAATTGCTATTTGAATATCTGTACGCCACAAAACTAGCAGGAGCACTATAGACGCCACACCAACAACACTCACTTCAACACGCAATGCATGCCCGTGATGCACTCGTAGGAAGCACGTAAATAGCCATCCCCGAATGGCGTCGGATGCAGATGAGCCGACTTGCTTTTGGGAAAAAAAACAACATAACGTAAAACGGCTACCCAGAGGAGCCATCGGACGTAGATGAGCCGAATTGCCTTTCAACTCATAACGTAATACGGCCACCCAGAGGTACAGTGGACGTAGATTAGCCGAATTGCCAAACACCGAACTAACCCCACTGACAACCCTGCATGACATACTCAGACTAACCCTCTACTAAGAACTAACACGCGGCGGCCGGCGTGATAGGCGGTGTGGACAATTACCTCCTTGTTCGCACGGTGAAGACCCCTCGGTGCTCTTCCACAAGAGTAGGCTAATGCCGGCACCCTGGCAAAATGAACTTTCTGGTCACTCTCAAAATCACCCTTTATCCATCCCAGCTACAAATTATCTTGCGGAGAACTAAAGTAAAACTAACACCATTTAAACATCCGGGAAATGCCCCCAACCCAGCCCCCACCTTCAGCACCTAAAACAACACGCACAATATCAAGTAAAACTACTACGTAAAACTACGTTTTACTATCAAATAGTAAAACTACGTTTTGCTATAAAGTAAAACGTAAATGTACTCTTGCTTCAGCTTTGCTTGCAAAACACTAGCTTTACAGGCGGCGCAAATGACCTTTATGGTCCGGCACGCATACAAAAATCACGCTCCCCGCGCGAAGTGTGGCGAATGTGCCGAAGAATGCGCAAGACGGGTGTACACGTGCACGAACGTTGGTGTGGTGGCGACTGGGCGTTATGAACTGGAATGCCTGAAATTTGGAAATTTTGCATTAAGTAATTTGTACAGATGTAATTTTAGTAGTGCCAGGTTACTTTTTACTGGACACCAAAATAAAAAACCTTCGAATAGGATGGGGGAGTTAGGGTTGAAATCCAGTGACACAGAAACGATGTTGGTAGATTGGGTCAATTAGGACAGGACAATTAAGTTGGTCGCTAATTATTTTACTTTAAAAAATGGTTCCCTTTGAAGAAAAAAATAATGGTAGAAATCCATGCACTTTTTAAGGGGGAGGGTAGGCCTCCTCCAAATCCGTTCTCCCCCTAACGCAAATCCTAGGAACGTCACTGCTCTGTCATGAAAATGCATAATAGCTTCGAGGAATTGCAAGAGAGGGAGAGTAATGCGGTAAACTTCCAGAAGTGTATCCCACTGCTTCCAGACTCAATATTGCATGTAAAGAAAGCAGGTTGTGAAAGTGCCAGCTATAACGTTACCAAGGCATCTGAAAGAGGTGCAAATTTGTATCTTTTTGAAAGTTTACCTGTTTTTTTAATGCACAATGGTGCAATTGCCTTTCATTAGAGACAACAGGCTTTCATTAGGGACAACTTCCCTTACCTCTATGTGACCTGCCTCTGTCCATTTCACCTTTCCCCCCATGTCCCCTGTCTTCTTCCTAACCTAACCTAACCTTGTGTACCCCTCCCAAAATATTTGATGACGTCACAACTAGTTTCGTAACAACCTGTTTCGTTTACATGCAACATGTGCGTCAGTTTTGGTACATTGAACCTTGAAACAGCGGTATTGAGTGGGATATATCGCATTGATTGGGATAACTCTGGAAGATTGTCTATTGCCGCACGGGGTGGAAGCGGTATACTTTAATAGCCGTGGATGGAGTTCGGGGTGAAAAGGTAGCTACAGATAGTGAAAGGAAGGTTTTTGTTTTTCGGGACTTAAGAGGTAGGTATAATGGGTAATCTTCAAGTATTACCCCTCACGCTTCCTTTATATCAACAGTATATCCAAGTCATAGTCAGCTGACTGGGCAGTCAGCTGTTGATGACGTCACTCAAACGTCTCCAGATGTGTCCACTGAATGACCATTGGCGTCACCAGCAAGCTTTATAAGGGATTTTTTATGCTCATCCAGGGGCGTGCCCAGGAAGCAGTTGTGAGAATGCATTCAGGACTTCACAGGATATTTTTATTCCATGGGTGGGGGTTCAGATGAAACTTAAAGATGAAGACAGTACAAGGAATTACCTGCTAGGGGGTGAGTGTGCAGGTGCTATTGCACGGGCGTCACCAGGGATGGAGATTCAGATGTCACTTTAAGGACTCTATCAACAATTCTCCATCTGGGTTGGTTATTCGATGGACTTCAGGACGTCGCCAATTTGATTTCGGGAGGGAGAGGGGGGAGAGGGGGGCAGTTTTGAAGATAAAAAAGCATCTCAGGGGCGTCACCAAGGATCGATCTAGGAGGGTGCTGCTTCAAATGGAACCTCATAGGCGTCACCACCACATCGCTTCGCTTATAGGCTGCGGTTGTGGGGTGTCAATTCAATGCTTCTGATCAAATATTACCCCTCAGACATACCCGTGCCCACATGCGTATGAATGACACCCTAGATACTGGATGGTGCTCTTTTAAGGTGGTATCATCACATGCAACGTCATCAACGGACATACGTGACCCTGGTTCACTCGGTATATTGCCACCATGCATTATATATACGTGGCCCTGGTTTACCCGGTACATGGTCACCATGGATTGTATACGACACAATGCTTCTGATCAAGTATTACCCCTCAGACACCCATGTACATATGGATATGAATACACCCTACATACTTGATGGTGCCCTTTGAAAGGTATCACGGGACGTCATCAGCGGACATACGATACCCCTGGTTCACCCGGTACTTGGTCACCATGCATTATATACGGCAGAATGCTTCTGATCAAGTATTACCCCTCAGACATACCCATGCACATATGGATATGAATGACACCCTACATACTGGATGGTGCTCTTTGAAGGTGGTATCATCACAGGCGACGTCATCAGCGTACATACGTGGCCCTGGTTCACCCGGTACATGGTCACCATGCATTATATACGGCAGAATGCTTCTGATCAAGTATTACCCCTCAGACATACCCATGTACATATGGATATGAATGACACCCTACATACTGGATGGTGCTCTTTGAAGGTGGTATCATCACAGGCGACGTCATCAGCGGACATACGATACGCTGGTTCACCCGGTACTTGGTCACCATGCATTATATACGGCAGAATGCTTCTGATCAAGTATTACCCCTCAGACATACCCATGCACATATGGATATGAATGACACCCTACATACTGGATGGTGCTCTTTGAAGGTGGTATCATCATAGGAGATGTCATTTGCGGACACAAAATGGCCCCAACCGATATATAGTGCCCATGCATTACATACGGCAGAATGCTTCTGATGAAGTATTACCCCTCAGACATACCCATACCCATATGGATATGAATGACACCCCATATGCTCGGTGGTGTTCTTTTAAGGTGGTATCATCACAGGCGACGTCATCAGCGGACATACGTGACCCTGGTTCACTCGGTATATTGCCACCATGCATTATATACGGCAGAATGCTTCTGATCAAGTATTACCCCTCAGACATACCCATGCACATATGGATATGAATGACACCCTACATACTGGATGGTGCTCTTTGAAGGTGGTATCATCATAGGAGATGTCATTTGCGGACACAAAATGGCCCCAACCGATATATAGTGCCCATGCATTACATACGGCAGAATGCTTCTGATGACGTATTACCCCTCAGACATACCCATGCACATATGGATATGAATGACACCCTACATACTGGGTGGTGCTCTTTGAAGGTGGTATCATCACAGGCGACGTCATCAGCGGACATACGATGGCCCTGGTTCACCCGGTATATGGTCACCATGCATTATATACGGCAGAATGCTTCTGATCAAGTATTACCCCTCAGACATACCCATGCACATATGGATATGAATGACACCCTACATACTGGATGGTGTTCTTTGAAGGTGGTATCATCACAGGCGACGTCATCAGCGGACATACGTGGCCCTGGTTCACCCGGTACATGGTCACCATGCATCGTATACGACACAATGCTTCTGATCAAGTATTACCCCTCAGACATACCCATGCACATATGGATATGAATGACACCCTACATACTGGATGGTGCTCTTTGAAGGTGGTATCATCACAGGCGACGTCATCAGCGGACATACGTGGCCCTGGTTCACCCGGTACTTGGTCACCATGCATTATATACGGCAGAATGCTTCTGATCAAGTATTACCCCTCAGACATACCCATGCACATATGGATATGAATGACACCCTACATACTGGGTGGTGCTCTTTGAAGGTGGTATCATCATAGGAGATGTTATTTGCGGACACAAAATGGCCCAAACCGATATATGGTGTCCATGCATTACACACGGCAGAATGCTTCTGATCAAGTATTACCCCTCAGACATACCCATACCCATATGGATATGAATGACACCCCATATGCTCGGTGGTGTTCTTTTAAGGTGGTATCATCACAGGCGACGTCATCAGCGGACATACGTGACCCTGGTTCACTCGGTATATTGCCACCATGCATTATATACGGCAGAATGCTTCTGATCAAGTATTACCCCTCAGACATACCCATGCACATATGGATATGAATGACACCCTACATACTGGATGGTGCTCTTTGAAGGTGGTATCATCATAGGAGATGTCATTTGCGGACACAAAATGGCCCCAACCGATATATAGTGCCCATGCATTACATACGGCAGAATGCTTCTGATGAAGTATTACCCCTCAGACATACCCATGCACATATGGATATGAATGACACCCTACATACTGGGTGGTGCTCTTTGAAGGTGGTATCATCACAGGCGACGTCATCAGCGGACATACGTGACCCTGGTTCACCCGGTACTTGGTCACCATGCATTATATACGGCAGAATGCTTCTGATCAAGTATTACCCCTCAGACATACCCATGCACATATGGATATGAATGACACCCTACATACTGGATGGTGCTCTTTGAAGGTGGTATCATCACAGGCGACGTCATCAGCGGACATACGATGGCCCTGGTTCACCCGGTACATGGTCACCATGCATTATATACGGTAGAATGCTTCTGATCAAGTATTACCCCTCAGACATACCCATACCCATATGGATATGAATGACACCCCATATGCTCGGTGGTGTTCTTTTAAGGTGGTATCATCACAGGCGACGTCATCAGCGGACATACGTGACCATGGTTCACTCGGTATATTCTCACCATGCATTATATACGGCAGAATGCTTCTGATCAAGTATTACCCCTCAGACATACCCATGCACATATGGATATGAATGACACCCTACATACTGGGTGGTGCTCTTTGAAGGTGGTATCATCACAGGCGACGTCATCAGCGGACATACGATACCCTGGTTCACCCGGTACTTGGTCACCATGCATTATATACGGCAGAATGCTTCTGATCAAGTATTACCCCTCAGACATACCCATGCACATATGGATATGAATGACACCCTACATACTGGATGGTGCTCTTTGAAGGTGGTATCATCATAGGAAATGTCATTTGCGGACACAAAATGGCCCCAACCGATATATAGTGCCCATGCATTACATACGGCAGAATGCTTCTGATGACGTATTACCCCTCAGACATACCCATGCACATATGGATATGAATGACACCCTACATACTGGGTGGTGCTCTTTGAAGGTGGTATCATCACAGGCGACGTCATCAGCGGACATACGATGCGCTGGTTCACCCGGTACTTGGTCACCATGCATTATATACGGCAGAATGCTTCTGATCAAGTATTACCCCTCAGACATACCCATGCACATAAGGATATGAATGACACCCTACATACTGGATGGTGCTCTTTGAAGGTGGTATCATCACAGGCGACGTCATCAGCGGACATACGTGGCCCTGGTTCACCCGGTACATGGTCACCATGCATTATATACGGCAGAATGCTTCTGATCAAGTATTACCCCTCAGACATACCCATGCACATATGGATATGAATGACACCCTACATACTGGATGGTGCTCTTTGAAGGTGGTATCATCATAGGAGATGTCATTTGCGGACACAAAATGGCCACCACCGATATATAGTGCCCATGCATTACATACGGCAGAATGCTTCTGATGAAGTATTACCCCTCAGACATACCCATACCCATATGGATATGAATGACACCCCATATGCTCGGTGGTGTTCTTTTAAGGTGGTATCATCACAGGCGACGTCATCAGCGGACATACGTGACCCTGGTTCACTCGGTATATTGCCACCATGCATTATATACGGCAGAATGCTTCTGATCAAGTATTACACCTCAGACATACCCATGCACATATGGATATGAATGACACCCTACATACTGGGTAGTGCTCTTTGAAGGTGGTATCATCATAGGAGATGTCATTTGCGGACACAAAATGGCCCCAACCGATATATGGTGTCCATGCATTACACACGGCAGAATGCTTCTGATCAAGTATTACCCCTCAGACATTCCCATGTACATATGGATATGAATGACACCCTACATACTGGATGGTGCTCTTTGAAGGTGGTATCATCGCAGGCGACGTCATCAGCGGACATACGTCGCCCTGGTTCACCCGGTACATGGTCACCATGCATTGTATACGACACAATGCTTCTGATCAAGTATTACCCCTCATACATACCCATACACATATGGATATGAATGACACCCTAGATACTGGATGGTGCTCTTTTAAGGTGGTATCATCACATGCAACGTCATCAACGGACATACGTGACCCTGGTTCACTCGGTACTTGGTCACCATGCATTATATACGGTAGAATGCTTCTGATCAAGTATTACCCCTCAGACATACCCATACACATATGGATATGAATGACACCCTGCATACTGGGTGGTGCTCTTTTAAGGTGGTATCATCATAGGAGATGTCATTTGCAGACACAAAATGGCCACCACCGATATATAGTGCCCATGCATTACATACGGCAGAATGCTTCTGATGACGTATTACCCCTCAGACATACCCATGCACATATGGATATGAATGACACCCTACACACTGGGTGGTGCTCTTTGAAGGTGGTATCATCACAGGCGACGTCATCAGCGGACATACGATACCCTGGTTCACCCGGTACTTGGTCACCATGCATTATATACGGCAGAATGCTTCTGATCAAGTATTACCCCTCAAACATACCCATGCACATAAGGATATGAATGACACCCTACATACTGGATGGTGCTCTTTGAAGGTGGTATCATCACAGGCGACGTCATCAGCGGACATACGTGGCCCTGGTTCACCGTCAGAAGCTTGACCGTCTGTTCGACATTTGTCGGTGCAAGTGCACGATAAAGCGATGTGTCTATGTGGAAGACTGCGCTGGCTGCAACATGAGGGTTCATGTGGCATGCAGCTGCCCAAGAGAGATGAAAATACCGAACGTCGGCTCATGTTCATGCTGTCTCAGAGGGAGAAGTCGGGCGACAAATCTAGTATGTGTATGGGGGAAAAGATGTGAAAGCGACCAGACACCACATGAAGTCGGCCGCCAGGACAGAGAAGTCCCGTCAATTCCTGCTGCAGAATGTGACAACAGCTGCATCGACATCACTGACAGCATCAACATCTCAGGAGAGTCAACTTCAAGGGAGTACTTCAGAATCTGAAGAAGAACCGGCCAATTCTGAGCTTGAGTACGACGATAGCAGCAATACAAAGACACGGAATGAGCCAATCAACTCACTGAAGCTAGACCAGACTGCCTTGGCTTCACTCAGGTATGGCATCAGCAACAGAGCAACGGCAGCTGTAGCTACAGCAGTGCTCATTGATGCGAAAGTCATCAGCAAGGACCACAACACTGAACTCGTGGTGGACAAGAGCAAAATAGAACGGGCCAAGAACAGGGTGATGAAGCAACTGCAAGTGGAAGCTGATCGAATATACTGTGAAGATCGAATCGAGTGTATTTTGTTCGATGGCCGTAAGGACTCGACCAAGACTGTTCTCCCAGTAGAAGGGTCAGCCAAGTTGTTTCTGACCGACATCAGGGAGGAGCACATTTCTGTTTGCAGCGAGCCTGGCTCAGAATACTTGTTTCATTTCACGCCAGAACCAGCTGACGCATCTACCTCTGCAGCAATGCAAGTTGCTGTCGGTCTGGATGAGTGGATGAAACAGTACGGCATCGACACGACGATCTGCGCCATCGGTTGAGACAGCACCAACCTCAACACCGGATGGAAGGGCGGCACCATCACGCTGGTGGAGAGTCTTCTGGGTCGCAAGCTAACCTGGCTCATCTGTTCGCTGCACACCGGGGAGCTGCCCCTGCGGCACCTGATCGCACAGCTCGACGGTCCCACAAGCTCAGATCACACGTTCAGCGGCCCGATCGGCAAAGCTCTGAATGGTGTGACTGAGGTTCCCGTGACAAAGTTTGCCCCCCATCGCCCTCGGTGAGAAGCTGATAGACCTGAGCCCTGAAGTCGTGAAGGACTTGACAAGCGACCAGCGGCACGCCTACTCAATCACCAAGGCTATCAAGAACGGACAGCTGCCACAGGACCTGGAACACAAGGCGATCGGAGTGATAAGCCACAGCCGTTGGCTGACCACTGCAAACTCGCTAATGCGCCTGTACGTGAGTCAGCATGGCTTGACAGGAAAGAACAAGAAGAGCTTGAACCTCATCGTAGGCTACATAGTCGGCGTGTACGTTCCGTGCTGGTTCCGCAACAAGGTGCAGTGGGTCTGGACCAATGGTCCGCGAAACCTGCTCGCCCAGCTCCAGCTGCTGAAGCAACAGCCGAAGGTAGTGCGGGACATCGTGCTGCCGTACATCCAGAGCTCGGGCTGGTACGGCCACAGCGAGAACCTGCTGCAAACCCTGCTGTGCAGTGCTGACAGCGACGAGCGGGTCTTCGCTGTCCAGCAGGTGCTGAAACTGAGGAAGGGCAGCGATCAGGGCGACACAGGCGTCAGACCGCGGAAAACGCCCACGCCTGAACTCGGCTGCCACATCCCTAGTGGGCCTGATCAGCTGGGAGGAGGACGTCCATGAGCCGGTGCTGACCTGCAGCTTCACCACAGAGGCACTGAAGGGTCTCATCAAAGAGCCGATGAAGGTGCCTCAGTGGCCTGTCCACACTCAGTCCATCGAGCGGATCGTGAAGGAGGTGACCAGGGCCTCGTCCAAGGTGTTCGGTGCCGAGCGCAGGGACGGGTTTATTCGGGCTGGTGTAAAACACCGCGAGATGCTCCCGATCATGGACACTAAGTACGCTATGGTGAAAGCACTGCAGAGCAGTCGGTGAAGGATAGGACCAAACGTAGGCTACCAGTGGCCTTTGACCAACGGTCAATGCACAGAGACTGGTCAGAGCAAGGCTCAAGGCTCATGCTCCTGCTTACTTGGAGTTATTATTCAGGTGTCATTGGTCTTCATTGGCTGGTCGTTATTATCGTGGCACTGATTGTTTAAAGAAGTCATTGAAATGTTGTTTGTAATCTGTTTAACGGAATTAAGTACACGTAGATATTCCAGCTAATGTTGCATTGTAACAACATATCGTCTTCTAGTTCAGTTGAATGGAACATTCAGGGAAGTGCATCAGACAAAGTTGTAATTAATGAATACAAAATAAAGGAGTTAAACATTGCGTAACGTTCCTTCCGTCCGTCGTCGACTGTGTGTGATGCGGAGCTATGCTACCATTCTACGCGACAGCATACAAGTAAATGTGCAATCTCTCGATAAGATATTTAAACGCGTTTTCTCAGTTAAATATTTTGCCATTTTTATGACCCTTTTGTTAATCCAACTTGTCATTGCAAGTAATAAAATTCCTACCTCTCCCGCCAAGTCATCTATCATGAATTGCGCCCTTTGTCGAATTTCCGCTACATTTTCCCATCATAACGCATTAATTTGAAGCGCCTCATTTCCAAATTTCAAAAAATATTTTGAAGACATATCGCTTATGCAACATCTATAACGAATATAACTACAATTTAGCACGCTGTTTATCCAAGAAAAAAAATCACTGCTACGGCCCACGGTGCATAGGTGTAGAACCATATACTAGGTAAAATGCAAAAAAAAAAACGAAAACAAAAAGTGGCTGTCTGACCAGCAAAAATTCGAAATTTTGGACAAATAAAAACTGGGTCTTCATCAGAATTCAATGGAACATCAAAGTATGGGTAGAGCATTCTTAGATTCTAAAATTCGTTTTTATCAATCCAACCTAATGCACATATGGATATGAATGACACCCTACATACTGGATGGTGCTCTTTGAAGGTGATATCCTCACAGGCGACATCATTAGTGGGCATAAATGGCTCTCACCCACTGGCGGATCTAGCCCACCGGTTGGAGGGGGGGCAACTTTCGATTTACGGCGTCAGCCTCCCTCCCCCCTCCCGGGGGGGGGAGGGGTAGCTGACCAAACAATTAGAACAAAATACCTTTAAAATTGGAGATTATTTCACCCGGAACGCTATTTTTTAACCCGGGGGAGGCGGAGGGGAGGCTGACGGAACAATTATAACGAAATACCTTTAAAATTGGAGATTATTTCACCCGGAACGCTATTTTTTTTTACCTCAGCAAAGGTTACTGCATTTTAATTCAGTTTACTTTTGTTGGTTTGGGGGGGCCGAAAAGACACTATGGCCCCCCTTTGAAGCGCTTGGAAGTGGGGGGGGGTGGTATGGCCGGAATGCCCCCCCTGGATCCGCCAGTGCTCTCACCCGGTATGTGACTAAACCTATAACACGCATCGATTCATTAATTGTCGGCACACCCTAATTTTGCGCGATACTATGCATTGCCCAGCACCCTTATTTAGTGCACAGGCCAGCGCATTTCGTGGTAGTCAGACATTATTTCACCTTGAAAAAAATGGTCATGGGGATCTTCCCGCCAACATCCTTCAAGCTACCTTAGCCTCAATTGGTGGATCGGATGAGGCCCCGCCCACTGCAATTGCATATGCTAGGCGACCGGATACGAGCGTCATAACTTCCGGTTCCAGAGTCGTCAGTTTCGTTTGCGTAGGCTCTAGCTCACTGCGTGAAGCATGGCAATACCAGAGACAGCGCACCACCTTTCCCTTCGCTGCCTAGGGGACGGGGACCCGGATATGTGCATCGCCTGGCTTCGGTAAGTCCTGAAGTTCTGATACATCTATCTGTCGTTCCTGCGCGGATACCTATTTGACGAGTGACGCTGTCTTGCTGCACTTCAGGGCATATTTTAGCATATCGACTGCGTCCCATTTTGGGACGCAGCCCCCTCCCGTTGGGACGTAGCCCTTCCAAATTTTGGACCACTGCGTCCCAAATGGAAATATGCTCTCAGTAGGAAGAAGAAGCACAAATGACATGCCCGTTCATTTCCTGCACAGTGAGTATCACTTTGTCTGTTTGCTCTGTGTCCTGTCGTGCCCTGCCCTGCCCTGCCCTGTACCGTGCTGGCGTGCCCTATGCTCAGGTTCTGTGCCCTGACCTGCCCTCAGACCGTGCCCTGCCCTGCCCTCAGTCGTGCCCTGCCCTGCCCTCAGACCGTGCCCTGCCCAATGCCCATTCGTGCCTTGCCCTGCCCTCAGACTGAGCCCTGCCCTCAGGCCGTGCCCTGCCCTGCCCTCAGGCCGTGCCCTGCCCTGCCCTCAGGCCGTGCCCTGCCCTGCCCTCAGGCCGTGCCCTGCCCTGTCCTCAGGCCGTGCCCTGCCCTTTCCTCAGTCGTGCCCTGCCCTGCCCTCAGACCGTGCTCTGCCCTGCCCTCAGACCGTGCCCTGCCCTGCCCTCAGGCCGTTCTCTTCTCTGCCCTCAGTCGTGCCCTGCCCTGCTCTCAGGCCGTGCCCTGCCCTGCTCTCAGGTCGTGCGCTGCCCTGCCCTCAGACCGTGCCCTGCCCTGCCCTGCTCTCAGTCATGTCCTGCCCTGTCCTCAGTCATGTCCTGCCCTGTCCTCAGGTCGTGCCCCGCCCTGCCCTCAGTCGTGCCCTGCCTTGGCCTCAGACCGTGCCCTGCCATGCCCTCAGACCGTGCCCTGCCCTGCCCTCAGACTTTGCCCCGTCCTGCCCTCAGACCGTGCCGTGCCCTACCCTCAAACAGACCGTGCCATGCTCTGCCCTCAGTCGTGCCCTGCCCTGCCCTCAGACCGTGCCCTGCCCGGCCCTCAGACCGTGCCGTGCCCTACCCTCAGACAAGCCGTGCCCTGCCCTGCTTTCAGACCGTGTCATGCCCTGCTCTGCCTGCCCTCAGGCAGTGCTCTCAGGTCGAGCTCTGTTCTGCCCCCAGGCCCTACCCTGCCCAGCATTGTGCCCGTTTCTGCACAGGGGCGCAGGGACTATATTCAGGTTGAGGGGCAGGGGCGTTGCCGACGGGGCTGGGGGGTGGGGTTGGGGGCTCCGGACCCCCCACTTTTGAAAATCGGCGTATCTCTCATCATTACGACCCCCACGACCCCCCACTTGGATGGCTCGGACCCCCCTCGAAAATCCATGGCGACGCCGCTATTGAGGGGCATGGAGGAGGCAAACCGCTTTTCAAATTATTTCTTTCCATTAAATGAAACGTCATTGGGCTACTGTTTAATTTCGCCAAACTTGGGGGCTACCCTCCTGCCCCCCCCCGCTTCCTGCGACCCTGTTCCTGCCCTTATTGCCCCGTTCCTCATACTCGCCAGAGCCCCGACCGAACTTCTGCCGGCACGCCCCAGCGGACTTCACTCGAGTCGCAGTGTCGGGCCCGCCATGAAGCCGGCGCGGGCGGGAGCGCCTGGATGTTAGACTGTCCCGGACGGAATCGCCCGCGAATTTTTCCCAGATGGCGCGGCGGGCAGAGACGAAATGACAAGCGGATAGGTAGATTGCTGATGCTGTCCGTACCAACTTTTTCGATAGTTTTATTTTTAATGAATTGTGAATAATTTACGGTAAGTTTTGTAATGGCATATATTTTCATTATTTTCTTTTTTTAAACAAAGGCCATAAAGTTCTTGTTCAGAACAGCATAGCAGAAGATTAATTAAATCGTAAACAACTTCAAACACGTTGCAGATCGATAGCCCGGTAGTTGCACTATACCAGATTATTAAGAAAATGCCTCGCGCCGAACGAATTGCGAAACGAAAACGTGCTGAGTTGGAAAAAAGTAGTGCAAATTGTTCAAAAGTAACCAAGTATTTTCATTCTAGTAATATTACAAAGACATCGCTGCAAGCGTCTGCATCTGGGAACGCCGCAGATGTTGCATGTCACGGAGCAAGGTATGTTGATTGTTGACGCACAGGGCAGGGACGCAGGAACCGGGGGAGGAGGGGGGGTGGGGGCAAGGCCATAGCAGGGGCGTCGCCACCATATTTTGCCAGGGGGGCAGAGCTCCAGAGGGGCCTCCTCAGCTGTGGAGGGGGCCTCCTAACCTACCCCCACCAAAACTTTTCTCCTCGGATTTCGTGCATTATTTTTTTGCAGGGGGCCTCCAAAAAAAAATATTAAAATAATATTTGAAATGTAAATTTATATAAATCGCTGCAAGGGGGCCTCCTATGTCGCTCAGGGAGCAGCCTTACCAGTCGAAGTGCATCCTATGCAGGGCCGTAGGGGCGTCACCACCGAGTTTTGCCAGGAGCTGATCTCCAGGGGGAAGTGTGTGGTTTATTTTTTTGGTATCCATTCGGGAATGGATAAATTTCGGTCTCTTAGAAGCTTCATGGGGCCTCATGTCTTTGAGAGAGGACCTCATGTCGTTGAGAGGGGCCTCTCAATGGTAGTAAGGGGCCTCAGGTTAACTGATATGGGGCTTACACTCAGCTGCACGGGCCTCTTAGCAGCTTCAGGGCGCCTCACGTCGTTGAGAGGGGCCTCTCAGTAGTAGTAGGGCGTCTCAGATTAGCTGATAGGGGGCCTACACTCAGCTGCAGGGGCCTCTTAGAAGCTTCAGGGGCCTCACGTCGTTGAGAGGGGCCTCTCAGTAGTAGTAGGGCGTCTCAGGTTAGCTGATAGGGGGCCTACACTCAGCTGCAGGGCCTCTTAGAAGCTTCAGGGGGCGTCACGTCGTTGAGAGGGGCCTCTCAGTAGTAGTAGGGCGTCTCAGGTTAGCTGATAGGGGGCCTACACTCAGCTGCAGGGGCCTCTTAGAAGCTTCAGGGGGCCTCACGTCGTTGAGAGGGCCTCTCAGTAGTAGTATGGCGCCTCAAGTTAGCTGATAGGGGGCCTACACTCAGCTGCAGGGGCCTCTTAGAAGCTTCAGGGGGCCTCACGTCGTCGAGAGGGGCCTCTCAGTAGTAGTAGAGCGTCTCAGGTTAGCTGATAGGGGGCCTACACTCAGCTGCAGGGGCCTCTTAGAAGCTTCAGGGGGCCTCACGTCGTTGAGAGGGCCTCTCAGGTTAGCTGATAGGGGGCCTACACTCAGCTGCAGGGGCCTCTTAGAAGCTTCAGGGGCCTCACATTGTTGAGAGGGTCTCTCAGTAGAAGTAGGGCGTCTCAGGTTAGCTGATAGGGGGCCTACACTCAGCTGCAGGGGCCTCTTAGAAGCTTCAGGGGGCCTCACGTCGTTGAGAGGGGCCTCTCAGTAGTAGTAGGGCGTCTCAGGTTAGCTGATAGGGGGCCTACACTCAGCTGCAGGGCCTCTTAGAAGCTTCAGGGGGCCTCACGTCGTTGAGAGGGGCCTCTCAGTAGTAGTAGGGCGTCTCAGGTTAGCTGATAGGGGGCCTACACTCAGCTGCAGGGGCCTCTTAGAAACTTCAGGGGGCCTCACGTCGTTGAGAGGGGCCTCTCAGTAGTAGTAGGGCGTCTCAGGTTAGCTGATAGGGGGCCTACACTCAGCTGCAGGGGCCTCTTAGAAACTTCAGGGGGCCTCACGTCGTTGAGAGGGGGCCTCAGGCATGTGCGGACGGGCCTCCCAGCGGTTGTATGTAGCTTTTTGTTGTCGGTAACCTGGGGGCCTCCTGTTTGGCGACAGGGCCTCCCGAAATTTCAGGGGGGCAAAAGGATATGTTTGCCCCCCCTGGCTAACGCCAGGGGGGCGACTGCCCCCCCTGCCCCCCGGTGGCGACGCCCCTGGGCCATAGAACACCACCGTCCAGGGCGGGCCGCAAAATCTGGCACGGTGCGCGACAAACTACAAATGACAGCAGAATGGATTTAGTATTGCTGGATAAACCAAAGTGTCTTGTATCGAAATCACAATCGATATTATACTATTGTGTATACAAAAATTGAAGTTTTTCGGCATCAAGGAGAGCCCTGCAAGCGCGCCATATCAACGCAATGTAAATAGTTTCAGCCGCTGCCGACCAATGGCCATGGCCGCTGCAGTCACGGTCACGTGGTAGTCACGTGAGCGCGAAGGCGGCTTCTCATTGGTCGAAATGGAGCTTAGCCCTGACGTCATCTTTCCATTTGGCTACACGCTATTTGAATACGGATGACAACCCCCTGCCGGGGGGCAGAGGGGCAGCCGCCCCCCAACTTTGGCGAAATTTAACATTGGTTATGGCATTGCATGGGAAGAAAGACGTGAAAATCGCTCACGACTCTCCCCCATGCCCCCTCAACCTGAAGGCGGAATAAAGTTAGGTACTGCGCCCCTGGCACCAGCGGCGTCGCCACGGATTTTCGAGCGGGGGGGGGTCGGAGCCATGCACGGATTTTCGAGCGGGGGGGGTCGGAGCCATGCACGGATTTTCGAGTGAGGGTCCAAGGGGGTCGTAACGCTGAGAGATACCTACACCGGTTTTCAGAAGTGGGGGTCGCACTCGCGACCCCCCCCGTCGGTGACGCCCCTGCCTGGCACAGTGTCCTAGAATTGGTTTCATGCCAGGGTTCAGAGGGGAAAATTATGTGTGAAAATTAGCGAAAAGAGTAGAAAATTAGCCATTTTTGGCATGATCAAATCTGGCATCCTCTATCACTTTTAAAAAAATTCCCGAAAATGTTGTAGACTTTCAAGATCAGATCATAGGTCAGATCACCTGAACGCACCTCCAAAAACAGTGCTGGGCATCGCGGAACTTATGTAAGTCCGCGATTTCGCTATTACGCGTTCGCGTAGTACCGAAAATTGATCGCGGAATTTCCTTTTTTAATTAATTCCGCGATCGCGATCGCGGAACATTTTTGGACCCTTATTTCGGGGAATTTTATTCCGCGATCAGATTTTGACTAAATAAGCACATTTTGAAAGGATGTGCAAGAGGAAAAGCTTCATTCTTATACCTATGCATGTTAATAACTGCTCTTCAATTCATAATTCGATGTTAAATAACTTCATTTACCTATTGAAAGAAAAATAAAAAAAACGGTATCCCTAATTATCCCGATCGCGGAATAAACGACCGCGGAATATTATCCTTATTTAAATAAATATTCCGCTGTCGCGTAATAGCGATCCCGGAACGAGAACTATATGATCGCGGAATAACGATCGCGGACTACTTAACTACCTATTTTGGATCGCGTGCCCATATTTGTCCAAAAATGTCTTGTAGTCGTGCCACGACGTTATTGGTTGTGAGAGTTTTGAAACTCTCTGGAGTTTATATACTTGTTAGTATGCAGAAGTTGTATATTTCGGATTTTTCGTATCGGTGACCTGGTCATATCATTTTCGCGACCTCCCTATTATAAGTCAATGGAGCAATAATTTCATTTTCATTTTCATTTATTCCTTTATCACCAACGGGCGTCACCCCAATGACAGATGAAGTCAACAAACAATCTAGTACCTACCTACCTACCCGTTATACTTACGAATCAGTCTGTTCAAAACGTAATCCCCCTCCACCTCCCCATCTTTGAGAACGCTTCTACGCCCTGTCCGTCACTTTAAAAAGAAGATAGTCGTCTAGTAGAGAATGCGATTTCAGATTTTACGATACGATTTTACGTTAACAATTACTACTTAGTATTTTCATAACGTGTATTTGCATTTCGCTTCGATATTCACTGATTCGTGAAATACCTATACTATCTGATCTGATCTGAATCTGGTTCTGATAGTTAATTCTGTTTTCTATCTGATTCTGTTTCCACCGTATCTGACTGAAAATCGCGTGACATAATGCCACTGAAATGACATTTTCTTACAGAATCTCTGGCCGATTTTTTCTGGCCGAAGTGGACGTGAAAGTTTCAGATATGGTTCTAACAGTTTGACGTCGACAGCTGCCGTCGTTGTGAAGTTATTGGCAAATATTCGGGAGGGGAAGGGGCAATCTCCCCCGGCGCCGCGCGGGTTAAAAATAGAATTCAGATGTACTACATATTTCGCTCCCCGTTACGGTGATGGCCGACTTTTTCGTTCTTCTAAAGCAAAATTTTCACCTTTTCCCTCAGCGCTTCATCTACTGTGATCGAAATAGATGACCCGGCGGATCCGTCCCGCCCTGGAGATGACATGAGCGACTCGGCGGATCCGTCCCGCTCTGGCGACGACAGGAGCGACCCAGCGGATCCGACCAGCCCTGGGGACGACAGGAGCGACCCAGCGGATCCGTCCCGCCCCGGGGATGACAGGAGCGATCCGTCGCGCTCTGGGGCCGACAGGAGCGACCCAGCGGATTCGTCCCGCCCTGGGGACGACAGGAGCGACCCAGCGGATCCGTCCAGCTCTGGGGACGGCAGGATCGACCCAGCGGATCCGACCAGCCCTGGGGACGACAGGAGCGACCCAGCGGATCCGTTTAGCCCTGGGAACGACAGGAGCGACCCAGCAGATCCTTCCTCCCCTGGAGAAGACAGGAGCGACCCGACGGACCCGTCCCGCCCTGGGGACGACAGGAGCGATCCAGCGGATCCGTCCAGCCCTGGGGACGACAGGAGCGACCCAACGGATCCTTCCTCACCCGAAGACAGGAGCGACCCAACGGATCCGTCCAGCCCTGGGGACGACAGGAGCGACCCGGCGGATCCGTCCAGCCCTGGGGATGACAGGAGCGACCCAACGGATCCTTCCTCCCCCAGAGAGGACAGGAGAGACCCAGCGGATCCGTCCAGCCCTGGGGACGCCAGGAGCGACCCAACGGATCCTTCCTCCCCTGGAGAAGACAGGAGCGACCCAGCGGATCCGTCCCGCCCTGGGGATGACAGGAGCGACCCAACGGATCCTTCCTCCCCTGGAGATGACAGGAGCGACCCGGCGGGTCTGTCCCGCCCTGGGGGCGACAGGAGCGACCCAGCAGATCCGTCCCGCCCTGGGGACGACAGGAGCGACCCGACGGATCCGTCCAGCAATGGGGATCCGTCCCGTCCTGGGGACGGCAAGAATTACACTCCGAAGGAGTCAGTCAGTGTAACTGCAGGAACTTCCAGTAGTGTGATGTATCATGGTGTGCGACTGGACCTGAAAGCCATGATAACTAGGTTCCCTGAGCTTCAGAGTATTGTCAAGCCGGCGTCCGGCATCATGCGAACACACGTTAAGTGTACCCTGTGTGAAACACATCTAGATCAGGCGAAAAAAATGTCCAGAAATGGGCAGGTTCCCATCGCTTCTGGTGTCCGTGCGGATAGTTCACAGAAGTTAGAGAGGGTGGTGGACCATTTGATGTCACAGGTGCATCGTACAGCCAAGGAGTGTGATAAGCTTGCCAAGAGCTGGGAGGAGCAGAGTACAAAGCATCCCTGGCTGCGGTCACTCCGCGGACACAGTGCTGAACAGTTGGAGTCGCTGGTCAGGATGGCACTGGACGTCTACAATGACTGCCTGATTGAGACGGCATCAGCAAACTCGTGGCCTGCCAGGTCAATGGCGACAATGTGTGCAGACAGACTCATAGCTGCCATGCGTGATAACGGGCCAGACGTGGCTTTCGAGCCATTCGAGCCAACACCGAGCGATCTTCACTATCGAACTCCAGTCTTCTACCGTCAAATGTTATTAGCCATTGAAAAGGTTGAAAAACAAAAGCTTCGAAACATCTTTGATGACTGTGTGACATACAGTATCCAAATCGACGGAAGTGTGGATAAACAAATGATCAACCACAAGTTTGTCAGTGCGCGTCTGGCGCTGTCTGATGCTTCTGTAAAAACCGTGTTCATCACATCGTCAAATCCGGAGAAGCCTGGCGCCGAAGGTCTGCTGCAGGCTGTCAATGATGCACTCGCCATCTGTGGAAACACCGAGAAGCTGTCCGGCATAACGACCGACGGAGAGTCGGCAAACACTGGTCGCCATAAAGGGCTGTGGCGTCTGCTCAGAGATCAGCTCAAGCGCGACATCCTCACCTTTTGGTGCTGCGCTCACCGATCAGATCTCGCAGTGGAGAGCATGATGGACGCGGTGCCAGAACTGCATGTGTGGAAAGACAATCTGTTGGCAGTCAGCTCGTACTTCAGGACCCACCAAGCAAAGAAGAAGCTCCTCGATTCGGTCATGCCAGACGCGAAGCAGTTCCCGCGCCATCACGACGTGCGCTTCGCTGAACATCAACTACAGGTCGTAGATGCTGTCTTGACAAATATCAGCGGCTGCAAAAAGGTGTGGGAGGAAACCACAGAGCATGGGGATGCTACTGAAAGGAGAAAAGCCACCGGATACCTTCACACGTGGAATGCAAGGCAGATCTGGATGACTGCTCTTGTAGGCGATGTTCTGGATGTGTACAGATACGTTCAGAAAAAGCTGCAGAGGAGTGATCTGCTGCTGAGCGACATCCTGACCATCAGGGACGCAGCAGCACGCAAGCTCCGACTGATGGAGACCGCACCCTACCCAGGGAAGCGAGAAGAAAAGCATGAACAGCCTGCAGAGACGCCACGCCGGAAAGTTGGCCACAGTCTCGTGCCAACGATGAAACGGGACTGCGCCGCCATCCGAGTGGAAGTCATCGGATCCGCCACATCGTTCCTCGATGCCCGCCTGGATGCAGAACAGGATGAACTTCTGAAGAAAATGGAAAGCCTGCTAGAAGCTACCACACTTGAATCCTTCATCGAGCACGGAAAATCGCTGTCTGAGCAGCTCTTCCCGGGCAGCGCAGGAGAGTTTGCAGACACCGCCTGTGAGGAGTGGCATAAAATTGAAGACATACATGATCTCCCTGAGGATGCAGACAAAGGTGCCAAAATGTCTACACGTCTTCGAAAGCTAATAGGAGCCACGTCTGGTATTGTACAGAAAGTCCTGTGCGGATTATCTGCGATGGCTCCCCATTCAATGCAGACGGAGAGGATCGTGAGTCACCACCACATCATTGTGGATGATCACAGAACTTCCATGAACGAAGAGACTCGAAACGCTCGGCTCCTGATAGGTCTCAACGGGGCTGGAACAGCGCACTATGACCCACGGCCTGCCGTTCAAGAGTTCCTGGGCATGCGTGAACGGCGACGTGGGGCTCCGGATCCAGAGTCGTCCAGAAACCGACCCTACCTCAGCAAGTTTTTTAGAGATGGGTTCAGCGGCATCTGAGGTGAGCTCTTCCTCTATCCCCTGATAGTGATACCTACATGCGAGTAAATGCAAATGTCAGGGGACACATCTTGATGTTACTTGTGATCGAAGACAATGCATGAACATATGCACATTCATCTGATACAAATGCGTAATACATAAGGAACAGAGATGATATTGTGTGTGTGAATGTATCATGAAGGAAGCATTGCAGTTATGAGGGCAATTATGCAGAACCGCTCTTGCCCTGCCCCAGGAAGAAACAAAAACACTTTTTTGCTATTTTTTTTTTTTTTTAAATTGTGCCCCTTCAAAAAAATAGTGGGCCAAAACCGATGACTTTTATTTTTTTTTTGGGGGGGGTACCTTGCTAGTGCCCTCGGGAAATTTTGGGACGCAGTGAAAAATCCTTAAAATATGCCCTGCTGCACTTCGTACGTTTCGTGCTCAAGAGCTTCGCCACGAGACAAACACTTTTCAGACAAGATATTTTGTCAACAATATAGTGCGAGGAATTTATGTCACCAGCCGCATGGTCGTGCCCAGAGGTTAAGCTTGGTATTTTAATAAGAGGGTCACATGCTGGGTATCACGATGATACCCAGCTTAATGATGCCGACGATACCATCGTGAACATCATTGGTAGGATAAGTATCGAAGAAATTAGCACCTAAAGGCAATTAAATATGCCAAATCACCTTTCCTCCCTTGTTTAGGGTGCGGGTACCTATTTTGGATACACACTTATGGCACCTCTTCTCTGAAAAATATCGGGCATTGCCTTGGACGCAAGTGTGTAATTGTATTTCGCATGCCACAGATGATGATGATGCATTTGTGCATGATGCATTTGTGCATACATTTGGGAATGTGTGATGGTCTTGGTAGACAACAGGAAACGACACCTGATAGAATGATATACCCAATAATGCAAATCTCCTCTTTCTATGAGAATACCCATGTCCGAAATCTGTCAAATATAGTGCGGATGGGAAATACCGCGATGGATGCTGTAACATTTAACAAACTATACACATATGCATATATATATATATATATATATATATATATATATATATATATATATATATATAAACGCATGACGGAAGAATGTCGTCGTTAGCATGGGTGTGGCCACTGTTTCGAAGCTGGGGGGCGGGGAGGGGACAAACCAGGGACGCGGTAAGTTTGTACAGGATAGAGGGGTAGATAGAAGTTTTACCTGACGCTTGCTGGTTTGAAATGTTGCACGATGGTTCACCACAGACTATCGCTTGATACCAGATTTTGGCAGGATTCGGTGAAAACGGAAAAAAATGGGAGGCGACTGAAGAAACCGATTTGCGTTGGACCTTGACCGTTAAGATGGTCATGTGGGCATGTGGTCATGTGGATATGTAGTTGCTTCCCGCGTGTTCAGTACAAGCAGAAGCATTTGTGGTAATTGATTCGAACTATCATAAACCTGTCGCTGAATGCCAATGCCAGTACAAATACGCCTCTCGCGAACTCGTTGCTGAACACAAATACGAATAGTACGTTAACTTGGCGTACGTGTTTAAGGCTGCCCATGACTCCCCTCTATGGTCTTGAAGATATCGAAGGACACCCAGGGTCACGTTTGTTCAAGATATATCGATATATGCGTAGGGGAATGCACCTTAAGACGTGTAAGGGCTTGTGATAATGCAAATTTGTTGACTCGCGAAGGACATTTTACATCCAAGCGAAAATGCAAGATGGTCAAGTGTGATGCCATTCAAGAATGGCCTAGAAGCAGAAACTTCTAACGTTTGCTGACTTACCACACGGAGATTTTGTGACGATAGATAGCCTGTGAAGCCCGTTCATTGGCTAGATCGGCTTGTAGTGTATTTAGTGATTCTCTTGGATATATATTTTCACTTTATAAATTACCAAGTATAATTTTGCGGCGATCACACTCAGGCAGCTGCGGTTTGGTGGACACGAAAACAAATGAATGGGGACAAATCGCCACTTTTCATGAATTCGGGGGGTGGGGTGGGGAGCATGTCCCCCCCCCCAATGTCGCTGCACCCATGGTCGTCATGCCAATGTATTGGTGCTGAAGGGTGTCACAGTCCCCAGCGTTGCCGATGTATTGGTGCTGAAGGGTGTCACAGTCCCCGGCGTTGCCGATGTATTGGTGCTGAAGGGTGTCACAGTCCCCAGCGTTGCCGATGTATTGGTGCTGAAGGGTGTCACAGTCCCCGGCGTTGCCGATGTATTGGTGCTGAAGGGTGTCACAGTCCCCGGCGTTGCCGATGTATTGGTGCTGAAGGGTGTCACAGTCCCCGGCGTTGCCGATGTATTGGTGCTGAAGGGTGTCACAGTCCCCGGCGTTGCCGATGTATTGGTGCTGAAGGGTGTCACAGTCCCCGGCGTTGCCGATGTATTGGTGCTGAAGGGTGTCACAGTCCCCGGCGTTGCCGATGTATTGGTGCTGAAGGGTGTCACAGTCCCCAGCGTTGCCAATGTATTGGTGCTGAAGGGTGTCACAGTCCCCGGCGTTGCCGATGTATTGGTGCTGAAGGGTGTCACAGTCCCCGGCGTTGCCAATGTATTGGTGCTGAAGGGTGTCACAGTCCCCGGCGTTGCCAATGTATTGGTGCTGAAGGGTGTCACAGTCCCCAGCGTTGCCAATGTATTGGTGCTGAAGGGTGTCACAGTCCCCGGCGTTGCCGATGTATTGGTGCTGAAGGGTGTCACAGTCCCCGGCGTTGCATTGAGAACGGTGCACAGCATTGCTCTGGTTGAATGAGGACTGGTTTCGGCCGATATATTTCTTCATGACAAGGATGATGTTTTCTGGTTGGTGCAGTAAATTACTAACCACGGCCCGTGCTCCCTAGTGGTTTGTCTGTAGTGGTGGTGCAAAATAAATTGCCACATGAGCAATTTATTTTGTACCGCCTTATACAATATATATATACATACATATATATATATATATATATATATATATATATATATATATATATATATCAGAAAATGTCGGAAGTATTGCTGTACACTGCAACAAATAATGTTTTTCGATTCGTCCTCATGAAAACATCCTGACTACACCCGTGTCCATGCGTTGCATTGTCAATGCACACTATTACGGGCGTAATCTTCATGAAAATATGTCGGTGAATCCACCCTCGTCTTCTGCAAAGTTTTCTCACAGGTTTAAACATGAAGTTATGCCCATGGCTGTTCGTGCACTACTCGATACTTGTCTATTTCAACCTTATTACAAAGGAATAGAGAGTGAGGTTTTCGAGTCAAAAGAAAATGTCACGAAGTATAATTATTCTGATTTTGTGATACATTATTTCCCACCTGAAAGAGAGAAAGAAAGACACATTTCCTACAGTTTTTCTTCAGGGAAACCACGGAAGTGGATGATGTGTCACCATCGATACACTAAAGGTAGGGTTCAGGACCTCTTGATAACCTGCTCCTGTTACCATAGATGCTAAGGCATAATACTGAACGTTTTTATTTCTATTATGAGGCCGTAATTGTGGTTCCATTGCAAGGATGTTGGCCTGCTGGCCAATTTTCCACCAGCATGCACCTGCGGCGCACGGATGTACTGCTCGAAAAACAGCAGAAGTACCGATGGCGCGGTGTGGAGGTGCCCGTTGCGCGAATGCCGCAAGACGGCGTCATTGCGGCAAGGAAGCTTCCTTGAGAAGAGCCACGCCTCTCTGGAAAGCCTGGTGCTCCTAATATACCATTTGGTCAAGCAGGCCCCGCAGTGGTTCGCTGCCAGCGAGGCCTCCCCCTCCGTGCAAACTACGTCCGATTGGGCGAACTTCATGAGGGAGGTAAGAAACACAAAATATTGCAATGCAACAGACCAATTTGACATAATTGCACGTTATGAATGCTTCGACGTGATATCTGAGAAAGCCAAAGCAGTGGTGAGGGGACTCAGGCAGGAATGGAAGCAACATGCTTAGCAAAGAACTAGGCTCATGTTATGAAAGCACCCTTGTTTTGCATAATTTGCAGCAATATGACTGGAACTGGATACAGACCAGGTCCAGAGTATTCGCATGTCGGTCAATTAACAGAGCTGTGTTGAATTTTGCATCTATGCACAGCAAATGAAAGAAATCAATGAGGTAGCAGGTCTTACGCTGCAAATTCGAACCACGGAGGAACGGTCCACACAAGGTAATGCTCAAATTATAATTTATTGACCGTGCTGAACGAAGCTTTGCAGGCTTTTGAGTTCATCCGCATAGATGGGAAGCTACACCTATACCAACGCCAAATGAGGATGGTCACAGAGAAATTCCATTGTTGGTCCGTGCCGCACCGGCCTTGCAAGTTTTCATCGGAAATCGGGGATGTAGCTCTCATTAATTAGCAGGGCCATGGAACACGGGACTTTCAGTATTTGGTCATATGAACTATGTGGTGCTGCAAGTATGCATATTGGCGCACAGACTGCTTCGACTTCCTTTTTTTTTTGCGTCCAGCTATCTGACATGCTACACCCGGGAGAGAAACGCATAGAAAGCCGATGACACAGAACTAGATTTCAGCTTTCGGCAGAATCAGCTTGTGAGTTTCTTCTACTGAAACATCAACAAACATACCGACCGAAATCCGGTGAGCATCCCGCAGCACCTGAATATGGATCGTTACGTGCTGCTAGGCGCAAGTCAACTCAGCAGCGGCCGCCAGATGTTTAGGGAGCGTCGTCGCCTTCTTCCATCTTCACGCCACCATCGCTTCCATGGCCCACCGCCCGCCCCTCTTGCTAATCCTATTAAGTCTCATGCAGTTAGCTTAAAAAAACACTCGAGGGTTGAACATATCATTATCTTGGCTCAGCAGAGGATCCCGGAATTGCCTTCGGGCGGATTAATTTGAAAATGGGGGTGGGGGCCCGAAGACGAAATATTTCCATTCAGAGACGAGGATTTACGAACTCAGTATCGTCATAAGACGATAATTTCCCATTCAATATGCTAGAGCGGTGCGCTCTAGTATACTCTCGAGCATACTGAATGGGAAATGATCGCCTCATAGTCATTTTCCTCTAAGAGGGGCGAATTTGGCTGGCAAATCTGGTGAATGCGGGGTAGATGCACTTGAGCCTTCGTAGTGGGGATTTTCCCGATTGCCGGAACCCTACAATTTTATGTTCGGGGGGGGAGTGGCACGTGCCTCGAGTTCCCCTCCCTGTATCCGCCCCATCCTGGCTAACAGCATAGGAGTAGACCATGACCTTCCTTTCTTCCTCAGGTCATGAGTGCAGACCTCATCAGGCACCCTGAGATGTTAGGAGGGGCAGGCATCATTGTTCAGGTGGACGAAAGCCTAATCGCAAGGGCGAAGCCGGCGGCAAACCGCCGTGCCCGTCCGGTCGCGCAGCAGTGGGTGCTGGGCCTCATTGATAGCACCGGCAAGCAGCACCTGCAGATAGTGCCTGACAGGAGCGGAAATACACTCATCCCGATCATCCAAGCCAACGTGTTGCCCGGCTCCGAGGTTGGTCGTGCCTCCGTCTTCCGGAAGCTAACACTCAGAGTCAAGTAGAACAATAGTATCCCGTATGCATTGCATCGGGGTTCAGTGGCAAACCTCAACGACAAAGGGCCCTGCGACCAGGTGGCCTTCCTATGACCAGACGATTTTCCTAGCGAGAATTACGTGCACGGATCAAGGACAATTATTAGCTACCAGCTGTTATTCAGATGCAATTGAAGCGAATGAATCCATGTATGTATATATATATATATATATATATATATATATATATATATATATATATATATATATATATATATATATATATATATATATATATATATATATATATATATATATATATATATATATATATATATATATATATATATATATATATATATATATATATATATATATATATATATATATATACATATATGTATACAATATATGCACATATATATATATATATATATATATATATATATATATATATATATATATATATATATATATATATATATATATATTAATTTATACTTGTATACACATATATCACCGAAGGATCCAGGATTGGCGGTTGCTTGTGGTATTCTCATTCACTCATCAGACAGAGATGTGGCGCTCCTTGGAATGAACAGGTGCAGGTGAAACAGGTGCCCATCCAGGATGCCTGAGTACACCCATCCTCCGCTCAACGAGTTGTTCAGACAATGGCGCCCCCTCAACCCACAACCAGAGTGGAAAAGGCTTCCAGAACAAGTGCCCAGATAAATACTACTTCCGACGCCTGGGTATAGCATCTTCTGCTGAGATTGCAGTCTCAAACTAGTACTGGTACTTTCACACTCCCTGTCATACTTTCCCATAGACAATGCATGTGCAAACTGAACCGACTTAATAATTATGGAACTCTGTTTGTTGGCAGATCTGGACGGATGAATGGGCGGGGTATGCTGGGCGCCTCGCTGCCGCTGGCTTTGCACACCACACCGTCAACCACTCGGTGGAGTTCGTCCGGGCTGATGGTAAGTGTTACGGAATGCGATCTACCGACAGTATTACTTGTTTCGTTGTAGAACGGTTTTATCACGCATTTTGTACATGCATTATCCATCAATATATGACGTATGTATTGGGGAGTTGATGTGAGTAGTTGCATTTTCCTCGGTGCCATAGCATGACCCTGTCACATGATTTCTGTACTTATATATATATATATACATATATATATATATATATATATATATATATATATATATATATATATACATATATATATATATATATATATATATATATATATATATATATATATATATATATATATATATATATATATATATATATATATATATATATATATATATATATATATATATATATATATATATATATATATATATATATATATATATATATATATATATATATATATATATATATATATATATATATATATATATATATATATATATATATATATATATATATATATATATATATATATATATATATATATATATATATATATATATATATATATAATATATATATATATATATATATATATATATATATATATATATATATATATATATATATATATATATATATATATATATATATATATATATATATATATATATATATATATATATATATATATATATATATAGTATATATATAGTATATATATATATATATATATATATATATATTATATATATATATATATATATATATATATATATATATATATATATATATATATATATATATATATATATATATATATATATATATATATATATATATTAACTGTTCCGTTAATCTGACGTCGTCAGTTGCTGCAGCTTAGCATCTCTTCCCAGGTGTTCACACAAACGCTGTGGAGGGGATGTGGTCCCTTGCGAAGGCCAAACTGCGACAGATGCGAGGAACGAGCCGGGCCCTTATCCCCAGCTACTTGGATGAATTTATGTGGATGGCACGGTTTGGTCGCGAGAAGGTAAGCGCGACTTTTGTGAAGTTATTATGTTATGTTGCATGCTATTACCTTCTTTATTTAAATAAATCCGGTCACGAGAGTTGTAACCACACCTATTCGAAGCCCAGCAGTAATGTTTCTTGCAGGTGATTGACGGAATATGTCGATGAGAAGCTTCCACACCAAAGCTCTTTCAGTTGTATCCTGTGCAGCTGTAAGTTGTTCCAAATCACTCCAAGTCCATTCTATATATACGATTAAATAAATGCACACGTGTCGGTGCTCCGTTATATCGCAAATTATGAAGCAAAGGTTCTTTCAGCGCTCCCATGATTCAACCAATCGTTTGATCTCCCGCATGCAGCAACATCCCTAATAGGTTCGGAGATCACTCCTTAATGATTACACATGAACAAAAATTGTTTAGTTGATTTGAATACCCTACACAAATTCACACTTCGGTGCGTCGGAACGCCCCATTACTTAATGCGGTAATTGGCGCTGTATCCTGGGCGGAAAATATATCTCTTATGGTTGAGTCTAAAACCAAATGGAGGAAGAAAGCCCAGTACCCCCGAGCAGGCGTGACCACTGTAATGCAGATTATGTGACGCGCACAACACCTTCAGCATATTGCACATGTGTTTCTACCATTTTGGGTAGATGTTCATTAGTATCCTCAGGACGCCTCTGCAGCCCGAATCGTTATGCTCCCAGTGTTTTGGGTGCAATTTTCAATCCCAACACCTAGGTTATCAAAGAAACTCACACTAACTCACGCAATGTACTGGGCGGGTCGATGCACATGTCAATACAAGACTGTGCCAGTTCTGGTTAGCCATGCCGTTGTATTGCAGTGATACACTTGCAAATGTGGCCTGGAGATCTCCCTTTGTGAGAACCTCGAAAACCAGGAAAACACATACGCAAATAATATATATGCAGCTTCTGGTCTTGCATAAATCGATAGCGCATCTATAGGTAACTGTGCGCTTTATCGTAAGCCTTCGCTTATGGCACAGTACATGAATATATTTAATTTCGAAGCTAAGCGCCAGCCAACTATGCCAATGGAATAAGAATATTTTTGTTAGGATCCGCTCATTCAAGAACATATTCATCCATGAGTATATGGTTACATCGATGCAAATCACCCAGCTCAAAGTAATGTGCTTCATGCTATTGAGCATTTGCTATTGAATCTTCACTAAACATGTCAGCGCTTTAAAAGTCACCTGCCATCATGGATCCCAACCACGCCTAGTATGACAGCATATTAGCTTGGCAGACATTCATCGATAAAATTTTCATTCTCGACCTTCCCTTTGGAAGTGTTACATCAACACAAACCACCTCCGTGGTGGTTCCTCTCATCCCAATGTTTTTTTTCTTTCAGGCGTTCCCAGAGCTCATCCGAGCGATTCGGGAGCAGTACCCGCAGTGAGACCGCCGACAGCGGTAATGCTGCAGGAAGTGGCCGAGGATCCGGTATGACACGCTGGAAGCGTGTCATACCATGATATAGTTGTATATGTTGTATATGTATAAGCGATATGAAATAAAAAGCTCAGAAACAGCATTCACGTCTTTCTTCTCGATTTTTATGCAAGGACGAAATAAACAACACACCATTCGTTGACGTTGATCCAGATGTCAGAACACATGCGACAAACAAACAAAAAACCGGTTACAATATTTTCACTGAAATTAGATGAAGGCGATGCTTGCAGGTATCATGTTCAGAGATGACATGCCAAGCGGACTACGGCAATGTTGTGTCCGCTAATGACGTCGCCTGTGATGATACCACTTTAAAAGAGCACCACCGATCATATGGGGTGTCATTCATATCCATACGTGTATGGGTATGACTGAGGGGTAATACTTTATCAGAAGTATTCTGCCGTATATAATTCATGGTGACCAAGTACCGGGTGAACCAGGGTCACGTATGTCCGCTCATGACGTCGCCTGTCATGATACCACCTTAAAAGAACACAACCGAGCATATGGGGTGTCATTCATATGCATGTGGGCACGGGTATGTCTGAGGGGTAATACTTGATCAGAAGCATTCTGCCGTATATAATGCATGGTCACTATATATCGGTTGGGGCCATTTTGTGCCCGCAAATGACATCTCCTATGATTATACCACCTTCAAAGAGCACCACCCAGTATGTAGGGTGTCATTCATGTCCATATGTGTATGGGTATGTCTGAGGGGTAATGCGTGATCAGAAGCATTCTGCCGTATATAATGCATGGTGACCATGTATCGGGTGAACCAGGGCCACGTATGTCCGCTGATGACGTCGCCATACCACCTTCAAAAACCAAGAGTAGGGTGTCATCATATCCATACGAGATGTCTGACGTGATACGATAGAGGTGTCGTATCAGAACCCGAACCACTAAAAACCCCACATGCATTCATATCCATGTGGACACGGGTATGTCTGAGGGGTAATACTTGATCAGAAGCATTCTGCCGTATATAATGCATGGGCACTATATATCGGTTGGGGCCATTTTGTGTCCGCAAATGACATCTCCTATGATTATACCACCTTCAAAGAGCACCACCCAGTATGTAGGGTGTCATTCATATCCATATGTGCATGGGTATGTCTGAGGGGTAATACTTGATCAGAAGCATTCTGCCGTATATAATGCATGGTGGCCATATACCGAGTGAACCAGGGTCACGTATGTCCGCTGATGACGTCGCCTGTGATGATACCACCTTCAAAGAGCACCACCCAGTATGTAGGGTGTCATTCATATCCATATGGGTATGGGTATGTCTGAGGGGTAATACTTGATCAGAAGCATTCTGCCGTATATAATGCATGGTGACCATGTACCGGGTGAACCAGGGCCACGTATGTCCGCTGATGACGACAACGTTCACATATCCACGTGCACGACATAGGGGTCATTCATATCCTTATGCAGGATATGCAGGGAATACCATCCGAAGCATTCTGTCGTATATAATGCATGGGCACTATATATCGGTTGGGGCCATTTTGTGTCCGCAAATGACATCTCCTATGATTATACCACCTTCAAAGAGCACCACCCAGTATGTAGGGTGTCATTCATATGCATGTGGGCACGGGTATGTCTGAGGGGTAATACTTGATCAGAAGCATTCTGCCGTATATAATGCATGGTGACAATATACCGAGTGAACCAGGGTCACGTATGTCCGTTGATGACGTTGCATGTGATGATACCACCTTCAAAGAGCACCATCCAGTATGTAGGGTGTCATTCATATCCATATGTGTATGGGTATGTCTGAGGGGTAATACTTGATCAGAAGCATTCTGCCGTATATAATGCATGGTGACCAAGTACCGGGTGAACCAGGGTATCGTATGTCCGCTGATGACGTCGCCTGTGATGATACCACCTTCAAAGAGCACCATCCAGTATGTAGGGTGTCATTCATATCCATATGTGTATGGGTATGTATGAGGGGTAATACTTGATCAGAAGCATTCTGCCGTATATAATGCATGGTGACCAAGTACCGGGTGAACCAGGGTATCGTATGTCCGCTGATGACGTCGCCTGTGATGATACCACCTTCAAAGAGCACCATCCAGTATGTAGGGTGTCATTCATATCCATATGTGCATGGGTATGTCTGAGGGGTAATACTTGATCAGAAGCATTCTGCCGTATATAATGCATGGTGACCAAGTACCGGGTGAACCAGGGCCACGTATGTCCGCTGATGACGTCGCCTGTGATGATACCACCTTCAAAGAGCACCATCCAGTATGTAGGGTGTCATTCATATCCATATGTGCATGGGTATGTCTGAGGGGTAATACTTGATCAGAAGCATTCTGCCGTATATAATGCATGGTGACCAAGTACCGGGTGAACCAGGGCCACGTATGTCCGCTGATGACGTCGCCTGTGATGATACCACCTTCAAAGAGCACCATCCAGTATGTAGGGTGTCATTCATATCCATATGTGCATGGGTATGTCTGAGGGGTAATACTTGATCAGAAGCATTCTGCCGTATATAATGCGTGGTGGCAATATACCGAGTGAACCAGGGTCACGTATGTCCGCTGATGACGTCGCCTGTGATGATACCACTTTAAAAGAACACCACCGAGCATATGGGGTGTCATTCATATCCATATGGGTATGGGTATGTCTGAGGGGTAATACTTCATCAGAAGCATTCTGCCGTATGTAATGCATGGGCACTATATATCGGTTGGGGCCATTTTGTGTCCGCAAATGACATCTCCTATGATGATACCACCTTCAAAGAGCACCACCCAGTATGTAGGGTGTCATTCATATCCATATGTGTATGGGTATGTGTGAGGGGTAATACTTGATCAGAAGCATTCTGCCGTATATAATGCACGGTGACCAAGTACCGAGTGAACCAGGGTCACGTATGTCCGTTGATGACGTTGCATGTGATGATACCACCTTAAAAGAGCACCATCCAGTATGTAGGGTGTCATTCATATCCATATGTACATGGGTATGTCTGAGAGGTAATACTTGATCAGAAGCATTCTGCCATATATAATGCGTGGTGGCAATATACCGAGTGCACCAGGGTCACGTATAACCGCTGATGACGTCGCCTGTGATGATACCACTTTAAAAGAACACCACCGAGCATATGGGGTGTCATTCATATCCATATGGGTATGGGTATGTCTGAGGGGTAATACTTCATCAGAAGCATTCAGCCGTATGTAATGCATGGGCACTATATATCGGTTGGGGCCATTTTGTGTCCGCAAATGACATCTCCTATGATGATACCACCTTCAAAGAGCACCACCCAGTATGTAGGGTGTCATTCATATCCATATGTGTATGGGTATGTGTGAGGGGTAATACTTGATCAGAAGCATTCTGCCGTATATAGTGCACGGTGACCAAGTGCCGAGTGAACCAGGGTCACGTATGTCCGTTGATGACGTTGCATGTGATGATACCACCTTAAAAGAGCACCATCCAGTATGTAGGGTGTCATTCATATCCATATGTACATGGGTATGTCTGAGAGGTAATACTTGATCAGAAGAATTCTGCCGTATATAATGCATGGTGACCATGTATCGGGTGAACCAAGGCCACGTATGTCCGCTGATGACGTCGCCTGTGATGATACCACCTTCAAAGAGCACCACCCAGTATGTAGGGTGTCATTCATATCCATATGTGCATGGGTATGTCTGAGGGGCAATACTCGATCAGAAGCATTCTGCCGTATATAATGCATGGTGACAATATACCGAGTGAACCAGGGACACGTATGTCCGCTGATGACGTCGCCTGTGATGATACCACCTTAAAAGAACACCACCGAGCATATGGGGTTTCATTCACATGTATGTGGGTACGGGTATGTCTGAGGGGTAATATTTGATCAGAAGCATTCTGCCGTATATAATGCATGGTGAGAATATACCGAGTGAACCAGGGTCACGTATGTCCGCTGATGACGTCGCCTGTGATGATACCACCTTAAAAGAACACCACTGAGCATATGGGGTGTCCTTCATATCCATATGGGTATGGGTATGTCTGAGGGGTAATACATGATCAGAAGCATTCTGCCGTGTGTAATGCATGGACACCATATATCGGTTGGGGCCATTTTGTGCCCGCAAATGACATCTCCTATGATTATACCACCTTCAAAGAGCACCACCCAGTATGTAGGGTGTCATTCATGTCCATATGTGTATGGGTATGTCTGAGGGTAATACTTGATCAGAAGCATTCTGCCGTATATAATGCATGGTGACAATATACCGAGTGAACCAGGGTCACGTATGTCCGTTGATGACGTTGCATGTGATGATACCACCTTCAAAGAGCACCATCCAGTATGTAGGGTGTCATTCATATCCATATGTGTATGGGTATGTCTGAGGGGTAATACTTGATCAGAAGCATTCTGCCGTATATAATGCATGGTGACCAAGTACCGAGTGAACCAGGGTCACGTATGTCCGTTGATGACGTTGCATGTGATAATACCACCTTAAAAGAGCACCATCCAGTATCTAGGGTGTCATTCATATCCATATATGTATGAGTATGTATGAGGGGTAATACTTGATCAGAAGCATTGTGTCGTATACAATGCATGGTGACCATGTACCGGGTGAACCAGGGTCACGTATGTCCGTTGATGACGTTGCATGTGATGATACCACCTTAAAAGAGCACCATCCAGTATCTAGGGTGTCATTCATATCCATATGTGTATGGGTATGTCTGAGGGGTAATACTTGATCAGAAGCATTCTGCCGTATATAATGCATGGTGACCAAGTACCGGGTGAACCAGGGTATCGTATGTCCGCTGATGACGTCGCCTGTGATGATACCACCTTCAAAGAGCACCATCCAGTATGTAGGGTGTCATTCATATCCATATGTGCATGGGTATGTATGAGGGGTAATACTTGATCAGAAGCATTCTGCCGTATATAATGCATGGTGACCAAGTACCGAGTGAACCCGGGTCACGTATGTCCGTTGATGACGTTGCATGTGATGATACCACCTTAAAAGAGCACCATCCAGTATCTAGGGTGTCATTCATATCCATATATGTATGGGTATGTATGAGGGGTAATACTTGATCAGAAGCATTGTGTCGTATACAATGCATGGTGACCATGTACCGGGTGAACCAGGGCCACGTATATATAATGCATGGTGGCAATATACCGAGTGAACCAGGGTCACGTATGTCCGTTGATGACGTTGCATGTGATGATACCACCTTCAAAGAGCACCATCCAGTATGTAGGGTGTCATTCATATCCATATGTGCATGGGTATGTATGAGGGGTAATACTTGATCAGAAGCATTCTGCCGTATATAATGCATGGTGACCAAGTACCGAGTGAACCAGGGTCACGTATGTCCGTTGATGACGTTGCATGTGATGATACCACCTTAAAAGAGCACCATCCAGTATCTAGGGTGTCATTCATATCCATATATGTATGGGTATGTATGAGGGGTAATACTTGATCAGAAGCATTGTGTCGTATACAATGCATGGTGACCATGTACCGGGTATGTAATGCATGGGCACTATATATCGGTTGGGGCCATTTTGTGTCCGCAAATGAAATCTCCTATGATGATACCACCTTCAAAGAGCACCACCCAGTATGTAGGGTGTCATTCATATCCATATGTGTATGGGTATGTGTGAGGGGTAATACTTGATCAGAAGCATTCTGCCGTATATAATGCACGGTGACCAAGTACCGAGTGAACCAGGGTCACGTATGTCCGTTGATGACGTTGCATGTGATGATACCACCTTAAAAGAGCACCATCCAGTATGTAGGGTGTCATTAATATCCATATGTACATGGGTATGTCTGAGAGGTAATACTTGATCAGAAGCATTCTGCCGTATATAATGCATGGTGACCATGTATCGGGTGAACCAGGGCCACGTATGTCCGCTGATGACGTCGCCTGTGATGATACCACCTTCAAAGAGCACCACCCAGTATGTAGGGTGTCATTCATATCCATATGTGCATGGGTATGTCTGAGGGGCAATACTTGATCAGAAGCATTCTGCCGTATATAATGCATGGTGACAATATACCGAGTGAACCAGGGTCACGTATGTCCGCTGATGACGTCGCCTGTGATGATACCACCTTAAAAGAACACCACCGAGCATATGGGGTTTCATTCACATGTATGTGGGTACGGGTATGTCTGAGGGGTAATACTTGATCAGAAGCATTCTGCCGTATATAATGCATGGTGAGAATATACCGAGTGAACCAGGGTCACGTATGTCCGCTGATGACGTCGCCTGTGATGATACCACCTTAAAAGA
Organism: Ashinkailepas kermadecensis; assembly: GCA_034440615.1. Taxonomy (NCBI): domain Eukaryota; kingdom Metazoa; phylum Arthropoda; class Thecostraca; family Neolepadidae; genus Ashinkailepas; species Ashinkailepas kermadecensis. The sequence continues at coordinate 227,252 of JAOTOM010005073.1, read as the reverse complement.
ACACCACTGAGCATATGGGGTGTCCTTCATATCCATATGGGTATGGGTATGTCTGAGGGGTAATACATGATCAGAAGCATTCTGCCGTGTGTAATGCATGGACACCATATATCGGTTGGGGCCATTTTGTGCCCGCAAATGACATCTCCTATGATTATACCACCTTCAAAGAGCACCACCCAGTATGTAGGGTGTCATTCATGTCCATATGTGTATGGGTATGTCTGAGGGGTAATACTTGATCAGAAGCATTCTGCCGTATATAATGCATGGGCACTATATATCGGTTGGGGCCATTTTGTGTCCGCAAATGACATCTCCTATGATTATACCACCTTCAAAGAGCACCACCCAGTAGGTAGGGTGTCATTCATATGCATGTGGGCACGGGTATGTCTGAGGGGTAATACTTGATCAGAAGCATTCTGCCGTATATAATGCATGGTGACAATATACCGAGTGAACCAGGGTCACGTATGTCCGTTGATGACGTTGCATGTGATGATACCACCTTCAAAGAGCACCATCCAGTATCTAGGGTGTGATTCATATCCATATGTGTATGGGTATGTCTGAGGGGTAATACTTGATCAGAAGCATTCTGCCGTATATAATGCATGGTGACCAAGTACCGAGTGAACCAGGGTCACGTATGTCCGTTGATGACGTTGCATGTGATGATACCACCTTAAAAGAGCACCATCCAGTATCTAGGGTGTCATTCATACGCATGTGGGCACGGGTATGTCTGAGGGGTAATATTTATGAGGTTCCATTTGAAGCAGCACCCTCCTAGGTCGATCCTTGGTGACGCCCCTGAGATGTTTTTTTTTTCAAAACTGCCCCCCCCTCTTCCTCCCAAAATCAAATTGGCGACCTCCTGAAGTCCATCGAATCACCAACCCAGATGGAGAATTGTTGATAGAGTCCTTAAGTGACATCTGAATCTCCATCCCTGGTGACGCCCGTGCAATAGCACCTGCACACCCACCCCCTAGCAGGTAATTCCTTGTACTGCCTTCATCTTTAAGTTTCATCTGAACCCCCACCCATGGAATACAAATATCCTGTGAAGTCCTGTATGCATTCTCACAACTGCTTCCTGGGCACGCCCCTGGATGAGCATAAAAAATCCCTTATAAAGCTTGCTGGTGACGCCAATGGTCATTCAGGGGACACATCTGGAGACGTTTGAGTGACGTCATCAACAGCTGACTGCCCAGTCAGCTGACTATGACTTGGATATACTGTTGATATAAAGGAAGCGTGAGGGGTAATACTTGAAGATTACCGGTATAATGATCGTTCATTTTGTGGTAGGAATTCGAGTAGTACTTGAGTCTGATGCCCAGGAGTCCTAGTAAAGGGGGTAAATTTTCAGTATAAGGTTTTTTGTAACCCTTTCGGTATTATTGGAGATCAATGCAAAGTTTGTTTCTTTGGATTACACAAAATAATGCATTTTAACATGAAAAAGACAATGCGACCACTCATTTTCTCAGCAAATAATTACTTTTCATTTGGCAAAGAAATACACGATCATAATCTTCATTCTACAAACATAGCCCATCACGTATAATTATCCATACCTGGTGTGTCACAGATGTGATAAAGAAGAAATTAAATGCTTCATGCACTTGATTCAATACTCTGCCATCAAAAACCTTATGTTTCTGACTTAATTCCATATTTATTCATGACAAGGAATATTTGCAGCCAGATGCATCTGTAACATTCAACCAAGGCAGAAGTTCCTTGCAATGCAGTTAATGTTAATGGCAGCTCTAACAATGGCACCTAGATTTGATGATGTAGTGGCCAAAAAGTTTGTTTGGAATGATCCTGGTTTTCTGGTTAGGTTAGATTAGGTTATATTATGCTATAATATTTTGGTAGGCTATGATATGTTGCCTTAGTCTAGGTTATTCGTTCTATGAATTATCTATTCAAATGTCATTTTTCAATTCTCAACGGAGCAGTTCGTAGACAAACCATATGCAGCCATGCACAAGATACACCACATATCAGTGTAAGTGTAGCTTCGCCATTTGTGGGTTATGCTCCAGTATCTCACATAATTATTGTGCCATGGCTTTCTTTTGAGGACAGTCACGCAAGTTTATAATTTTTCCAACAACACAGTGTTGTTCCCAGGAAGGCTATTTGCTCAAATCGTTCCAAGGTCTGCCAGTATTCGTTTTTTAAAAAGAAATTCCACAGCCACAAGATTCATAGCTTCCTTCTCGAAGCATAGAAGCTTTATAAGTTGCAGTCCAAGTGCTGTGCTGGTGTCAGTCTGACACAATTGAGGTATAAACAGACAAGCCACAGCCTGGATGATCCCATTAAGGTATGTAAATGTTTGCAGCATAAACTCATGAAATACTGTTTATATTGTAGCACATTTTCTCCATATCTTGCCTATGACGTCATCAATTGTATCAACTGCCGTTGACTTGAAAGTAATCATTTGCAGAGAAAATCAATGGTCAATGGTCAATGGTCAATCAATGGTCTTCATCACATCAAAATACATTGTATGAAAAACAAATTCCAAAGAATCAAATTTTACCTAGATCTCCAAATTTACTCTTTTTTTTTCTTCAGAATGCCATGTTTGTGAAGGTGACTAAGATGATGGGACCACTCATTTTCTGTGCAAATGAAAAAAGAAGGAATTTTTTAAAGAAAATTTTTCCAACTAAAAACTATACTAACCTAACCCATTTGTTTGCTTTATGGAGGCAAATGCATGTAAAAACTCATCTTGTTACCACCTAAAAGCACAATAATACTGAAGTTTTCAAAAATTTTCACAGAAATTTTCAACTAAAATTGGACTTTTTTCTTCAAAAGCAGCTTAGGTTTGGTTAGGTTAGGTTAGGCTGAGTTAGGTTCCTTTGTTAATTTTGAGAATTTTCAGAAAATAAAATGGTTAACAATTTTATAATTTAATTTTGTGGATTTTTTTTTAATATAAGTGTAGGTTAGACTAGCTTTGGTTAGGTTGTTACATTTTTGTTTATTAAAAAAAACATTTCTTTTTATGCTACATTAACTAACTGAATGCCCCTTTTTAGGCATTATTTTGCTCACAACCTGAAAAGTAAGCATTTGCACAGAAAACAAGTGGTCCCATCATCTTAGCCACCTTCATGAATATGATATTCTGAAGAAAAATTCAACAAAAAAAACACCTCATGGTGCAAATTTACCACAAAAGGTGCTGGGGAGAGGTTAAAAAGAGTAATGAAGGGAAGTGGAGAGGGTGCAATGGCAATTACGCATGTTGGTGTGAATGAGGTAGGAAGGAGTAGAACCGAAGAAATGATAAAATAGTACAGGGCTTTGATAGATAGGTTAGCAGAAAGTAGGAAGTGAGTAGTGGCGGCATCCATCCTCCCAATGGTAAGTGCGAGTGTAGATTGGCATTATAGGGCCATTGGACTGAATAGCATGGTGGCCAAGATTTTCCAGGAGAATGGGGTAAAATTTTTTAGATTGGTGGGGAATTTTTTGGGAGGACTGAAATGTTTGCATTAGGTGTATTACATATAAGCATGAGAGAAGTGGAATTACTCAGCAATAGGCCAAACTGCAAAGAGATATCAGTGTAGGGTGAGCAACCAGTGGAATGGCTGGTGTGGGGATGGATACCTGGTGTGAGTGGGCTGATAATGCACTGACACTTCACACAACTTAAAAAATAACATGAAGCAGAAAATGCCAACAATTGAAGAAGGCACCATACATATTGTGGGTGTTTTGCAGTTTATGGCAACCATGAGACAAGTTTTGCACACATCTTACCTCCATGAAGCAGGCAAAAGGGTTAGGTTTGGTCAAGTTAGGTTAGGTTAGGTTGGTTGGTTATTGGTTTTACGACACGTTGACCGTTGAGTCATGTAGCGTCGCCAATCTCTCACGCCGATTGGTCGCGGGCGAAGAGTAGCGACAGGTGAGACTCGAACCCACAACCTTTCGATTGTGAGACGAGCATCTTACCCCTAGACCACTCGTCCCTGGTTAGGTTAGGTTAGGCATTGTTGTATGTTATAAATATTTACAATTTTTTGGGGGAAATTTTTCAAATCCAAATTGAGTTTTTTTTCACGAATACCGTTCATGCTATCTTAGGTTAGGTTAGGTTTTCTAAATTGAAAATTATTGAAAAATTGTTTGGAAATTTTCCATTAAAAAGAACAAGTATACCATGCACACAAGGCTCTGGGTCTTACCATTCTGTTCTAAGCAATAGAAGCTGGAAGTGATGTCACTGATGGCCTGATGGGTGAAAAGTTTCATTCATCATGCATTCCAAAAGCTTGACCTTAACCACATGGCAAAGCACCTCTGGGTGAAACTTGAGTGAGCTCCCAGCCAAACTCAACAATCTCTTTTAGCTGAAGTCACGTCTCCAAATGGAAGATGTTCCAGCAAGTGGGAAGCTTGATTGCACCCATCCCTCTCCTTCCCACGCTCAGCAAATTTTTGTAGTTGAGGTGCCTCTGCTGATGCCATTAAAATATGCCTGCATGTCTGTAATGAAATCCAGATCTGTCAGTGAACCTACCATCATGTGTGGTACCCTGTTCATCAGCTGAGTATGGTCAAGGTCATCCTTTAGGATGCAACATTAATGAACCTATTGACTTCTACCCATGAATTTTTCAAAGTCATCCATTTCGGATTATTTAGGTATACCCCTGATATATATATATATATATATATATATATATATATATATATGTGTGTGTATACAGCGTTGGAAAAATGGCCGTTTTTGGACATTTGCCTGTCCAAAGAATTCCACTCCCAAAAAATTCCACTCCTTGCATTGCCAAATATCAGATGAAGAGCTAATGCATAACAAGCAATCCCAGCTAGTTCTGCCAGCATCAAATGGTGATAATTGTGAACATAGTCTGAGTACATGTTCTCTGTTCATATATGTTCAGCATATTCATGTGAGCGGCATGCACCATGGGCTATATCGTGACCTATGGCTAGTAGTGATAATGAGATCCACTGTAGTTCTAGTAATCATCTTGCATAACCATTTGGGCCCTTGACACAACTTGGCCACATCATTGGGATTAATGTACATTTGTTATTTCAGGTGATCATCGGAGCTGCAGAAACATTCAAAGAGAATGCAAGGAGTAGAACAGAAGATAAGATGCCCATGATATTTGAAGAATGACAACTTACCAGCATACAGAATGGAAGCCAAAGTTGTGATTCCCATGCAGCCGTAACAACATTGAATATGTTTCATAAAGTGGTGCAAGTCATCTGTACAATGTCATTGTGATGTCTGGTACATGTGAATAAATAAACATCCATGCCTTCATTTGTACATTTTCCATTCATGAAAAATGCCCTGACCAGAAGAAAAGTGCTCAGAAGAATAAAAGGCCAGAACCAGAAAGCAAACCAGAGTCCATACACAAATGTGATTAGACGTGAAGGGAATACATTTCTTAATACCTTGGTAGGTGCAAGCCATGCTTGACCACTTCATACTTTTTTTAGAAAGTGGGAGGGCAAAAAAACATGGTACCTACTCAGTGTGAGATGGAGACTGAAGTGATCATTTGCAGAGAAACTGAGTGGTCGCATCGCCTTAATCACGTTAAATACATCGTATTGCAAAAATTCACAGAATCAAATAAAAAATAAAAGCAATCAATGAATCAAAAATCAAAATAACCAAATCATAAATAAAAAGAATAGAAAATCAAAGGAAAAAGTAGTGCCTAGGTCCCTGCCTGCCTACCTACACCCGTGCAATATATCCGAACATCCGTGCAATGTATCCATAGGTAAGGCATCATGCTTTGATCATGATTGACCCTTACAAACTAAAGGCAATGAGAGGCATTCAATTTCAACAACTCAATCGAGCCCAATTGTTTTTATTGTCCGTTGTATCTCAACGGTCCGACACGTCGACCGTTGAGTCATATAGCGTCGCCAATCTCTCACGCCGATTGGTCGCGGACGAAGAGTAGCGACAGGTGAGACTCGAACCCACAATCTTTCGATTGTGAGACGAGTATCTTACCCCTAGACCACTCGTCCCCTCAATCGAGCCTAATTGCTTACGCCTGCCAATACTACACCACAGCAGTTAGTACCCTCACTCCCTGCCTCCCGGTCCATTAATTATCCAAATCCCTATATCCCAACACGAAAGCACCGCACAACTTACATTTACCACAAGATAGCACCTCTGGGCTTCCAAACTCAAAACACGAAGGAAGCGTCCATGCGTCTCACGGCTACTAAAAGGAAACTACCACTCCCCGAGTCGGCTTATAAATGTACAAGCTCTTGGACGGGGGGAATCATGGCTCTACAACTGCCACTATTTCGGGAGCTTTTTAAACAGATTTAGTGCTGCATTAACTGACCATATGGACCATGGTCCATATGGTCTTGGACTTGGACTTGGACCATAACTGGAAAAGGTTTATTATCAAATTTGAAGCAATCCTATGCCATATACACAAAAGATATTGTTTAATTCACACGTTATATCACTACAAAGAACCGAAAGCACGATGATAAACAATGAATCACAGCCACGAAGGCACGCGCGACCCAACCCACACACATTCGGAAGAACGCGCTCTGGTGGACAGCTATTTAACTACGTACGGCGCAGGCGCAGAAGCGACCGGTGACAAGTCCGCGGCACACTTCCGACCAACAGGCACGTTGGTTTGGAGACGAGTGGTCTAGGGGTAAGATACTAGTCTCACAATCGAAATATTGTGGGTTCGAGTCTCACCTGTCGCTACTCTTCGCCCGCGACCAATCGTCGTGAGAGATTGGAGACGCTATATGACTCAACGGTCGACATGTCGTAAAACCAATAACTAACCACGTTGGCTGACCACAACATTATCCCCATGAAAAAGAAACGCCACCTAGGCTTGCGCCACCTATTGAAACATCAGATGCGACACTAGCTCCACCAGTGAAGGTCATCCACAACAAAGCAGCTGATCGGCTGACGTCACGCGTCAACCCGCGGCGCACGTACACACGTACTGAAAACACACGGCTAAGTTCCAGCGAAACAACGAACATTCTACCACTACTACAAAGTTTACAGATCCAAATGCTGCACGGGTCGCACGCGTCTCCCGCTGCGGGTACGATACGGCGAGGTCTCCGCAGATACATGTTCAACACTATCAACCCCGGTTCGGAACGGGCTCATCACAGTATCATCAGCCGACCCGAGCACCGGTGACTGGACGACAGTCGGAGACGAGGTGTCACGGTCACCTCTCGCATCACGCGCACTCAGCACAGGATCAGCCACATCGAGAACAGACAACTGGACGGCGACGACCTGGGCTAACATCTCGTGCCCTCGAGTCCCGTCTGAATCGGTCAGACGCTCCTCGGGCTGCTGAGCACCGACAGACGCAACCACACACCGCTTCAGGTTGCTCCCGTGCACAAGTGTGCTTCGCTTATGACCCCTCTGTATTACATAATCAGGTCTCATGACCTTGGTGATCGTGAACGGGCCCCGATACCTGTCAGACAGCTTTTTGGTCCTCCCGGGTTTCACTACCTGAACTTTCAGCATGACCTGCTCACCAACCTGAAAATCATTCGTTTAGTCCACCCGACTGTGACTCTGAGTCACGTCAATATTTTCCTTCGCCTTGCTACGGATCTCAATGACTTTTCGCTGCAGTCGAGCGATGTACTCTGCGTAAGTTTCGTTTTTGAGTGACCTCGTTAGAGCTCAGTTCAGACACCACCGGATGACGCGGCTCGTTACCGGTGACCAGCTCGAATGGTGAGTAGCCAGTCGTCGCGTGAACGCTGGTACGGTACGCACCGACCACTACTGGTACCCACTGGTCCCAGTCATCCTGGTTTTTGCTGACATAAAATGTCAGGGAGTCACATAGAGATCGGTTAAACCTTTCGGTCTGACCATTTCCAGCACCATGAGCCGGCGAGCAGCGCAGCTTTTTGATGCCAAGCTTCTGGCAATCACTCCGCACAGCTCACTTTCAAAATTACGTCCCTGATCCGTCAGAAGCATCTTCGGCACACCAAATCTGCTGAACAACTCAATGAAACAGTCGGCGATCGTGACTGATTTGGAAGACAATATGTCTCCACCCACTTCGAAAAGAGGTCTGAACACACCAGAACGAAACGATTGCCCGATTTCGTGACAGGTAACGGTCCTAACACGTCAGCGGACCACTATGCAAATGGTTCCCCCAACACAGGAATGGATCCCACTCTCTCTCGGCTGCCACGATTAGGCCGTTTGACTGGAGCACACGCCTCAAGCTCTGCAGTATGCCCTCACGTCACGCTTGATATTGAACCAAAAATAGTGTGGAGTGAAACGTGCTAACGTACGCGCCACTCCAAAGTGAGCCGACATCGGTGAATCATGTGCAAGTTCTACCACATCTCTGCACATACTCTTAGGCACCACTACTTGAGGTTCATTCACACTCCGGGTCTGCCTCATCAACACTGAGTCACGAACAAACAACTCATCCGGGCTGCGCATGTAGAAGCTGGCCTCATCAGTCCACTCGAGAGATCGCCACTCCAGACTGGATACCCGAGATCACAGCCGCCAGGTCCTCGTCTCGGGCTGTCTCGTGCTGTAGGCGAGCGTACATGTCACCTTCTGGTGACGTCACAGGCTGCTCTGCTGTCGCCGCTGCTCGGGCGGTGCGTCAGCTGTTTGCACCGGCCGCACTGGAACCAGCTCTGCTGCCTCCTCTGCCTCCCTCACTCTCACTGCACGTGTAGTAGTCCCCTTGCTGACAGCAGTTGTCGCCACATGTGCATCTGTCAGGTCCCCGTCCGGAACTGCCATCACCCTTGCAGCAGCTGGCACTTCACGGACATCTGCAGGATCGACTGGAACCCGCGACAGAGCGTCGGCGTGCGGGATCTGTGACCCACTGCGATGTTCCACCACGAAGTCGTACTCCCCATGGTGCATGACCCACCTGGCGAGTCGACCCGTGGGCTCTCTTAGATTCCACAGCCACTTCAGCGCCTGGTGATCCGTGCACACAGTGAACTTGGTGCCAAGGACGTAGAGCCGGTACCGGTTAACTGCACGGATCACCCCCAGGAGCTCTTGCTCTGTTGTGTTGTACCGCTCCTCAGCGTCCGTCCACTTGCCGGATGCGAAGGCAACCGCATACTCTTCTGACCCAGTCCCTTGACTGAGGGTGGTACCCCAACCACGTCCACAGGCATCTGACGTGATGCGGAATGGCCTAACAGGGTCAGCTGGTCGGACCACCAGATGTGATGCGATGGCGTCCCGAAGATCCACAAAGCTTGACTCGGCTGCTTCGTCCCACTTGAAGTGTTCCTTGTGATGGGTGAGGTCAGTCAGTCCTGTTGCCCTCAGACTGAAGTTTGGAATCAGGTGCCTGAAGTATCCTTACATACCCACGAACCGTTGAACCTCGGTCCGGGTGACAGGTCGCCTGTAGCTGGTGATGTCCTTCACATTGCTCACTGCAGGCCTGATACCACCATCAGATATTACATGCAACAGAAACGTTACCTCAGATTGAGCAATTCGGCACTTCACTGAGTTCAGCCGGATGCCATACTTCTCCAGACGACTAAACACTTCCTCAAGCATGTTCCTCAAACACAGACATGTGCTCATCCATCGTTTCTGAAAAGACTAGCACATCATCCAGATATACAAGGACAGACTTGAAGAGCATGTTCTTCAGCAGGCTGTTCATCAGCTGCGAGTACGTAGCAGGGCTGTTGCACAGGCTGAAGGCCAACAACTGGTAACAATACTGGTTTTCTTCTGTCAGGAAGGCTGTCTTCTCTTGATCTTCCTTCTTGATTCGGACTTGCCAGTAGGCAGCTGTTAGATCCAGTTGACTAAAGACTTTGCCTCTTGGTCCAATTGATGCAAGCAGTGATTCTATCCTGGGCATAGGATATGAATCCTGCACTGTGCAGCGATTTAACTCACGGAAGTATGTACAAAAGCGGTACAAGACCTCTTCTGAGCTGCCTTTCTTGCATACCAGCACAATCAGACTTGCATGTGGGCTTGAGCACTCTCTGATCACCCCTTTTTCCAGCATGTCCTGAATCTGGCTCGCCACTATCCCATGGAGAGCAGGAGGTACTGGATATGGCTTCTTCTTTTGTGGTTCTTCTAGCAGCTTGATACTGTGTTCCACTGCAGTCACCTTGCCTAACTTGCAATCCACTGACCACACATCATGCTTGAGCAAGACACTTCTCACCTTCTCTTCATCTTAAGATGACAGGTGCCTGAGACTGAACTGAGGAAGCTTCTCTGGCATGCATGGGAACAGCAAGTCATCTTCTTCTGGCTGTTGATCTTTCAGCTGATCTACTCTATCCACCACACAGCGACACACAGTCACAGGACACTCATCAACTGATACTCCAAAACAGCTCAGCTTTCCAGTACTGAAGTCCACTTGGAGCTCCGCTGCCCTCAGGAAGTCCGTCCCCAGCAGAACTGGATCACTACAGGTCACCACTAGTGCTTCCAGACTGACCTCACCTTGTGTCCCTGGCACCTGCAGGCAGCACTCAGCTGTACCAAACACAGTCAGTGGCACCTGCCCTGCACCAACCACTTTCTTGGAGCTGGGCCTCAGCTTCAGTTTGCTGGTCTTCGGTACTGCCTGTGAGATCATGTGACATTAGCATCATGCATTTAAGTATTGGCTGAATGCCTCTTCTTCTGTCAAAATTACCATGGTTGGTAGTCAAGGAGCTTACAATGTGGTCATGCAACATAAACGTAACTTATTGAATCCATATGTAACTCTTCCTTCATCTTTGCAACAGGGAGGAGATAACAGCTGCTTTGGAGAGGTGTCAGCGCCATACTCTTAGGGAGCAGAAGCAGGCTGTTGACAGTGTGCTTGGTGATGGGTCAAGTCCCACTCCACGGACTTCTGAAGCTGAGCCTGCTGCTGATGCAGATACTGATTCCCTGATGTGGTAAGTTATTATGGTGCAATTTCCATCTATGTTAGCACCACAAGACAAAAGTAAGCACACCGAATCTTCAATCTGCTTTGCAGCCAGTTATGAAATATGATTGATGCAGATGCACACTGATGGTATGACTTCACGACATATCTTGTTGATCCTGGTGTGTACCTATTTAGGGAAATAATGAACAAAGTGTCTGCCTGATCACAATATATTCTGATTGCTCTTATAACTGTGAACCATACTTACTGTGCTACAGTATGTTCCTTGCGAACAAAATGTTGTTGATTTTAATGAATCACTAAGATTGATTTGAACATTTCACTCGCCTTCACCTCCAAAAAGCTTCTCTTATCTGACAGAAGCATTTGCAGAGGGGCTGCATGATCTCAGCAAATGAACAGCCATATTAACCTACATGTCGGATGTGATTCTCCAGGCACATTAGCACAGGTGATAATTAAAAAGTAGCATTGCTGCAAATGAAACTACATACTTCCAGTGATCTAATGCCATTGAAAATAATAGCTGGAAACAAGTAAAAATATTTGAAGGTGATGGTTTCTAAATACCTACACATTTGAGGAGTGGCAGGAGTGGTGAGATGCCAAGGATAACCCAGGAATAGCTGGGAGAAGTATGGTGTAGGGTGTCAAATTTCCCACAATGGAAAGAGGAAGAGGACAGCCTACAGTTGGCATTAGTTTAGGGAGGCATTATGTGTAGGCTGCTTTTAAGCCATGCATATGCCACACATGCATACCATTTACTGTGCATGGAAGTGCCTTCATGTAAAGAGTGTTGCACTACAATTGTCATTTGGCACATATTTGAAACACGTTTGCTCTATGCAGCAGAACTATTATACTGTATATGTGAAACATGCTTGTCTCAGCTGGTGGACCATTACCCATGATATGTGGCAAATTTCCTTTCAGATATGAGTAGTTGTTTGATATGCAGCCATTTAGCAACATCACCATTATATAAATATGTGCCTTACTGACATTATTTTAAATGAAGGACTGTACCATCATTAATAGTATGTATGAGGAATAGTCTGTGACCCATAAATGCAAGGGCATGAATTTGGCTCAGCTGCCATTCTGCTCTTGAAATGAAACTGGGATGCACAATGCACAAGCATCATGGTAAGACAATAAAGCAGGGATGCGGAGCCGGAGCCGGAGCCGGAGCCGCCGGAGCCGGAACATTTTGCCCGGAGCCGGAGCCGGAGCCGCCGGGACATTTTACTGGGAGCCGGAGTCGGAGCCGGAGCCGTCAAAAGCAGGGCGGCTCCGACTCCGAAAGAGGTGTAAATTAAACAAAATTAGCAAACGTGAAATGAACACATTATACCTAGTATGGTATGGTATGGTATGAAAACGCATTTTTAAACGCCAAAATGTTTAAATACGAGTAACATGTAAAAATATCAAATAATGGTAGAATAACCAATAACCATATTCTAGCCTCCGTAGTCAATGCAATAGTTCCATGTTTAGTTTAGTTAAGTTCATTGTTTCCATCATCAACGGGTTGTTGTACCTTATTAGAGATGAGGTCAAACATTACAATTTACAACAATGGTGTTCCTTGGACCGTTCACGGGATGGGGAGTGTTGTTGATTCGAGTCTCCCCTCTTCTGATTGCACCAATACGGCACGAAGCGAGCGTCAGTTTACGAGGGCCAGTTTCCGATGCAAGATAGATACAGGGTTTATATGGGAAAGTTGCTTATAATTGTCTGAAGTTTGCGCCCCTGAGTGGTCGCGGCTAACTTTTTTTTACATCCCCCTAGCTCTTACTTAATGGATCGATCACGTTTGGGATGTACGGAGCCGGAGCCGGAGCCGGAGTCGCCGGAGCCGGTACATTTTGCCCGGAGCCGGAGCCGGAGCCGGAGCCGCCGGGACATTTTACTCGGAGCCGGAGTCGGAGTCGGAGCCGGGATGCTTCCCCGGAGCCGGAGTCGGAGCCGGAGCCGTCCAAAATTTTACCGGCTCCGCATCCCTGCAATAAAGCGAATTGCTTTGCTTGCTTCATATCAATCAAAATGTAAAACATGTTTAATGTAATGCCTAGAATTAATGCTTTGATTATGAAACTTGGATGCACAATGTACACACTTCTGCCAGCCTTTCTACTTTATCTGTCAACCTGGGATTGAATCAACGTACGTTTTTTGTCTTAAAAACGAAGTATTCTCTTTGCCGTGATATATTACACGCCCGCCTTGTTTTCTGATTGCAGTGATCTGTCTGAAGTTGCGGACGAAGCCGGAGTAGACGACGTCCCAACGCTTCTTCAACCTACGGCAGAAGTGCGGATTTTGACGCCTCTAGAGGAAGTCTGCCGGCTGCAGAGACGGGTGGATCGGTTGCAGCGGACCTGTCGTCAGAGACGTCTGGCGTGGCGGCGCCAGAAGTCTGACCTGCTCCGCCGCAACAGCATCCTGGCGAAGAAGGCCGCGACCCTGGACCAGCTGCTGGAAGCGGGCGTGTTGTCGGCAGAGCAGGTGCGCCAAGCGGCCACCGGGCGCCGCACCTGTTGGGGGGCCAAGGCCGTCGCCAGAGCGCTCGGCCTGCGCTGCATCTCTAAGAAGGCCTTCGCGTATGTCAGCAACGTGCTGAAGCTCCCGCTGCCGTCCATGACGACGCTCTCGCGTTGGATACGCTCCTTCACGGTCGCACCGGGCGTGATGGAGGCTGCCGCCGCGGTTCTGGAGGCGGCCGTGCAGGCCATGGAGCTCATCCAACGCCTGTGCGTCATCTCGTTTGACGAGATGGGGCTGGACAGTAGACACTGTTACGACGCTGCAGCGGACCAGGTGCTGGCGGCATCTAAGCTCCAGGTATGAAATGTGTACTTTCTGACGATGAGCCAGAACGGCGTAAAAATTGCATTTTTACGCCGTTCGCATTGTTTACTAGATAATTTCCACCCTCAATTTAACCTATTTCCCAATCTTTGACCGATGATTGGCATTATGCAATGCATTAATGCATAGCCACTTTAACATGCTTACTTTACGTAATCACATTAATAAATAGTTAGCAATGGTGTTAACGTTTTTTTTACTACTGTGATCATGTATATCCATTGCAATGTATGTTGTCTTTAACATAATGTTAATTCTGTAATCTTTAACGTTTTGTGGTGTGGTGATGTCATTAGTCTGAGGGTGAACATGAATGGTGATTGGGAACACTAATTGTTTGTGAGATTTAACAACAAAATATTCGATCTGAACTGAAGTGGAATACATTTTACGATCAATTAGGTTGTTGCATATTCAGCGATCCCCATGCTCTATAGCATATGAAGTGAAAAGCCATCGGCATATATCCAGAGTTCGAGGTGTCCGCAAGTGGGCGCTATATGACCTGTGCAGTCGATGCGCCCCTAAACCCCAATAACTAACTAACGAGGTGTCCGCAATGCCGACAGTACCGACTTCTCCACCACTTTTGACAAATTTCGGTTAATTGGCAGCTCTCGCCGAAATAAAAAGTAACGATTGACTGGGAATCCAATTACACTTCCCAAGGTGGAGGGCAGATGTCTTCCCCACTGTTCTGTTCGGGTGCTTACAATTGCATGTAATGATTGTCTTTTTATATTTTGCTGGGAAGTGGGGAATTCGTGTATGTAAGTTGTATATTTGTCCAATGTTCAGAATATTTAAGGCGTCAATGGTATCTGAATTCGGAAATCCTACTGCAGGTTCTCATGGTTCGCGGGCTGTGCGCACCTTGGAAGCAGCCGCTGTTCTATGAACTGGACGCTGCCATGACCATCGAGAAGCTCTCCGTCGTCATCGCCAGACTGGAGACACTGGGCCTGAAGGTGGTCGCCGCCGTGAGCGACATGGCTCCTTCGAACGAGGCCATGTGGAAGGAAGCCGGCGTCACCCCGTCCTCAACCTGGATATCCAACCCAGCAGACCCAGTCCGGCACGTGCATATCCAATTATCTTGAAGATGTTGATAGTGCTGTAGCTTTCCAGAGTCCTAAACACAGCAGTGAGTGTGTAACGTAAATACGTAAGCATTCCATTGCTGCATACAATCGATATTGGGGCATTATAGATTTGATATTGTCAGTTCTTCCACCCGAAGGTTTGTTGTACCCCAGGTATGATCATATTTTGATTCCACATACACAACAGCTTATTTACCAGCATGTAGCTTCTTTGGCTGGCGTGCTGCAAGTACATTTCATGGTCACAAAATCGTTTTGGTGTGATGTGGAATGGACAATTTAGTCCCAAAATGGCACCATGGGGGTGGAATGTTTAAGCATTTAAAGAACACATGGGACAGAACAAATCAAAGAGCCCATGTGGAAGTGCAGATACACATTGTAAAAGAACAAAACAGCAACATGCAGCAACAAACTCACACCTGCACTTGGTTGAGGTGAAAATATCACCATGAGCTGAGAGAAATGCAGTGGTTATTGGTAATTACTATCACATGGGCGTTTTCAATACATAGTGATTTTGGAGCATTTAATGTTGTTTAATTAAATCAGGGGTCCCCAACCCGCGGCCCGCGAGGCCATTCCGTGCGGCCCGCGGCCACTTGTCAAAATTAACATTGCGTGCAGCCCGCCGGATCATTTCCTGGGTCATCGGTGCGGCCCTCCATCATTCCAAACTTGTGTTGAAACATCTTTTTTCTCAAGAGCGTGTTTTAAGATAGGTTAAGTTATGGTTAGGTTAGGTTAATTTTGTCTTCTTCTGTATTATATGTGGTTTTCAGTGTTTTTTTATTGGTGCGGCCCTCGGGCCCTCGGACTTGTCGGTGCGGCCCGCGGTACTCTGCGGGTTGGGGACCCCTGAATTAAATAGATGGCTAGCGAACAACATCGAAGTAAAACTCATCTCCATCTTTCATTGTTAGCCTGTCCTTTCCTTAGCCTAGCGCCACTGCGCGCCGCCGTTTCCGCGTTATTTGAGAAAACCTCGGGGTGGGGTTAAAATTTACCCCCACCTCACCCGACCCCGTGTTAATTAGAAACCTCTCCCATCCCTTCATAGGAGAGTCTGGGCCTTTGCGGATCAGCCCCACCTCATCAAGTTGATGAGAGCCCACACAATGGCGGAGAACGGCGGCCTGCTGGTGCCCAAGGCTGGCGGCGGTACAGCCCTGCTCAGCCGTCAGTGCTTTGAGGAGCTGCTGGCGCTGGACAACGGCGAGTTGAGGCTTTGCCCCAAGCTCACGCGGTTCCACCTGGAGGTAAGAAGTGGATTCGCAGCAACTCATATTGCTTGCATAACCTGTATGGACGTCAAGTGCTTTTCTGTCAGATCTTCTGAATATATGAAAATTACAACTAATATAATATAGGATAAGAGTACTATTTTTCGGCGCAAAGTGGTAAAAATGGACGGGGAAACCAATTCAGAACCTGAAATAGTTTCAGGGTGACTGTACACTTAGTGATGAATGTCATCCTGGGCAAACTCAGGACAATGACCTCAAAGGACATGGGAAAGGTATATATCATCACCTATCATATATATCATATATCACCTATATCATCCTGTTGGTGCAGTCCCCAATTACCCTATTATATCCAACATTCGTCATTTCGGCTGGCCATGTTGTGCTAGGCTGCGTGAAACATGACATTGTTGAACAAAATGCAAGGCTCTCCCTTTTGTGATATGATTGTTCCGTGACCTTATCTATATCTAAGCAATATCTAAGCAATTTTACCAGAATTTCTGAAAAAGATGAAAATAACCTGTCAGGTACCGGAAGTAAGAATGGGTTCCGTTGAGCAGTCCAGAAAATACGCGGAAACCCCTAGGGGGCGCATCACTGGCACTCCCATCACCCACCACCCCTCCCACCAACACCACCCCATCCCCACTCCCACCAACACCCACTCCACTGGCGATGGCTAATGTGAACGATGCTCGATGGACTTAGGTATTACAACTTCGGGATGGATCACGAATGGACGGAGGAATTGCATCGCATTAAACGAAACTGTTCGCATTGGAGCCGTTGGCTATCGTCAAAAAAGCAGTTGCGCTTTGGACATACCTGTCCTATATTTTCAGGCCGCTGGTCAGACTGGCCAACGGGTTCATCTAGCCACGCAGGCCTTCTCCAACAGCGTGGGGACGGCGATGGGACAGCTGCTGCGTCTCCGCCAGCCACAGTCGGCGGCCGTACTTACCATCGACAAGTGGTTTGATGTCGCAAACAGCCGTGCGCCGTTCAACGCCCGACTGGAGCGCTGCGGCTACGGCATCAGCCCGGAGGCCACGGCCGTCCAGGAGGCAGCTCTCCAGCACATGGAGCGGCTCATCGGGGGTGCGCGCAAGTTCACGCCAAGGCATCCCGGTGGACGGGCAGGGCTGCTCCCGTCCCAGCACGGCATGCTGCGGAGCATCGCCTCACGTCGCGGCCTGCACGCGGCCTGCTGGCCACAGTCCCCGTGTACCAGTACCTGCTGACCTCCAGGCTGAACCAGGACTGCCTGGAGAATGTCTTCTCCCAGCTCCGGGGCATGTGCTGCCAGAACACCAGCCCGGACGCTGTGGAGGCGCGGTCCCGGCTACGCATCCTGCTGATGGCGCCGTCCCCGCTGGTGGCCGCCAACAGCCGGGGCCGTGCGGTACAGCTGGAGGCCGACACGGACTTCTTGTCCACAGAGAGTCGGCTAGATTGCCTCACCAACGATGCCTTCGAGGGCCTCGACATCCAGGTAAATGTATGGTAAATGTATTTTTTCGTTAGTCGTGGCATGTCGAAACGGGTGCAGCCCGATGTCAAAATTCGCGTTGAAAGCAAGGTTGTTTAAAATATCTTCAAATCCTTCAAGCTCAATTTTGAGCCAATAAAGAACCTATTTTATTTGTTCCGAGAGATACCTAATATATCAATACCTGAATTCACGATAGGGATAACAATCACAATACCTATGTTATGAACTGTTCGTGTATAACATGCTACATCATAGGTAATCATGTTACCTGGAATTATATTAATAGATGTTCGTGTATCACGATCAGTTATGGTGAGCAGAAGCATAACACTAAAAACAAGATACTGTCAGGACTTAGGAATGAATGACTTAGGCATTAATACTTAAACAAAAGCAAGTTGCAGATGCTCCATTGAGAAGGATGTCACTTCAGTGTTCGGGAAGTAGTATATTCCACTCTATTTCGGGAAAAATGTATCTCTGTAGCCGAGAACTTGTAACAACAGGCTCACGCGAATATAATATAGTGTAGCGGAAGCAAAACATGGGGAAGCTTTGCATTCTGGATTCTGCCATTCCATGTTTCACTGTGAAACCACCAGTGAAGCTGTTGGTGTTGCGTACGTTTTCACTGAACTGAACGCCAACAAAGTAGTTTTGACTACCATGATGTGCACTTCAGGGTCATCTGTTTCAGATTCAGGATCTGGACCAACTGGATGCCGCCGAGGAGGAAGCAGATGTCCATCGGGCCTACCAAGCCTCAACCCTGCAGCCTCTGGCGCCCCTCAACCTGGATGACTCCGCTGGCGAGCAACCGGCAGTGCCTTTGGTCGAGGTGATGGCGGCCCGGGACCCCAGCGATGAGGTAGGGATCGAGCTGGAGGCGCTGGCTTTCGTGGCAGGGTTTGTGGCATGCCCCCAGTGCCCCATCCCTTGCTTACGCACCTGCATCAAGTGGGGAGGTATTATGTTGCAACAGTTATCTCTTACTTGCTCCTACCCCTCCTTCCCAGCCGTGATCTGTAGTGGATCTGTTTCATCATACTGCTACTACCCGTGGTACCACGCGATTCCCTCGGCGCTGGACATGAATGCAGTCAGTGCGGATCCAAGCAAAAAGTCCTAGTGTTAGGGAAAAATAAGGCTCATTTTCGTGGACAAGATTCTTCGAACTTTCAAATGAACCCTATTCAGTCCCATTTTAAAGTTATTTAAGATCGGAAATGCCGTGAGGAAACACGAAAGTTTGGCCGGAGCGCCTATGGGACTGAGCAATTGTCCAGCCCATGTGACGTCACCGATTGCCAAACGATATTGAAGGGCCCCGACTTCCGGCCTTGCACGTCGGGTTGCGAGTATTCATTCTCGGAAATAAGTGTTGAATTAAGGCAGAAACATTAGGTTTTCGATGTCAAAGAGTATTAAATCAAGTGCATGAAGTGTTCAATGTCTTCTTTATTATGTCTGACACACCAGGTATGGATAATTATGAGATATGCTATATTTGCAGAGTGAAGATTATGATTGTGTATTTGTTTGCCAACTGAAAAGTAATCATTTGCAGAGAAGATGAGTGGATGCATAGTCATTTTTATGTTAAAATACCCTGTATGAAAAAAATTACAAAAAATTCAATTATACCTAGATCAACATATATACCTAGGGGAAGAGGGGTTAAATTTGTCTTTAGCATGTTTTGCTTCGTTTTTTTAATTGTCTTCAGAGTACCATGTTCATGAAGGTGAATAAGATGATGGGACCACTTATTTTCTGTGCAAATGCATTTTTTTCTTTGAAAAAATGCTGATTTTTTAACCTAATAATCAGGGTGGAAATTAAGGCACTTCTTAAGAGATTCTATCTCTGAAAACATTTTTGCACTCCGGGTTCATACTGGATAGGATGGGCTTCACATGTACTTCGACACAAATGTGGGAACAAAGATATCAATAAAAACAAACAGAACGACACCCAAAAAAAAACGCTGGTTATTCCACTTACGGTCACCACTCAAACTAATCACTTTTTGTAGCAGTCAGCAGCTGGACCACAGCTTCACACACTCCATCAATCTCAACCACCGGAATTGCCGACATCAACGCGCCAACAGCAACTTGCAAGATGATGTGCATGCACACTGAGAACACTTCTCCGGCTCTAGAGCCGTGTCTCGGAATACTTGTGTTCCTGCCACCCTATAGTGGGAAACTTTGACAGTTTTAAGAGACGTCTCCGGAGTCCCGGAGGCCACCGATCAGAATTGGCTGCGTTAGCATTTTCTGTTCTGAAATCTGTCTGTCAACCAATCAATGGAAGGTATTTTGTATATGACGTCATAACAGTGTTAAAATAATGGTTTTTCGTTAGGTGTGCGATGTCGAAATGAGCACAGTCCGATGTCGAAATTTGCCATGGAATTAGTGTCATTTCAAATGCTTTTGATGTCTTTCAGACTCAATTGAGCCAATGGCGTACTTATGACTGTACCGTCATCAGTTGTTTTGAGATTCATAATTTAGGAATAGCTATATTGGGGATAGCGAGAAAAAAGTATGCTCCACACTGGTACTTTATGCCATATTGCATTATGGATAATCCCTTTACCTGAAAGTGCATTGCGAAAAATTCATGTATCACCATCCCTTATCGAAAGCATGATCATGCTACTTATAAACGAGGTACTGTTAGAAAGGAAACTTCATACTTCAAGACTTCATAAGCACGCATCAAGAAGCAGGATGTCGATGCTTCCTGGAGAAGGATGTCGATTGAATGTTCAGAAAGTGGTATATTCCACTCTATTTCACGAATAATTTATCACTGCGTCATAACCATTAGCAACTTTGAACACATGGTTAACAGCAGGGTGGGAATTAAGGCACTTCTTAAGAGATTTTATCTCTGAAAACATTTTTGCACTCCAGGTTCATACTGGATAGGATGGGCTTTACATGTACTCCGACACAAATGTGGGAACAAAGATATCAATAAAAACAAACACAGAACGACACCCAAAAAAATGCTGGTTATTCCACTTACGGTCACCACTCAAACTAATCACTTTTTGTAGCAGTCAGCAGCAGGACCACATCCTCACACACTCCATCAATCTCAACCACCGGAATTGCCGACAACAACGCGCCAACAGCAACTTGCAGGATGATGTGCATGCGCACTTACAACACTGTTCTCCGGCTCTGGAGCTGCGTCTCGGAATACTTGCATTCCTCCCACCCTATAGTGGGAAACTTTGACAGTTTTAAGAGACGTTCTCCGGAGTCCCGGAGGCCACCGATCAGAATTGGCTGCGTTAGCGTTTTCTGTTCTGAAAT
The DNA here is from genome assembly GCA_034440615.1 of Ashinkailepas kermadecensis. Taxonomy (NCBI): domain Eukaryota; kingdom Metazoa; phylum Arthropoda; class Thecostraca; family Neolepadidae; genus Ashinkailepas; species Ashinkailepas kermadecensis. Next base: position 206,165 of record JAOTOM010005073.1, on the reverse strand, counting down.
CTGTCTGCGAACCAATCAATGCAAGGTATTTTGTATATGACGTCATAACCATTAGCAACTTTGAACACATGGTTAACAGTGTCCACACAAGTTAACAGTAAACACAAGACCTTGACTGATCCTTTGCTTTGATCACATCCAACTGTGGCATGTGCGGTAGCGGAGTTGCGTTCGTATTACGTGGGAAATTGGCTGCGTAGGTAGGAATGTGCTCTGAGCTGAGGGTGAAGTGTGAAGTATTTTTGTTTGTTTTTCATATGGCTAGCCTTGTACTGAGACCAACAGTGAAAGGAAAACGCATTTCTCCTGTGAGTTATAAGAATCGAAACAGTGCCGATTATTATGGGTCACTGCCGGGCGGTGCCATCCATTGTTCACTTCTTTGTTTGTATGTTTTGGCATTTGATTTGACCCAAAATGAGAATGATATTACTTATGCATATTATGTAGGTACTGATTTAGGTTTTTCCGGTCGGTTACTGGTAAACAGATTCCATGCATAAAAATAATGTCCATGAAAATGTACTCCGGAAGAAATCGGTATGCACTCCGACTCCCAACCCGGAAAGTAAGTTTCCCACTCTGGTTAACAGTGTCCACACAAGTTAACAGTACACACAAGACCTTGACTGATCCTTTGCTTTGATCACATCCAACTGTGGCATGTGCAGTAGCAGAGTTGCATTCATATTATGTGGGAAATTGGCTGCGTAGGTAGGTATGTGCTCTGAGCTGAGGGTGAAGTGTGAAGTATTTTTGTTTGTTTTTCATATGGCTAGCCTTGTACTGAGACCAACAGTGGAAGGAAAATGCATTTCTCCTGTGAGTTATAAGAAACGAAACTGCTGATTATTATGGGTCACTGCCGGGCGGTGCCATCCACTGTTCACTTGGAAATGTTTTGGCATTTGCCACTGCCAAATGTTTTGGCATTTGATTTGACCAAAAATGAGAATGATATTACTTATGCATATTATGTAGATACTGATTTAGGTTTTTCCAGTCAGTTACTGGTAAACAGATTCCATGCATAAAAATAATGTCTATGAAAATGTACTCCGGAAGAAATCGGTATGCACTCCGACTCCGAACCCGGAAGGTAAGTTTCCCACTCTGCTAATAATCCTAAACTAACCTAGGACACTTGTTTGCTTTATGGAGGCAAATGTATATAACACTTTTCTTGTTACTACCTTAAAGCATGATGATACTGAAGTTTCCAAAGGATAAATCACTTACATTTAAATTTATTTTCCTCAATAGCAGCTTCAGTTAGATTAGGTTTGGCTACACTGGATAGGTTTCTTTTTTAATTTTTAGTTTTTTCAGAAATAAGTTGCTCAACATTTTTTTATTATTCTATCTTCAAAGGTAGGTTAGATTGTTTTTTAAAAAAATAAATTTGTTTTATTTATTTAATTTATTTTTTAAAATCATATTTATGCTTTTTTACATTTCTTTTTATGCTGGTGCATAAAAAGAACTCCAGGCATCTTTTGACATTATTTTGCTTACAATCCAAAAAGTAAGCATTTGCAACTAATAAGTGGTCTCATCTTAGTCACCTTCATAAGCATGGTATTCTGAAGAAAAAAAAAACACCTTTTAAGACATTTACCATTGAGGGGGCTTTCGAAACCCTAGGGACCTGCAACAAGTAGCTTTACTGCTGCTGCTTCTGTATGGCGAACCAGTAATTGTATGGTGTTTGCCAAATGCAAAAATGAACAAACTATCCATATTCAAATGATTCCTTTCATTTAAAATCCTCTAACCACTCACAAAGAGCATCTGCGTTTATTCAATACTTTGTTTCTCTGATGTTATTTTGTTGATGCTCAAGAAGAACCTTGGGTTCTTTTAAAATGCATTCAACTGCTAGGTCATATTGTGTCACCAACCTCTCATGGCGATTGGTTGCGGGTGGATGTGGTAATGCTGCTGGTTGAGAGATTCGAACCCACAATCTTGTGATCAAAAGTCTGACACTACCAACTGGTCTACCGCAGCCCCCATTGTTGATGCTGAACATGTTTTTTTTTCTGTTTATACTCCATATGTTTTGTTTTGTGAATTCTGTATGATTTGGGTAATGTGAACATATTTTGCTCATATTTTTTAACCTGAAGAAGCCCAGCCAGTGTACCCCTGCACAGAATTAGTACTTTGTATTCCTGGATGTTGAGGGGATTTTTTTGGGGTAATCAAATACTGATGCTATTGTCTTCAAACCTGTGACAGAAACTTGTTAATGGGCACTGTATGTTGCAAGTCCTATACGTGATTCTCTGTTTCAGTGAAGAAGAATGCATGATTTAAAGTTGCATGAGAGTCAGTAAATTTGTGGCATGTAAAGTGTGCTGCACATTGCCTCTTAACATTCATCACCGGCGGAGTTGGAACACTTTTGGTACGTTCATGTGTACGCGGGTGATTGGTGTGGTTGACAGATGAAATCCTGTTTGCTGGATGCTGATTATAGGCTATTCATTGCAGGCTTGCTCACCTTGACTTCATTGTTGAGTTTGTATAAAGTAATGGCTTGTCGAAGTGCTTACCGCGAATGTACTTGTGTTGTTGCGCATGGCTTTGGATGCTATCTGTGTAACCTGTTATTGGATTGGGTTTGTTGCAGAAACCACACCCACACACTGCATGTCAATGCATGCCTAGCTCTGGCTCGTGGTCCTAAGTTCCTGCTGGCCTCTGACTGCCCTGGTATTCATGTTTGTGTGCCTTGTCCCTAAGCCTAAGACATCCTGTGTTGCTGCGCATGCATACAGAACTTGCAGGCAACTTGAATAAATGCAGCAAGGTGTGCGTCTCAACAAACGACTTTACCGGCGGTGATGACAGTTTCAAAAGTGCCTGAAAATACTCAAAAGGGGCCCTGATAGGACAGGAAACTGAATATACAAGAAGAAGTCATGGACGACTCAAAGCCAAATGAAATGAAGCAAAAGAGAGCTCGAAAGCTAGCAGCCCTCACCAGAATCAGACGGCGCGCCTTCGTTATGATGGATGCCAGAGGAAGCAAAACACAACTGGGTGAAATTTTGAAGGAAATGGATTCAGCAATGGATGAAATTACTGAGGCAAATGATGGATATGTGACATCATTGAAGGATGCAACTGAAAGGGAAAAGGCAAACTTGTACATGACAGATGTTGACACACAATACACTGAAGCGGTGCAGAGACTCAACGAACATTTAGTATCGCGAAGGGATGAGCCTGCCTCAGTAGCATCTTCTACTTGCCACTCTGCAGCTCGGTCAGCATCTTCAGTGCAGTCAGTCAAATCAAGAGACGCAGAGATTGATGCAAGATTGAAGCAATTGCGGCTGTCACAACTTGAAAAGCAGATGCAGTTAGAGAAGGAGGAGCAGGACATCCAAAGGCGCAGAAAGATACGAGAAGCTACAGATGCCCGTGACGCTGCACGAGTAGAAGCAAAGCTGAGGAAGGCGGCAGAGAATGATCTTGACTGGGAACGAAAGGATGACTTCACTGGCGAGGATCAGTTTGATGGTCCTGCTGATGAGAAGAACGACAAGATACAGATGCCTAGCATTCGATCGCAAGGAACTAGGGAAGTTGTACCCCCTTCGAAGATCTCAACAATACAGGAGTCACCATCTCACTGTTCCCTTTTTGCTAAAAGCATTCCGCATATTACTTTGCCTACTTTTTCTGGAGATCCTATGGAATGGCCAAGGTGGCATGGATTATTTAAATCTCTTGTTCATGACCAGCTGTCTCTGTCTAACACAGAACGAATGATTCATCTGCAATCCTCTGTCACAGGCCTGGCACAGCAGATAATCGGTGGAATGCTGTTTGACCCAAATTTATATCATCAGGCCTTGCAAACTCTAGAAGAGCGGTTCGGCAGGGAAGAAGACATCGTCCATGCAAATTTAGGTGCTATATTTACGGCGAGAGCTCCATCGTACACTAGCACTGCAAGCCTCGAGAAGTTTCATGCTGTGGTTAACAGTGCTGTAACCATCCTTCAGAACTTAGAGTTTAAGGGAGATCTAGACAGTTGTGAGAACCTCAAGCGAACTGTAGAGAAGCTACCTATTGAGTTGCGAAGAGAATGGGGGAAGCAAGTGCTTGAGATGGAACCAACTAAGCCGACCCTTGTAACCTTCAACAGCTGGCTGGGAAAGCAAGTGAAGATCTGTTTGAAGTGCGATGAATCACTGGCAGTTGAGAGGAAGCAGCAGCCATTCCGACGTTCAGCGATGGCGACTGGGGCCTTACCACTTGTGTGTGCCTGTTGTGAAGGCAGTCACCACCTGGATCGGTGCGAGTTATTCGCCGGAAAATCTGCTGATGATCGTGCCCAGTTCATAGCCAACAATGGCCTGTGCTTTTGTTGCTTTAAGGCAGGCCATCAGATTCGGAGCTGTCCAGTAGTCAGACCCTGTGGCATAGAGGGCTGCATGGTCCGACATCATGTGCTACTCCATGGTAGTCAGAGAGTAAGCTTCAGAACTGGTGCGCCATTTCACGCTGTTTCTCGCAATTCAACATACCAAGACTCCCCTTGCCCAGCGACCAGTCAGCACAGGGACCAAGCCCAGCGAACCATAGCAGCTGCAGCGCCTTTCAATGAGGAAGTAACGACGCTCCTCCAGATTGTTCCCGTGCGGCTTCACGGGCATGCTGGGATGTACCGAGATACGTATGCCTTGCTTGACCCAGGAGCACAAACCTCGCTGTGCTGTTCAGATCTACTCACTGACCTGAACATACAAGGAGAGGAACGGAGGCTTTGTCTGCAGAATGTTGAAGGTTGTGGTGAAGAGCGCAACTCCAAAAGGGTGACGTTGGAGCTGAGTTCCTTAAGCGACGCTGACGAAGACCAGAACAAAATTATAGTTCCTGAAGCTTTCTCAGTCCCACACATCAATGTTGATGTTCAGGAGATCAATGATAAGGAAAGAGCATCGTGGCATCACTTGTCAGATCTGGATCTACCTAGCTATGCTGGAGCTAAAGTGGAGCTGTTGTTTGGTGCTAACGTGTTGGAGGCCATCATACAGAAAGAGGCTCGAGTGGGGCGACCAAATCAACCAATAGCGATCAGAACTGCGTTTGGGTGGACTCTGACAGGCTCTTTGATAGGATTCGTACCAAGTAGATCCAGGCAAGTAATGCTTATTAGAAGGATTAACAAGAACCAGGAAATGACTCAGATGCTACAAGACTGGTGGTCAACCGAGTCTTTCGGCACCAAGTTTACCGGTTCTGACATCAAATCAGTAGAGGATGCTCGAGCCTTGGAAACAATGGAAAAAACCACGAAGTGCGTCGGCGGTAGGTATGAGACTGGACTTATTTGGAGACAAGATGATGTCATACTTCCATACAACAAGACCATGGCTCTTCAAAGACTCCAGTCTCTGGAGAGGAGCTTGTTACGTCAACCAGAGAAAGCGACGGCTTATAGACAAGCCATCAATGGATACATTGAGAGCGGATTTGCTCGTAAGCTGACACCAGCGGAAGTCAGCGAGTACAGCCCGAAGAGGTGGTATCTTCCACACCATTGTGTCACCAACCCCCATAAGCCTGGGAAGATACGCGTTGTCTTTGACGCTGCTGCGCGGTATGGTGGGGTATCTCTAAACGATGAGCTACTATCAGGCCCAGATCTACTGCGTAGTCTACCAGGGATCCTGCTGCGCTTCAGGGAAGAGCGCGTGGCGTTAGTTGCTGATATTCAGCAAATGTTTCATCAGGTTAGAGTAACCCGGGAGGACCAGGAGGCGCTCAGTTTCCTCTGGAGACATCTGGATACCAAGAAACCTCCGTGCGAGCATCGAATGCTTGTGACCATTTTCGGTGCAAAGTCAAGCCCTGCAACGGCGAGCTACGTGTTGCGTAAGACTGCTACCGACTTCTGTGGCGTCACTGAAGAGGCTAAGGCTGCTGCAACAGCAGTGCGTAATCATTTTTACATGGATGATTTCCTGAAAGCTGAAAGGAGTATTGAAGACGCCCAAACAATGCAGCGAGAAGTCACACAGTTGCTAGCGAAAGGAGGGTTTCGATTGACTAAATGGAGAAGTAACGCTGCAAGGGCACTGGCAGAAATTCCAGAAGTGGATCTTGCTCATCCTGATATGTCGATGCCTGCTGAAAGTGCACTGGGCTGCCTTTGGAATCCGGTGGATGACACCCTGGGTATCAGAAAGATAGATGCTGACGATGTATCCAACTCGAAGCGTGGTGTCGTGCAGGCAGTTGCGAGACTGTTTGACCCCTTGGGATTAGTTTGTCCATACATTTTACAAGCGAAGATCCTCGTTCAGCGACTGTGGACGAAGGGATACGATTGGGATGATTCTCTGGATAGTGATGACCTTCGCGAGTGGGCTAAGTGGCTTGCGGGCCTTCCGTTTGTCGGAAAGATGAAGCTACCTCGGTGCTTCAAGCCGCCTGTCGCCAAGGAAGTGCCATTTCGACATGAGCTTCATGTGTTCGGAGATGCATCTGAGTCAGGCTTTGGGGTCGTTGCGTATCTCAAATCCGCTAAAAGGGGGGAACAGAGTAGCTGCATGTTTGTCATGGCTAAGTCAAAGGTTGCTCCGTTGAAGATACTGACAGTCGTTCGGCTGGAGCTACAGGCTGCAGTCATGGCCGTTCGCGTTGCAAATGCTATTAGGCTGGAGATAACTTACGCACTGGACAAGACAGTATTCTGGAGTGACAGTAAAGTTGTTCTCCAGTACATCCGAAGTGAGTCACGGAGATTCCACACATTCGTAGCGAATCGGATCGCAGAGATCCATGAGACGTCGAGCCCACATCAGTGGCATTACGTACCGGGGCCGATGAATCCTGCTGACGCCTGTTCGCGCGGGAAGAGTGCATGCGCTTTGCTGACTGATCAACGGTGGATTTGCGGACCTCGTTTTCTGACTGATGAGGAACGCAACTGGCCATCAGATACTCCTCTAGCATCGATAGAGTCGTGGAAGGATCCTGAAGTGAGGGTAGCAATCGGGACGACCTGCGTTGTACCAATGAAGCCAAGTGTTCTCCCCTCTGCGGAGAAGTACTCATCGTGGACTAAATATCGACGAGTGATTGCGTGGATGATTCGATTTGTCGAAAACTTTGTGGCAAAACAGAGCGATGATAGATCCAGTTGGATTCGTAGCGGCCCCCTTTCTGCTGAAGAAATTTGTCACGCAGAAGAAGTGATCATTCATGATTCTCAAGAACGTAACTTTTCTCTAGAGATAAAAAATCTGGCATTAGGGCGTGATTTGAAAGATGAACGACTGCGGAAGATCTCGCCGTTTCTCGATCAGAAGGGGATTCTTCGGGTTGGTGGGCGCCTAGACAGGGCACCCGTTCCATACTCTCTTCGTCACCCTGTCATTCTGAGCCCAAAAGATGAAGTAACACGGCTAATAGTCAGTCACTTGCACTCGACAGTTCTTCATTTTGGTCTAGAAAGAACTTTGACTGAGATCCGTTCACACTACTGGCTACCGAAGGCGCGATCAGTTGTCCGTCGCATTCTACATGACTGCGTGGTCTGCCGGCGTAGGAGAGTTGCTCCTCAGCCTCCCAAGATGGCTGATCTACCTGATTGCCGCTTTGTGACCTCAAGGGCGTTCGACACAGTTGGCATCGATTACTTCGGGCCAATGATTGTTAAAAGGCTGCGTAAGACAGAGAAAAGATACGGTGTACTGGTAACATGTTTGTCTACGAGAGCAGTGCATCTTGAAATGGCACATAGCCTCGACACGGACAGCTTTATAATGGCCTTGAGGCGATTCATGGCCAGGCGAGGAAAGCCGAGAGTCATCTTCTCTGACAATGGCTCGAACTTTGTGGGAGGTCAACGGGAGCTCAAGCAAGCACTCGATGAATGGAACTGCATTCGCATAGTAGATGAACTTAGCCAACAGCACATTCAGTGGAAGTTCATACCTCCTGGCGCGCCGCACATGGGTGGGGCATGGGAAAGAATGGTGGGCAGTGTGAAGAGGGCTCTGCGGGTGATACCTGGAAGCCAGTGTTTGACAGATGAGGTTCTGTACACTCTACTCACTGAGGTGGAGGCGATACTGAATGGTCGGCCGCTGACCTATGTAAGTTCAGATTCGCACGATCCCGAGCCTTTGACTCCGAATCATCTCATCATTGGCTACGGTAGCCTGAATCTTCCTCCGGGTGTCTTCCAAGACAAGGAAGTGAACAGCAGGAGGCGCTGGAGGCAAACCCAGGTGCTCGCCGATCAATTTTGGAAGAGATGGCGTCGTGAGTACCTGCCAACCCTCCTACATCGTCAAAAGTGGCTCCAGGATAGCCGAAGTCTGGAGGTTGGAGATGTCGTTCTTATGATGGATACAGACTCACCTCGCGGATTCTGGCCACTGGCCCGAGTGGTGAAGGTGTTCTCTGGCAACGATGGTCGGGTACGATCTGTTGAGTTGCGGTCTGCCGCCGGAGGAACATATCACCGACCAGCTGTAAAGGTATGCCTTTTGGAAGGAGATGCGAAAAGGGACGTTGAAGATGTATAGATATGCACCAGAGTTGCGCGTCCTATCCCCACTGTGCCCCTTTGCCACACTTTCCCTGGATCCTTCCAAGAGCTGAGAAGCATGTGCTCGTCTGCACGACTGGATAGCGCTGGTGCGCATGCAGGGTGTGGCGACGTCTGTTGCGGCTGGCTGTTCTACACACGTCACCGATGGCTGGCTCTCACCGGGTGCTGCGCTGCTCCTGTGGTTATACTGCGCGGTTTCCGCAGTGCTCTGAAGCGGAATGACGGCATTGAGTCGTCGGGTGAACGTGTGGCGTATCGTACAAGTGGATATGGAGTGTTAGTGGTGCACCATGGGACTCGTGTTGCGTGCCATGAGGTACGAGAGAGACTGACGTCTGTATAGCATATCACCCTCCGCGTGTGTGGGTGGCTCCCACCTTTGGCGTGCCGACGAAGTGGTGTGTGGGCTAATGCCGGAGTCGGTTGCCGCTGAGGGCGCGGGTTTGGCGGTATGTGATACACTGTTCCTTAAGTATAGTGTGGGGCTACTCCTCATTGTATCCGTGATCGGTGGTGATCTGTTGATTACGGGTTGCCCATTTGTGCCCCACATGGTTTGACTAAAAGCGAGGAAATAATGGCTATCAATAGAGTATTTTTTATTCCTTGGTGGCGTGCTTCCGTCCTTCGACCCGAGTGACACGACATGCATTGTGTTCCATGCGAACACGGTGGGGAGGGTGTTGCAAGTCCTATACGTGATTCTCTGTTTCAGTGAAGAAGAATGCATGATTTAAAGTTGCATGAGAGTCAGTAAATTGGTGGCATGTAAAGTGTGCTGCACATTGCCTCTTAACATTCATCACCGGCGGAGTTGGAACACTTTTGGTACGTTCATGTGTACGCGGGTGATTGGTGTGGTTGACAGATGAAATCCTGTTTGCTGGATGCTGATTATAGGCTATTCATTGCAGGCTTGCTCACCTTGACTTCATTGTTGAGTTTGTATAAAGTAATGGCTTGTCGAAGTGCTTACCGCGAATGTACTTGTGTTGTTGCGCATGGCTTTGGATGCTATCTGTGTAACCTGTTATTGGATTGGGTTTGTTGCAGAAACCACACCCACACACTGCATGTCAATGCATGCCTAGCTCTGGCTCGTGGTCCTAAGTTCCTGCTGGCCTCTGACTGCCCTGGTATTCATGTTTGTGTGCCTTGTCCCTAAGCCTAAGACATCCTGTGTTGCTGCGCATGCATACAGAACTTGCAGGCAACTTGAATAAATGCAGCAAGGTGTGCGTCTCAACAAACGACTTTACCGGCGGTGATGACACTGTATGACCAATGCAGTTGATGCACCCCTAAACCCAAATAACCAACCAGAAAGTTTGCAATTCCCAGTCAAACCTGGGCACCTTATTACTGAGCAGTTCATTGTCAAACAGCAACATCCCATCCAACAGTTATGAAATTGAGAGGATGGTGTCTTTAATATCAACTATCCTGGAATGGCCTATTTTTCGGCCCTTCAGTAGGAACAGTCTTGGCAGGAAATATAATTGTGCATGTGATCAAGCAGCTTGGAGATAATTTGCTACACTCTTGTTGAGGACGTCAGTGTCACACATTTCTGTCCTTCCCATCCATGGAAAGTTTTGAATGCACATTGGTGAGTTTTCTTGGGTGGGGTGTGTAAAGTCATTGTTCAGAGTTCAGACTTAATATGAGCCACAAGGGCCCACCTGGGTTCAGCCTATAAAGGGAAGATACTATAAACACAGACAAGGTACTCAATGCCCAAACCAACACTGTATCCTGAATTATAAAGAAGCTATCTGTTGAACACACTACCTAACTGTCACAATCATACCTATAGTTATTACCAACCTTATACCTACCAATGCATATCTACCCCAGCATGCATAACCCTATTTACTTGATCTCATGTAACACACACATGGATTGAGTGATCACGTAACAGGCATAGCATCTTAAAGTGATCGTTTTCTGTTATCTAGCATTACTCACTTAATGTAATTAATGTATAGCACATGTTTCCACACCCATGCTCCATTAATAATTTTGAACTCCATTGGTGGGGACGAGTGGTCTAGGAGTAAGTTGCCCGTCTCACGATCGAAAGATTGTGAGTTAGAGTCTCACCTGTCGCTACTCTTCGCCCGCGGCCAATTGGCGACGCTACATGACTCAACGGTCGATGTGTCGTAAAACCAATAACCAACCTGTCGCTGCTCCCGGTGGCCGTGCCGGCAATTCGAATGCCTATCTAATACCCTGTGCCCTGTCCATAATAGATCCTGGCGTCAGAGCTGGTTTCGCTGGTGGAGTAGCATGCAGACCTCCATGTCCCCGGCGACTGCGCTGACTCGCATCTGAGCTGCTGAGCTGCGAAAGCACAAGCATTTACACTTTACAACCTCCGTGTTGCGGTGAGTGTGCAGAGTGTAGGTAACGGCCAGTTGGTTGTGCGATGGTCGAGTTACGTGCGTCTGTCGCTACTCCCGGCAGCCGCGCCGATAGCTCGGATACCTCGTCTAATACTTTTGTCCCGCCCACAAGTACTGCCGTTGGAGCTGGAGTCGGCTAGGATCAACGTAGTTTGTGCGTAGGTTTATGTGGTGTCTCGTTACTCCCGGCGGTCGTGCCGACAATTCGAATGCCTTGTCTAATACCCTGTTCCCTGTCCACAACAGGTTCTGGCTTCGGAGCTGGATTCGCTGGTGGAGTAGCGTGCGTCTCTCCCGGCGACTGCCTGACTCGCATCTGAGCGCTGCTGAGCTGCTAAAGCACTACAATCTGCATCCTTCGGTGAGTGCGTATTATCTGGTGAATGCGTATTACGCTGCTGCAATTTGTTGTGTAGCTGCGGCTGTGACTTGTTTGAGCTGATCTTGACTTGTAAGACCTGTTCATTCCCCTGCAGGTTCTGATGCCGGAGCTCGTCACCTAGCAGGGTGTCGTTCGCCTTATACGTTGCGCGCTGTCGTCGCTTCCCTCAGATCTGTGATTTGGTTGAAGCTAGATTTGATCCCCAGATCATATCTGGCTTTAGTACGTTATGGCCCCTCTATTGTTTGATGCAGTGTTTGTGGCTTGATCAGTCTCAAACAGTCTAGTGCCACTCGAGACAGTGTTGATCATTGCCTTCTAGATGAAGAAAAAGTAAGTTCCTTGTGCATTCATTGGAACCTACGCCTCCATGTCACGTTGTATACGGATGCAATTCAACTAACAAATGCATTGTTATGGGCGCTGTATGACCAACGCAGTCGATGCGCCCTTAAGCCCAAATAACCAACCAACTAACAAATGCTGTGATAGATATGAAAATTTCACTGACCCAAACAGTGCATACGCTTTTCTTCCTTTGGATGGCAGGGCTGGGGGGACTTCGTTGTCTTCTTGTGCAATAAAGTGTGATATGATTATGGTCTTTACCACTTCTCAGACAGATGCAGATGACCTGAAGGTGGTTTTGAGCCGAATGGTGCTGGAATTCCAAATTAAAACATGTGTGGCTTAATCAGCCAGTCCTACTCCAGGCGGACCCTACAGATACACTACAGAAGTGTCAGAGTGGTGATTCTTGAGTGAGAGTGCCTCCTTGCATATGGATAATAGGTTGGAATTGTGCACTACCTTTCACCTGTCACTATGATCTGGAGAAAACAGTGTATTCTTTCAATGCGTGGAAAAATGAACAGTGGTATATGACTTAGCCATGTTATTTATTCACTATATCGGCAAATTTATGCACTCCTTTGTTTATGGAGATTTATACACTCTATTATATGGCTTCTCGACGTTATACACTCCGATATTTTACCGAACCCAATAATTATACACTCCCAGTCCGAGACTCAGAAGTGAAAATCCAACACTGTGTGTATATGTGTGTATATATATATATATATATATATATATATATATATATATATATATATATATATATATATATCATAGCGAATCATAGGTAATCTCTTCACCTGAAATTGCGCTACAGGATGTTCTTTATCACGATCCCAGATCCGTTATGGTGAGCAAAATTATGATACTTGTGAATGGGATACAGTTAGAAACGAGGGATGCAGACTTCACAAGCACGCACCAAGAAGCACGAAGGCGATACTTCTTTGGGAAGGATGTCGATTCAGTGTTCATTAAGTGTATATTCCACCCTATTTCGCTAATAATTTATCACTGTTGTCTTTCGCCTGACACTGCAACACCAATTATCCCTACTGTGAGCATGTAGTATAACTTCCCCGGTCCTGCCCACCCGCTCAGTTTTATCGGGGTAGTCGTGCCCCTCGGCCCGTCAACCCTGGGATCGATGGGCCGAGGGGCGCGACTACCCAAATAGAACTGGTCATGAGGGTTGAGGTCGCACGGTGCTAGTTGTGACGAGGGAGCAACACGCCTCCTTGGTCCCGATATTCCGGAGGGATGGGCGAGCCCGTACGGCCCATACGGGCCAAGCGACAGGATACTTATGCTATAAATTGGTATTGTATAGCATACCACGTCATAGGTTACCTGGAATTGCGCTACGGGATGTTCGTTATCACAATCCCGGATCCGTTATGGTGAGCATAAGCATAATACTTATAAACGGGATACTGTTAGAAGCGAAGCATGAATACTTAACATGCACACACCAAGAAGCACAATGTCGATACTTCTTTGGGAAGGATGTCGATTCAGTGTTCAGTAAGTGGTATGTTCCACCTTATTTCATTAATAATTATCATTGTATGCATTATGTATATGATATATGCTTGGGCTTGTTATGAAGAATATGAAGAAAACAAATATCCAAGGTGCGGCCCCTCGAAGGCTTTTTAAGCAAGCCTAAGTGCAGGTCTAAAACATGTCCAAAGAAGTAAGAATAATATCAAGGGGACGAGTGGTCTAGGGGTAAGGTGTCGTCTCACAATCGAAAGATTGTGGGTTCGAGTCTCACCTGTCGCTACTCTTCGCCCGCGACCAATCGGCGTGAGAGATTGGCGACGCTATATGGCTCAACGTTCGACGTGTCGTAAAACCAATAACCAACCATAAGAGTAATATGACATGTTATAGGACTCGAGTAGAACTAGAGTATATTCGATTCTGATATTATCACTGAGTTATTTGTACCAAGCTAGGTTTCAGCATAAGCTTCCAATTATAGATAAACATACATCGCTTAGAACCTTGTTAGTGGTTGAGAGCAAGTGGTGAATGCATTTTTGTATTCACCATCGTTCGATGCATTACATCATGGTCTGTTGAAGCCTTGGCGAAGCAAGCCAAAATAAAAACCTGCTCCAACATCTATTTTTAGCAAATAAGAAATCAGAGAATTCGGAGAGTCTTCCAAAAACCAACTGTTCACCTGGATAGAATGCCTTTAAAAAAAACTATATGCATTACTGCAGCAGTTGGTATGACAGGCATCCACATCAAATAACTGATTCACCCAATGATGATTCGTAGCGAAGCGCTTGCCGATTACTTGTCAAATGAATTATCCTGTGAATCACTTCAGTAACACTCAAATTTTAAGGGTTGCAGAGCAACAGAAACGTCTCAATTGATATTGCAGCATGCTTTCAATGTCAAGTCTGAGCGAATTGGGAGTACTTGGGATTGGGAATTGGGAGTATCATATCATTATATCCTTCAGGAATGGATTTGTTTTGTTGTGGGGAATTTTGAGGCAGGTAGGAAATTGCACTAAAATGCCACTCAAAATGACCCATATGACGAAAAATGTAACACTGTCATAGTGTAAAAACTGGCACCCTTCCCATGCATGGTCCCCATCTAGGGAGTTCAATTCACGTATAGATACAAATTTGGTATTTGTAGAAGTGATGGGAAAGGGGGCAGAACTCACCGTCCTACACATCTGATTTCTACAATTCTAGAATGTCTCTTCCCATCCGATGAATTACTGTACTGTGAGATACGCTGGCTAATTTGCAATGACGGCATAAGTGCGCACAATGCAGTGACAATTAGGGCAGGCTGATGAAATACATTTCAGGATATGTGAAGCGTGGTCCAATATTACATTGCCACAATATAGACACGATATAGATACACAAGGTAGACATATACATATGAATGCATCAAGAAGGGAGTAAGACTTTGATGACATAAAGAATAAGTTTCAGAAAGAATGGCAGAGATCACACGCACACCGGATGATTCTGACAAACAAAGCTGCTGATCCCTGTCACCAGGCACACCATCGGAACACTGATTGATTTGGGATGCCTCTCGGAAGTCACCGTCTCGCCCCCGGTTACGTTGTTGCAATATCATAGGAGTATAAGGAGCGCTTCGGCCAGGCCAATGTCGGTACCAAATCGTGTACTGAAACCTGTGCTGAAACATGAACCGACATTTGTGCTGCCTTTCGATTTTCCCATCGTTCATACACACACACAGTCGTTCATTTGTTTCCTAAGTGAGCTGACCGCGATTCTCCTTACTCACGATTTACCGGCCGCTAGATGGCAGGACTTGGACGATGTCGCGGAGAACAGTGGAGAAATGGCGGCGCTTCCGATCCAGTACAGTAATCCATGGATGCACAAAGCCGAATCGTAACCCCAATCCTGCGTCTCGAAAACTCAGCTTCGCGGAGCTGAAGCTGATGCCGAAGCTTTGTGTGTGTTAGTTATTGTGGTTTAGGGGCGCATCGACTGCATAGGTCATTTCGCTGATGCCGAAGCTGCCTCAGATCACGTACCTGGCGTGATGGTATACTTCAAAGCTAAATAGTGTGACATAAATTTCCTTTTTACTTTCCTGTCCCTAGACATATGTAAGGCAAGAATGCAAGCTAGATAATTGGTTGTGGTGTTCAGGTGACTTCTAGGCTGAGTCACGTGAATCTGTTCGTATTTGTGTTTCAGGTAGTCTCTTCTTTCAACACCAATATGGAATCTAAGGATGAAGTAGAGATCCTCTCAGTGGTTCAGAAATCAGCTGAAGGGTAAGCCTGGAGTGTCTGTGGAGTGTGTGTTGACATCACTAATAATAATATGCTTGAGCTTATATAAATTCTTAATATATTTAGTATGGCTGACAGGTAGATTTGGGAAATGGATAGCTGGGACAGATCCATCAGTAGGTTACACGCACACAGGGTAATTTTGACAAAGAAAGCCGCTGGTCCCTGTCACCAGGCACACCATCAGAACACTTATTGATGTGAGATACTTTTCGGAAGTCACCGTCTTGCCTTCGGTTACGTCGTTGCAACATGGGAGCATAAGGTGCGTTACGGCCAGGTCAGGTCGCTGTAGTTAAAAATATCCTTATTCGATCAAAATCACACGATGACTTTCCTCCATGATTATACCAAAAAATTGTCGAAAGTTACTTAGATGGTGTATATTCGGGTACAACCAGGGGGGTGCGCTCCAGCATTTTAGTCCAATACAAAAAGGGAGACGCTTGAGCCGACCAATCAGCGTTTGACGACCTCCGTCGGTCGTGACAATGGTAAACAAACAAATTTTGTCTTTGGTGCGGCGAAACCGGTGATATCCACACAAATATCAAATTGTTTCCCCTGTTAGCGGTGACATTGTGATAAAGTAGTATTAAAGATCAAGATTAAAGTAGCAAGAATGCCTTTGTAGAAAATTAGCACGAAAAAAATGAAACAATATATGAATAATAGCTTCCACAAGTTTTGCCATACGGCCTTTACTATTGCCACGATCGGCGGAGGTCGTCAAACGCTGATTGGTCGGCTCAAGTTTATAGAATTGATGGTCCTCTCAAGCGTCTCCCTTTTTGGGAAGCGGAGCGTTCTACCTGGTATTCTATAGCCTTGGGTACAACCCTTCGTCAAACCACAAAAAAATAAGCAATTCCAACTAACGGTCGAATTCTCACTGCCATATTTTTAGCTATGTCGATGTCGTACCTTGCTAGGCATAGGCTTTTTGATTCCGGAGACGCTTTCAATACGTACAAGACAAGACATACATTTTTGCACAGTTGCATACATTGTTCACTTACGGTGGTGCCTACTGTAAAAATATTTATCGAAAGCACTAAAGTTAACTAAAGTAAACTAGTCATTTGGGGTGAGGGGGGCTCTCCTTCCATGCCTATCGCATCTATCTGCTTTTTTTTGGTAAACACCCTGCATTGCCGTACCAGGACGGAGAAGAAAAAAAGCAACAATCCCGAAGCTACCACAATCGGCACACGCACATCTCGTTCCTGGCACATAACATACTTGACATGCACGTTAGGCATGTATCAACAGTGTGTGTATAACGTGCATGTCAAGTATGTTATGTGCCAGGAACGAGATGTGCGTGTGCCGATTGTGGTAGCTTCGGGATTGTTGTTTTTTTCTTCTCCGTCCTGGTGCAGCAATGCAGGGTGTTTACCAAAAAAAGAAAATCGGATAGATGCGATAGGCATGGAAGGACCCCCCCCCCAAAAAAAAAAATGACTAGTTTACTTTAGTTAACTTTAGTGCTTTCGATAAATATTTGTTCAGTAGGCACCGCCGTATGTGAACAATGTATGCAAATGTGCAAAAATGTATGTCTTGTCTTGTACGTATTGAAGGCGTCTCCGGAATCAAAAAGCCTTTGCCTAGCAAGGTACGACATCGACATAGATAAAAATATGGCAGTGAGAATTCGACCGTTAGTTGGAATTGCTTATTTTTGTGTGGTTTGACGAAGGGTTGTACCCGAATATACACCATCTAAGTAACTTTCGACTATTTTTTTTTATAATCATCTAGGAAAGGTCATCGTGTGATTTTGATAAAATAATATGTTCCTCGCCAGAGCGCTAAATGATTTATACCCTTATTCGGGTAAAGCTATTCGCCTAGTCTCACTCCTGGCAGCACACCTCAACGGGATGCTTTGGTCGACGTTCATTTCATGGGTTCTAGTTTATCCTTGTTAGGCACGAATCACATATGAATTGTTATGTTTACTTTGGCGGCAGCTTAGTTTTGACATTTGTGTATCCTCACGACTAATCGTCTTGTCTCGCCCTCTTGACTAAGGATGTGGCAGCACAACAGCATTGTAGGTCATGTGGTGAAGTCAAGCGGCTGCACTTCGTGATGGAACACCCACTGGCATTACCTATCCGGCAGGCATACTTGCGCGCGCTGTGGCAACGCGCTGGCCACGCGCACACTTTTGACGCACCACCAGCTTCTGCTCTGCGACCAGCGCACGCCGGCTGAGATGCGGCACGCCAGATATGTCGTCAGTGTGGCCAAGGTGGGCAGGTATTTTGCTTAGTGACAGATCAAACACAGCGTTCGGACCGTTTGTTTCCCCGTTGATCATTCATGTGTGTTTTCCTTAAAAGGGCATGAACTGGCCATCATTTTTGCTGCGCCATTATGGGCGCAATATGACCTACCCAGTCGATGCGCCCATAAACCAAAACAACTAATTAACTAACATTTAAGTTTCATTTAAGATTAACTACATGAACGAATTAACATCAGACGGGGTTCCGCATGGAATTGTATTAGTGTCGCTTTGTTCCCCATTACCATGAACGATGTGGGTGATGTGGGTGGCACTGCTAACTTCGGTATGACGATCGATATTTGTGGATGATTGTGCAGTGTGGTGTTTTTCTTACACTGCGTACGATGGAGAGACGCTTCCAGCGGGCAGTCCTGAAACTGAGGTGGCGTTACAGAACAGGCTTCATCTGTCCATGTCGAAGTATATCGCTGTTCATTTTTTCCGTAAGCGCCGTGGCGTAGACCTAGAAATTAGGATGGACATCTTAATAACCGCTTTCATCTAGGCCGTACCCTGCCTGGCCAGACACGATTCCACAGTCACGCTTTTGAGACATACTTTGTTTGTTTCGCTATTTCGAGTCCTAATTATCTCACTCCTCAGAATTAGGCTTCGTCTTTTATTTTGTGTTGACAGTATTCGCCAAAGTATTCTCTGAAGTGCGCGCTTTCTCAGTTCCAAGAAATTATTTTATAGCGGAACGTACCTGGTGCTGATTCAGCCGGCATCGCTTAGCCCTCGGGCTATCGGGAGCCCGAGAGCAATTATGGTTTAATTAAGGTCAAGTTTGCTAACCTACGATCAGACTCGCCTGCTTTTAGGAGCCCCTCACAGTTCTGAATAGTCCTGCCTAGCTCCCATCTTGGGGGCATTTCAGATCTGACATTGGCCCTCGCTAGTTCTCTTCAGCTCTTATGGGTCCTGTTCATCCCTCATGGGCCCTTTCAAACCCAAAGAGCACCCCAGCCTTCTCTGACCCTCAGGTACCCTGTTTATTCCTCAGCTGTTCGTGGCCCATTTCAGTTGAGACTGCTCTTTCCAGCTGGTATGGGCATTCCAGCTTTCGGGCGGGTCCCCTCTCGTCTTTACGACCCCTGCCTGCCCTCAGGGTGGATGTCTTCAGGTTCCAAGGGCCCTGTGAGCCCAGTGTCGGTTGTCCCTGCGCCGGACCCGTCTCTATTGTATCGCCTGCGGCTGAGGTGGCCTGTGCCGGCTGGGAGCGGCTGGCAATACAGGCTCGTCGTGTGTACGAACGTGCGGATGGTGGGATTCCAACCTGGTGGCAGCGGTGGTTGACGTTGTGTGACGTGACGGCTCAGTATTTTCAGTCATGACGGCTCAGCTCTGCGAGTATCCGGGAGTTATTTTCCGGTGTATGATGGGATGTCGGAGCCGGATAATTTTATCAGACAGTGCCGTCGCTTGGCACAGCTGGGTGGCATTGCAGATGGGCAGCTGTGCAGCATCATTGCAGCTAAGTGTCGCGGCACGGCTCTGAACGTAATTCACTTCGCAGAAGACTCGTACTGTTCCTTGACCTTTGAGCTAGCTTCCCACTTTTGTGGTAGCTCGGGAACGACAGCAGGCGACGCAGGCACTTGCCTCACTGGTCAAGAGCTCCGCTACGGCTGCTGAGTATGCACTTCAAGTGAAGCAGCTCGTGCGCAAAGCGTGCCC
Organism: Ashinkailepas kermadecensis; assembly: GCA_034440615.1. Classification (NCBI taxonomy): domain Eukaryota; kingdom Metazoa; phylum Arthropoda; class Thecostraca; family Neolepadidae; genus Ashinkailepas; species Ashinkailepas kermadecensis. Next base: position 186,638 of record JAOTOM010005073.1, on the reverse strand, counting down.
AGAGTTCATCACTGACGACGGGCTGATCAAGAAAACATGCATACCGGCGTACAACGCTGCTCTGTACCGCCACTTCTTAGTCGGGCTGTCAGCTGAAGACCACAACATTAAATGGCTGTGTGGCGGAGCTTGTTCGACAGGAGGGCGTGCAGTCGACATGTGCGAACAATGCGATTGTCACGCGTCGCGTCCGATGGAGCAGCACCGAAACTCCTACACAAGAGGACGGTATTGCTTTATGGACTTCTGGTGGACGTCCCGAGCCTATCTAGCAGTTCCGGCTCGCCAGGCCGCGCTGACTCTCCGCATCGCTGGCGGGTGGATCGCTCTCCCAGGTGGGCTTCCGACGATAGCTGCCGGCAGTGGAGCGCGGCCGGCATGCTGCCGACGACTTGGGATGTACCCAGCGCAACACCACCGGCTTGGGATTCGGCCGGCGCGGCGTGCAGGCGCCGCAGCTGTTCATGGGACGTGGCTGATGCTGGTTCAAGATACCGCGGTCTCTCTTTGTCGCCACTCGATCATCGTCACCAAGGCTCGCCGACTGGTCCGGCTGAGGGCGGTCGTCGCAGACTGACACCTGGCGACAGCGAAAGGAGTGACCTAGTTGGGGATCCGCCGCGCCGCTACAGACCGGTGACCTGCCGATCAGACGGCCGGCACCGGAATCGCATTTTGATATAGACTCGCCATCGAGGCGACGACCAGGTACAGTCCGATGTTGGTCTTGCTCGGGTTTCGGCCACATTAAACGACAGTGCCAAAACGAGTGGGCGGGCGGGTTCACAAGGTAGGGTTGATACCGATACTAGTTAGCAGAGCTTCTCTAAATGGGTATATGATGAGCGACAGCTTGAGAGCTGTCCGTACAAATTGTCACCGCTGAAGGGAGTTTTGAGTTCACTGTGGTAGACGACCTCACTCACGACTGCATTTTCGGTTGGGATTTCCTATGAGCTCATCACGCAGTGCTAGATTGTTCTGATCTCACTGGGCAGGTAAAGCTGAGGCTGCGAAAACCTGCGAGGATTCCGCCCAGGTCGGTGTCTTGCCTCTGAGTTAAAACTGACTGTGATTTATCCACTGATACTCGCTACGTATTGCCGGGACAGGCATCGACTGATATTGAGATATCTGATGTTATGTTTCAACCATATGAGTCTCATGAAATGTCATTATTGGTTCTAACTCGTGTTCTGGTTGGCGTGCGGTGCGGACGTGTCTCGGACCGTGGCAATCGTGACGCACGACTAGCCAGGAGTGAGCACCGTTTTGTTTATGGTGAATTATTTGGGAGAAGTTTAAAAACTTAAGCTTTGCACACTACCATTTCAGCTTTGTACTAGGTCTGAGCCACTTAACTTAACTTGGGGACTTAAAATTGGGGTGCCATATTTCATCATGTACTAAGCCTTTTTCAATTTGGCTTCAGAAGAAATCATAGCACATACATGCCCATTATGCATTTGTATAATGAAATTACGAAGTCCATTGAAAATCGAGATATTTTGTGTGGCTTATATATTGATTTAAAAAAAAGGCCTTTGACACAGTTAGCACAAACATACTAGTTAGGAAATTACAGTGCATTGGAGCTGAAGGTCCCCTACTTAGGATATTATAATCATATCTTAAAAATAGATATCAGCAAACTAAAGTATATGAGATGTTATCTGAACCCGAGTTAATTTCTATGGGTGTTCCTCAAGGCTCCATTCTAGGACCATTATTATTTATAATTTATATCAATGACTTGGCCAGAATTCTAAAACAAGCAAATATGTACTTCTTTGCTGATGACACAGCCATTCTTGTCAAGGCTAGAAATATAGATGAATTACAGAATAAAATGAATGGCATTGTGCCTGAGCTAACAACATGGTTCAAAGCAAATAGGTTATCTCTAAATGTAACAAAGACAAATTATCAAATATATTCTGGAACTCCCAGCAATGACATAGATAGTGATCAATTTGGCAAAAGTGAACAGAAAACAACAAATCAAGTATCCTGGCATAGTGCTTGATGAAAAATTGACTTGGCATGGGCACATTGGTTATGTCACAGCCATCATTAGTAGAAACTTGGGTATTATGGGGAGGGCAAAATATTTCATTACAAGTCGAGAACTGAAGTACTTATATAACTCTTTAATCCTTCCCTATATAAATTACTGTGCGGTGATTTGGGGTAATAATTATCCCACAAGATTAGACCAAATTATAAAATCCCAGAAACGTGCATTACGGATTATTGATTATAAACATTATACATATCCTACAAATGAGTTATTTATCAAGTACAGCATATTGAAGTTCACTGATATGGTGCAGGAACAAAACATATTAATACTGCACAAATTTGTACATGATACATTGCCATGTGCTATGGCTGACTTCTTTCAATATGCAACACCTACTAATACAAGAATCATTCAACATTTCTCTATACCATTTACTTATCGACAATATAGGCTGTTTGCTATTACATACTCTGCACCAAAATCCTGGAATAGTGTAATTTGCCAAATATTTCCCAGAATAGAACAGGTGCCAAGGAAAAAAATGTGCTAAAGAAATGCCTTAGACATTACTTTATTGAATTATACATATCAAACGAGAACGGAAGACTGAATCTAGTTCATGTAACTCATATAGATAACTTTTAAAAATTATACCTTGCCATAGAGAACGTCACTGTTAATATAAGGCAACACAGAAAAGTATGATGTGCGTGAATGAATGGGTTTTTTGTTTTTGTTTCGTTTTTTTTTTTTTCTTTTTTGTGATGGAGGATTATGTTAGGTTCGTATTCACCCATGCATATTCTGCATGAGTTATCTTCGTCTGAATGCTTTCATCTTTTCTGTACTCCCCCTAACATTTCAACTTGTCACCCTGGGAATTCCGTGGGCGCTACTAGCTTGCTACCTGCCCATGGTTTTCCCGGGGTCTCATTTCCTTTCTACTAATTGGTGGTAGTCTATCTGCAAAAAGAAAAAGAAAATACAGAAGGGATGGTAATAGTATTGGTATAATCACATTCTGTTGTATCTCTTGCTTGCATCCCGAGGCACCCATGTGCGCCTCTAAACCCAAATAACCAACCAACCAACCACCCATGGGTTGGCTGTCCTGATCTATGGGCAGCTCACCTAGGGAAGCCCCACACTGAAAGACCCAATGAAGGTGCATACAGCCAAATTAGGATAGGCTGCTGCTGCATCTGATATGGGGACGACAATGTAAAAAAAAAAATCAACAAAAAATCAATGGACAGTGCAGAACTTACTTTAACGAAGAAAACTGGAAGATGTCCTTCAGGAAACGATGATCCAGACCAGAGTCGGTCCAGAGTCCTCGGTCTAGCTTGCGTCCAGCAGTATAGGGCTCCGCTGAGGCTCCGAACCTATGACCACGGATAATAGTAAACGGATAGGAAACTCCCCGGAATCGGCGACCAAGGACGGGCTATTGCCACCTAGCGGTTGGAGGCCGAAGCTAATCCTGGATAGGATATTGTTTGATTCCAGCAGCACATTCCCGCGTTGGAGAGTAAAGCGTGGTTTAGTTTCGGCCAATTTCCGCTTTTTGAAGAAGCCAGGGAACCGTGATTCTGCTGCATGGAACTTTGTGGCGGTAAGGAATTAATTAAAAACAACTCTGCCTTCATTTCTTTGTTTCAGGGAACATTTAAACGCGTGGGGTGGTGTACTACGTTTATGGCGCGTTGTGTGTTTTTGGGAGCAACTTATCTGTTTTGGATCAAGTGAAGCATGTAATTCTCCATTGCATTGCCCAGTTATTTACTCTAAATCACGAGAAAATATGAATCAGTGGTATTTAGTCTGTTTGAGCTTTTGCTTGACTTGAAGCATTGGTCAAAGGGGGCACCGTAAATGTACCAATTTTCACCTGCATATGCAGCTCTAAAACTAAGAGTTTTGGCTGGAGGATGTCCGATTTGAGGCTGAGGAGCAGTCCGAAGGAGAAATTGTCTGACAGAAATATTGCAATCTTTACCTAAGGTACATGGCTGAATATTTTGGAAGATTGTAAGTGAAAGGATCAGTGCATCACCAGGCCTGGTGCCAAGGTCAAAGACTTGGTGCCAGTGGTGACACAGGCCACCAGTGAGCACCAGTATAGGGCAGTTGTAGTGCAGGTAGGAGTAAATAACATAGGTGCGAGTGGGGAGCTAGGAGTGAGGAGCTGCTGCAGGACTACAGGGCCCTTCTGGCCACCCTGAAGCATAGCAATTGTCTGGTTCGGTTCTCATCGGGTTGCCGTCGCTACATATTTCAGAAGAATATAATATGATAGAACTTTCGAGTTTTTTTTATGGAGATGGGTCAATAGCTTGTTTTTTTAATTGAAGTCATTCCCAATAATATCGCATTATGGGTGCCCAAAATTGAACCAGTACTCGCATGGCGTCGTTATTCCGATGGGTCGCGGCACCTAATCTAGCTGCCTCACCCACTAGCAGCCCGCCGCCGACGACCATAACCCTCGCACGGCCGATGCTCCGCGTAAACTTCGTCCGGTCGGGGAGGGGGAGGGGGGGATTGCTACCTACCCCCGGCCGGGGAGGTGGGTAGGTTACCTACCCCTCCCCATATACATAACGGCAACAGATAGATTGGGTGATTCTAAGAAGGAATTGGTTCAGTCCTTTTTTGATCCGAGTTCAACGTAGAGGTCATATCAGGTCAAACAAAAACAAATTGATAGCGCAGGCGGCACAAAGACTTGAAGAACTATAGTGCACAATTATTATTATACTGCACGGCCAAAACTGATTTGTAGATCAATTTAGTCCTTGACCTATAATGACCTGAGGTGACGGTTCAAAATTTGATAAACCGGAGGCAAAAGAAGCCAGTTTACCATATTATCACACATGTTATCGGCACTGCATAGGTCACTGGCCTAGGATGACCTGCACCTGACATTCGCCACACTAAATATGTATCCAACGCATGGTACTGACAATTTTATAGCTTTTGCGAGAAATTTGTCATGTGATTTCAAAGGTCAAAGTCAATTTTCAGGTGAAGTCGGTCGGAGACCTATGATGACCTTGTTAGGGTCATTATGGTAAGGTATGCTTCAATGTGTGAAATGGTTATTGAGAACGATATGCAATCTGTTGATCGATCGTGTATCTATATTGTCACAATATGTGAGATTTTCCGCAGTTTGGTCCGACATGCTGCCACTAAAAGTGTTGTAGGTCATTGACCTGACATGATCTTGACCTGATAATTTTGGAGGATGTGTCAAATTGATGTAGCTTTAGGTACTGAAAATGTCAGAGCTCTAGTGCAAACCGTTTTTTGGGTGTGGTACGAAACGTCATGGGGGTAGGTATTTACCCACCCACCTGGGCGTGCGAGGGTTAACATAGGAGACGTGGCAGCTGCAATGGGGTCATGCAGGGGTCCCTGACAGTTCATCAGAGGGCTCCAATGGCTGTTCCGGGGCCCCTCGGCCCAATCAATGTTCATCATGTGCTCCTATGCCTGCTCAGGGTCCCCTCGTTTGTCAAAGAATATGCCTCAGGGGGAAATGTGACTGCCAGGGCCAATCAGCCAATCGGTCTTTGGCCAATCAGCAGCCTTTTTTGTGGGGGGGGAGGCATCAGAATGGAATTGGCCTGCCCCAGACGAGTCCCAGGCATATACGGTTGGAATGGGAGGAGGGCAAATGCTCTCCCTCGTTTTTCATCCGGCTCTCATGACACTCCGCTTCCCTCAGTTAGTCGGCACAGGTTAGTTGGTGACGAGCTTCATGGTTCTATACGGCGGCCGAAGGGATGGCGGCTACTGGAGTATGCGTCCCCGGCTGGCGCCGAAGGCACAGTTTTTTTTTCAATCGACGCGTGGTAGACGGCCGATTCAGCTATATTTCCCCATCCCGTCAAGCTTTTTCGATGGGGTGTCCTTCGCACCACCTATCCAGGATTACTTCTGCGATCGTCCGATAGATGTCGCTAGTTTCGGTCGGTGGTCGCAAACATCAAAGTGCCGCCCAAGAGTTTCCGATCCGATTACTATTATCCGTGCTATGACTATGGCTATTCGAACCGGTCACCGACGGATATCGAGACGCACTAACACCTTCCTCCCTCGCGTGCAGGGTCAGACTCCGAGTCCTCCGACAAGGCGACGCGAGGTGGCCCCTGGCGCGTCGCCGCAGAGGCACACTCAGTACAGGAGCACGCTCAGCACAGGAGCACGCTCGCACAACACGCGACACCCGCTGTCGCGCCAACACCCCTTGCTGCGCAACTTGTGCGCCAGGTCATGCGGCATAGCGCCGGCCACGGGCGCAGGCAGTACGCCACATACCCTTGCACATATGACCCTTCCTAGGTCAACATAGGTGCAGTTCAGCAAAAATATGAGATACCAGCGCTATAGCAAATTGATGAACGCTACTTATGACATTGAAAATTTCCAAAATTTGTCTCAAAATCCAAAACGTTTACCCCCTTTTTTTACAATTACTGGAAGAGGAAATGACAATTTCGCGTATACACCACTTAGAGATCGGCGAGATCTATCTAATGATGTATAATTTATCATCATCCCGTAAGTATTACGGGATTTACGGGGCCTCTTTCGCCGCATTAACATCGCCGCATTAACATACCAGCATGCCTTAAACATGCCTAAAAACTAAACTGCTTTGGGAGAAATGCGCTGGATTTATGGATTTCACTTCCACATGGCCAAATTTTCTTTCCCGTCCAACGCACATACCAAATGTAGGTAGGAAAATTATGACGAAAAATATTCAAAAGTTTTTTCATACCAAAAAGTTGGTTAAGTTAAGTTAAGTTGGTTAAAAAAATAACTAAATGCTAACGCGATATCAAATCGTCGATTCTGAGCACATTTCAAATGTATCATGTATCAAAAATATCAATATTTTTGGTGATAATCATCATTAAATAAAATTATGGATACATTTGTGATTTTTTCCCCTCGAAATGATATTTTTAAAACCGTTTCATTGAATGATTAGTTGCCCGCCACGATGGGCTACATTTCGTAATTTGGAACTAAGAAATCCACCGGTAACTTTTGCTGTTAGTAATTTCACAAAATTCTAAAATTTGGAGGACATGTTAAGACAACGGGAAACAGTGCAGCGTAATAAAAATTATTCAGAAGTAAGTTACCGACCGAATTTCAAAAATCGTACAGCATGCGAAAGCCACTGCTAGAAGATATTTTCATGAATGCATATGGTCGGCCATCGGTTACAGGTAAGGAGCTATTGAGCTTGTAAAATATATATACTTGTAGAGGCAAATTTTTGGGCGAAATCAGAAATCCTTATGTAGGGTTGTATAGCCCGTAAGAGCTCTACCATATCCGTATTGAAACATCTTGGATTACTTCCATACTTTAGGTTTGAGTGGCGCTCTAAATTTCCCATGTTAATCCAATGGGAGCTGCCCAATTTTGAATTCGATCACTGAAATCTATGAAAACGACCTAAACACCTTGTAGATAGACCCCACAGGACCTATTTCTCACGGTGCGTGTACTGATGTCGGAAAATCCAAGATCCGTCGGGAAATTCCCACGCTATAAGCATTTTTAGATTATTCGGTGTTTTAAAATGAGTTAGGTGTTTTTGTAAAACGTGAATAACGCAACATCTATTAGAGATAGCGTGCAATTATGCAATAATCTTCGATAGAGAATTGAATGGGGCATCCTGCAATAATGGTACTCCTATCTCTGTCAGTTTGCCCTCTATTCAAGGTCAAACATGGTCAAAGTTTGTGAAAAATAGGCATATTGTCAGCCATATCTCTAAAAGTTACAGAGCTAGAGCGAAATAAACGTGTGTTCTGAGCTCAGCTAGTCGAGTTACGTGTGAAAAACTTTATTTGTTTTCGGAAATTGTTTCAAACAAAAAAGTTGAAAAAACCTACAAGAAATCTTGAACATCTTCGTACTTTTCGTCTCAAAGCATAGCTGCATATGACACTTGCTAGGTCAACATGCGTCCATTTCAGAAAAAATCCGAGATATTAGTTCTGTAGGGAATTGATGTGCGCTACTTTCCACCATTATATTACGTTCAAAAATGTTTCAAGAAAAGTTCCAAAAACACAAATATTTTTGGATTACTAATTTTCGACCATGAAGAAACGTTTTCCGCAAAATCTTTTCGTGTTTTTTTTTAATTACCAGATGAATTCTGACTACAAAAATGACTGAACATTTCCAACATTTTCAAAAATTTTCTCAAAATAAAAAATAACAAATAAGTTTCCCCTCTTTATACCATGACTAGAAGAGTAAATGACTATTTCGCGTATACACCAGTGAGAGCTAGGCGGGATCTATCTAATGATGTATAATTTATCATTATCCCGTAAGTATTACGGGGTTTACGGGGCCTCGGAAGTACGGGAGGTTTTGATACCAAATCCGAGTGTACATATGCTCATATTTCAAAAAGTTATGGTCCGATTCCTTAGTTAAGCACATATTCGTGATCAGCGCGTTATTCTACGTCTAACAAGTTTGCTTAGAACAATTACTTTGTACGATTATGATATGAAAGTGCCTTAAGGTTTGCTTGAAAAACTGCTTTCGGGAAATGCTCTGGATTTATGGATTTCACTTTCAGATGGCCAAATTTGCTTTTCCCTCCAACGCACGACCCATATGGAGGTAACAAAATTAGACCAAAATTATGAAATAACTTTTTTCATATCCAAAAGGGGGATTTGTTTTTTCCAAATTTGTTTAACTCTCCCCAAAAAAAATTACCGAAAAATGTTTCTCAAATGCAAACATGATATGAATTCATCAATTCTGAGCACATTTCAAATGTATCATGTGCCAAAAATATCAATATTTTTTTCGAATAATCATCATTCAAAATTTCATGTTCGGTTTTGTGGATTTTTTTCTCGAAATTATTATTTTTTAAATCCAAAACCAGACTCTAGGGGGCGCCCATCAATTGTGCATCCGCTGATATCAAACACTTTTCTCTTAGATGTATACTTTAATGTCCAGGGGCCTAGGAATGGTCCAATGTTTTTCCCAATTTTCGACCAACTTCGGTGAAAATATTGAAATATACTAGCCCCCCTACGCGAAAAAGTATAAGATATAGAGAAAAACTGAGATAGCAGATACATGTAGAATTGGTGTGCGGTACTTTCTGCTATCATCAAATATTTTTAAAAAATCAAAGAAGTTTCAAAAATAAAAAATAACATTTTATATCAAAATTTTTACCACAAAAAAGCATTTCTTGAAGCGAATATTTATTAGAAAAAGATAGGGGAGGGCAAGGTGAATCTAGGAAAGTTTTGATCAAAACCTGGCACCGGTAACTTTTATGCCAAAAACCATTTTGCCCTTCGCCAGCATTTTTGGGGTTTGGAATCGAAATCTCAAAATGTAAAATTAGTCCCCCGAGGTGTCGAAAAAGTGAACCAAATGGTATGAAGAAAATTCCAAAAAGTCCCAAAAAATTTCGAGAAAATAAGTACAAAATATTATTTTTTTCTGAAAATTTCAAAATTCTAAACTTTTTCATGTGGATTTTGCCGAAGTTGAGGAGAAAGGTCTTAGAATCTCGAAATTATGCACCCCTGCGATTCTTGCTGAATGGGAATCGACGGAAGGGCACCACCAGGAGGGGACTGATCGGGGGTGTGTGAAATCTTTTTCCGGAAAAGTCCACCACGTCCAAAATATGGTACTTACGAATATGGGGTACACAAAAACGGGTAGAGCAATGCCCAGGCTATCCGGGAAAGGTCGCCGAAAATATGTCGGCCGCAAAGATTTTGAGTTATTCGCCCCCCAAAAAACCGAGTCGGTTTTGGTCTTTTTCGCTATCAGACTTTAGTAGTTGGTGCTATCTTCTTGTGGGTCGGTGACTACCTCAAAAACGTCTTTTTGGCCATATGGGGGAGCTGTGTAAAATTGTGGAAAAAATCGGGGAGACAAAATTTTGTATTTGGGGGTGGCACTGATATTCAGCTAGCCCCCCAAACATTTTTGAGGGGCTAAGTCAGGTAACATTCGCGACATAGCCGTTGCGCCGGAGGGGTTTCTGAGTCGGTTTTGGTTTTAACTTTTTTTAAAGTCGGTTTTGGTCTTTATCGCTCACCTAACCGAGTGCTAGCTTACCCTACCCATGCAGATGACCGGTTTGTACTATACACTGACAGTAGCACAGTCTGGTCTGGGCAGATCTCCCCACTATGAGCAGGTAGGACAACTTCCCCGGTCCTGCCCGCCAGCTCAGTTTTATCGGGATAGTCGCGTCCCCTCGGACCGTCCCCCGGGTTCACGGAGTCCTGGGGTTGAGGTCCCCGTCGTACGATGCTAGTTGCGACGGGGGAACAACACGCCTCTTCGGTCCCGATATCCCGGAGGTGCGGGCGGGCCCGTAAGACCCCATACGGGTCGAGTGACTTGTCGCCTCGGGTCGAAGTTCTGGGCCTCGGTCCGGTGCCTGTTGGCCTGGTCGGCAGAGGTCAAGGGGTGGGCAGCGCTGGATCCCGGTCGGGGTGATGAGTCTCTCTCTCCCGGCCGGGTGATGGCGCCATCCGTCCCTCGGGCGCCTGGCGTCCTCCCGCCCGCGGGATTCAGGCGTCCTCCTGTAGGGTCCCGATGTGGTGGGGCGTTACGAAGAGCAGAAACTAAGCACACTTCATCGATTCTTTCAACACACATAACCGCCCCATGTCCTTGAGCAAGGACCAAAACTCCGGCTACCCTAGTGGTAGTCAAGACATCGACCCGACACCCGCGGAGGCGTGCCGTCCTGCGCTTCCACCGTCTCTACCACGTCAACGGCGTGTGGTCGGTACCCCTAGAATATGCCAAATGTTCAGCTCAATACTGCGGATCCGAGACCACGATCTCCTCGGGTTCTGGTCTTGACCATCAAAGGAACCTGAGAAGACGCTCTCCTCACTGTCCCCTTTTCAGCGTAAACGCGGTTGCGACCTCCTTGGAGACATTGTTAGGTATGAAATAATTCGAAAGACACCCGCGAGGCGAACATAACTCGACTTGCGGAAATGGAAAGAGCCCGGGCGGCAAGCCGACAAGGAGTGGACAAGCCAGTTCCCCCGAGACCAGCTACTCCCTCGCCACGACGGCGGGTGGAAGGCCCGTCCGGATCCTCAGCTGTGGGGAGTAGCCCGCTTAAAATGAACCCTCCCCTCTTCCCCGCGCGGACACCCCAAAAAACGAGTATTACCCTGGGCCGGCTCCCTGCCGGATGGAGAGGAGTGACCACGCTCTCGCCTGAAAACCCACTCGTTTGGGACGAGGCCGATTGGTCGCTCTGAAACTGCGCCCGACCGTACCGACTTTTAAACCTTGATCCACTCCCTCTTCTCTAGACACTCCTAGTCAACATGCCATTTATTTTACAATGAAACTTTGGAGGCATCAGGACCAGTCTCCAGGAGCTACAGATTGTATTACATCACCGGAACCCAGTTGTCGCATGTATGCAAGAGACAAAGCTCTCACCAAACATCCCGTTATGCCCAAAGAACTACCAGGTTTTTCGCAAAGACTGCGACAATGATTCTGTTGCACATGGATGCGTCTTGTTAGCGGTGCACAACAGTGCTCCCGCTCAACATCTTACTCTGAGTACGCCTCTCCAGGCGGTAGCCGCAAAAGTCGTCTTCGGTCACCTTTCGATCAGCATATGCTCATATCTCCCCCCTGGATCCGCGTTGCCTTCTGCAGCACTCCGACGACTGCTAGCCGAGCCCCGTCCACCTATCTTACTGTTGGGCGATTTTAACGCACACCGCGCTGTATGGGGATGTGCAGACACCAGCCTACGTGGACGAACCCTTGAACTTTCGTGTTGGGGGAGTCTCTATGTATTTTGGTGTATCCGATGTCCCTATGGATCCATATGTATTATTATGTCCCTATGTACTATTATATAACACTGGCGCACAAATATATTTATTACTACCTTCTGGAAATACTTCTGCGCTAGACTTAAGTATTGCTAGCACGCAGATAACAAAATATTTCGACTGGTTTGTTGACGAGGATCCCCGCGGTAGCGACCAGTTCCCCGTTTGGCTGAAACTCCTGGAAGGCGCAGTTCTGGGGCCCAGGCCACAGCGGTGGAAGTTTAAAAAGGTTGAGTGGTAGGCTTTTACTGCTCGGCTGCAGTCATGTTTTAACGAATGTGACTTCCTGTGCAATGGCTGTGGAGGTGTTTACCGCTATACTTGTACAGTGTTCTTTCGAATGTATACCTCGCACTACTGGCTCTCCTCGACATACGCTCGTTCCATGGTGGACTGCAGATTGCCGAGTAGCAACTAGAACGCGGCGCCGTCCCCTGAAGCAATTCAAACGAAATAGCACCACCGATAACCTGTTAGCTTTTTGAAATCCAGAGCCACTTTCAAAGACAGAAAGTGGTGTGGGCTGTGCTTTCGTGAGTGGCTCCAGCACAAGGACGTTTGCACTGCCCGCACACGCATCCGTATACACCGCGGAATTGATAGCGATCCAAAAAGCGCTATTCTTCATTGAAGTGGGCATGAGAACACTCACGTTATTGTCTCAGATTCTTTAAGCAGTCTTCTGGCTCTGAAGTCCTTTTATCCTCGTTATCCACTTTTACAGGAAATCGCAACCCGTCTAAATACCCTCAGCCAATCTGGAAAAAGCATCACACTGTGCTGGGTTCCCAGTCATGTGGGCATGACCGGAAACGACATGGCTGATGCAGCGGCAAAGAGGGCAGCCGGTAAGCCTTCTACCCATGCACTTCCCCTTCCTGCTACAAATTGCAACCAGGTCATCAACGCATCTTCGAGCTTAAATTGCAGGGAGCGTGGGATTCCATTGGTAATAACAAGCTCAAAACATTGAAAAGCCGTCCAGTGTTATGGGAATCATCAGTGAGGAAATCCCGATGGGAAGAAGTAGTACTTGCTAGGCTGAGGATAAGGCACACGTACGCCACCCATCGTTACTTGGTAATGAACGAGTCGAGGTCGATCTGTGACAATTGTGACGTGCCTCTTACATTGTGCCATGCTCTGCTGTCATGTCCCCGCTTTCGAACGCAGCGAAGGCGGCATTTTGGGCGACGAGTGAACTCGCTTACGCTTACTGACATTCTAGGTGACGATTCGCGTTTTATCCAGACGGGTAAATTATTTGAATATATCTCCGACATTAAGCTCCATGTCATCTGTCCGTCACTGTAGCATGTTTGTTATCGTGCATGTGTGCTAAAGGGTGTGACTTGAGCGTGTGTAACTGTGCACATTTACTACTTCAGAGGAAGGCCTGGTCACAGTTAAACGGTAGCAAACCATCAGTTATGGGCGCTAAATGACCAAACCTAGTCGATGCGCCCTAAAACTCAAATAACCAACCGACGCTGACTGGGAACAACACTTGCCTGGCATAGTTTTTTTTTATCGCTGGACAATGAAGTAAGCTTGTCGCACGGATATTCTTCGTATTTTCTGTTTTTCATGAAGTACATGAACTCTCCTATTTCTGGTTTAGTTACACCGGCGGTGCCAAAATATTCAGAGGATTATGTTCATGAAATGATGCTTTTGGTTGCACCGTCTGTAAAAACTGCACATGAAGCGCTGCGCCGCTACTAGGAGGCTCAAAAGCGAACATACAACTTCAGACGTAGTGCACATGAGTCAGATTTGAAAGTGGGTGGTCGTGTTCGGATGAGGAATTGGTTGGTCGGATCGGATTGAAATTATCGGATTGGTGTGTCACGTAATGTGTGTGACCCGTGGTCCCCCACATATGTCGTAGTTAGGTTTGTGGGTAGGAGGCATGTTGATTGCTTAGATCCACGAACGGAGGTTACTCGTCATACGTATGTGAGGTACTCGAAGCCAGTCGTGCCACGAGGTGTATAGTTTGTGATGCTTTCGGACAGTTTTGTTCGCATGCGAATGTTTCGTTATTCGGGGGAATAATTTCGTTTACATTCCAATATGAACTGCAAATGCAAACATGGGCGCTAAATGACCTCGTAGTCGGCGCGCCCTAAAGCCCAAATAATCAATCAAAAACATGATTCAATTTTCGTTTTCATGTTGGGAGAGGGAGTTTGAGCCCAGTGTGGGTTGACTGAGCGCGCCACTGCGCCCGACCGGTCTCTATTGTATCGCCTGCGGCTGAGGTGACCTGGTCCGGCTGGGAGCGGCCGGAAATACAGGCTTGGCCCGGATCGTCGTGTGTACGAACGTGCGATGGTGGGAGTCCAACAGGACCTTTCCCCACAAGCTGTTAGATGTGTTTCAATTTTTCCTCCGTTATATCTCTGTCCCTCAGGGCAGGTCGCCTGGAGGACCCCATCGCACTCGCCAGGAGGGCGGGTGTCCCTTCACCTTTGGAAACGCCACTGCTTAACAGCCCGGACCCCTCCATTAGCTTAGAGGCTTATTGCGTAGCACTGGGAACCCTTCGCTTCGGTTCGAATCGTCTCCGTAGCTCAGGGGCCTCTTTATCGCCTAAGGCTCGCTGTCAGCTCGTGTGCCCCTCTCCATCAGCGCGAACTAAAGCCGACCCAGTGACTACACGTCCGGCCCGGGCCCCCATCCGTCGGCTCATGTACCCTCTTCCACGGCTAAGGACACTTTCCGTCCGGTTGGAGTCTTCTCTTCAAAAGCTTGAGCCTCTAGCACGGAAGTGGCTTCCCATGAGGTTTCGGCGCCAATTGGCCTGGGGATCCTTCATACCGGCCATGGGCCCCCTCCGACGGCCCGGGGTCCTTCGGCGGCCAGGGGTCCTCCTTAGTGATCCAGGACATCCTCTGTCGGGTCGGAGGCCCTTTTTCAACAGCTTGGTACCCCTCCATAGGGCTAGGGGCCCTTGTATGGCTTCGGCCCATCCGTTGGCCCTTTCTGACGGCCAGAAATCCTCTCCGGCAACTAGGCCCCCTCCGTTGTCCCAGGGGCTCCTTTGAAGACCCAGGGCCTTTTCCGGCAAGCCGGAGGCCCCTTTTCAAACGCTTGGACCCTGGCCTCGGCTTGGGCTCTGCCGACAGCCTAAGGGTCCTTTATATTGGCCCGTGCCATCTCCATCAGTCCGGGGGCCCTCCGACCACCCAGGGGGCAGTTGTCCCCTGCACCCCCTTGGCTACGCCACTGTCTATTTCTAGCTGAAGTACATTGTTTTTCTGCTTTAAGGTCATTTGGTATCACACCTAAATCTGTTTCCTCTTGAATGACACCCAAATCACTCCCTCTCATTGTATATAGAATTTCCCCACCTCCATACTACAGATATAAACCTTCCACTTGTCACAGGTGAAAGACAGCTGTCATTTATCAACCCACGTTTTAGGTCCTCCAAATCTAGCTGAATGCTGCTAGATTAATTACTATTGTTAGCCATTCCTACCAGCTTGATGTCATCAGCAGATTTACGCATCCTATTCCTGAGTCCTACCTCATTGTTGTTCACACGGATGATAAAGAGAAGTGAACTTAGGATGGAGCCCTGCGGAACTCCACTCAGAACATCCTTCCATTCAGATTTGCATCACACTTTTGTGGGCCCCATGTAGTGTCCCCCCAAGCAGATTTCAGTCCTCTAATTTCATAGATGCATTGCCCCCCCCAAAAAATGAGCCATGTTCGGCCCCATGGGCCAGCACTAAGAAATGTTGTCTCACTGTCAATAAAATGAACGTATAATGGAAAAAAAAACTTCAGTTCATTGCTTCTGCCCAGCCGGCATTTAGTTGCGACTCCCACTCGACCCCGACGTAGACGCGCCGTGGCCACGCGTGGACCGTAGGTGAATGCTGGCTAGATATCAGCCCCTCATGTTCATTTCATATTATTTATGTTCATGCCTTTGGAAAATAAATTATCTCCAGGCAGGGGCAGATCCGTGATTTTTTTTTCTGCGTAAGCACACTTGTCTGGAGAGGCGCTATTTCTCCGGAGAAGCGACACTAATTTTAAGAGAAAAGATATTGAAGTGGGGGATGGAAGTGTAGGATGCATGGTGCCCTCGAGCGTTTTTGAATGGGCGACCCCTTCCCCCAAATAAAAATCAGGCCACCGAGAGTTTTCGACGCGCGAAACGTTTCGAAAATTTTCCCTCTGGTGGTGGAAATCCTCAAATTTCTGGTGAATTTGGTCTATTTTTTGGTTAAAGGACAAGATGCTAGGGGGCTGCGCGTCGGAATGTGAGTACTGTTATGTTGTGAATTGGTGTACGCGTGCATAAGGTGTGGTAAATGTGTGCAGTAATCCCGATGAAGGCTGGTTCGTTGGCTAATGTAGCGCTATCCAGCTCAGGGCGAAGATGTATCCCCGGCCGATGTTGAGTGTGATACAGTGTCAATGAGGGCGCCGGTTGTTGAAGGTGTTGGTGGTGAATAGTGTTCGTACATCGACGCTGCTGTGCGTGCAGGTGACGACATGGCTGTTGTAGCTTGTGATGCTGAAGTGGTGGGTGCCGAGTATATCGCGCAGAGTGCGATCCGGTGTGAGCGTAGACTTGCGCGTGTTGCCATGCTGTGGCTCACTATGTGTATTAGGTAAGCACCGCGTCGTGCGTCAGTCGCTACTCTGGGTACTATCGTGAAAAGTGTAGGGCTGGTCCCCACCCCCGTTACAAGATGTCCCTCCTTACCGAAAATATATCCTGTGTTCGTTGCATATGTGGACCAGGCGTTCGCCAGTGCTCTGTGCCCCGGTCGCAATGGCCTAAGACAGTAGGATCGTGACCTTATATGTACCCTCCAAGGGTAATTGTTAGGAAGAGGGACAGAGAGAATAGTCGGAATTTGGTGGGTTAGGGTTTCTTACTCGGAGTGATAAAAATACTGGTGGCACGGAGCTCCGGCGAGTCCGTACGCCACCGAGATGACCTTGGTGCGATTCCTCGATGATCGCCTGTCTGTCGCCGTTTTTGCTTGCTGATGTCGCTCTTCTGCTTTCGTGCCATGGCCCGTCCGACCGATACTCTTCCCTCTTCGTTCCAATTCATATCCCCCACCTCCATGATAGTAGTCGACTGTTTTGTTTGACGAGCTCGTCATCAAAATCAGGATCACCACATTTGTCACAAATATCAGGTATGCGAAAACAATCTTCCCGTCCGATTAATAATGTACCTGGCGTCCCATAGATTCTTGGCGGTTCGGGCGGATTCGAGCAGCCCATGACGAATAATCTTTGTAGCAATGGGCGGATTGTCCTAGGATCTGCTCTGTCCTGTCAACGAATGCTTAGATTATCTATGAGGTTCACAATGTAAGAGGAAAGCAAGACGATACTCAGGTTTGTTTCCGTCAAGCTAATTGCTCTGATCCATTTTTCACAGTCTGCGTGTACATTAATCCACATTCTGCAGCCGCCATTCCTACTTTAGATACCAGCATTCGTGCGCCACGTTTTTTGGTCCCAAAACCCCAAAAACCAATGAGTCATTCATCCGTACGTCAAGATAGTGCCTGCAGTATTGAGCCAAGAACATGATCACAGGGACTGAGCATTAGTACAAGGACACTGAACACACCTATGATGTTCAAAAAAAATAACTGCACAACATTTTAGATCTAGTCATCAACCAAATCAAGGCGCGAACCGATAAAAAAAGCTAATCACCCCAGCACTCCCTAGACTCGAGGAACCTAGGGCTTATCCGAGATACTCAACAGAATATGCTACACTATAACATCGGAACGATGCTCGGGAACCATGCCATTCTCCGACGAACGCTAACCGAGGTGAAGCCAGCCGGAGCGAAAAGAACGCCAATAATTGGATATACATGCCTCGGAGCTGCGGACACCACACGGAATAACAATCGGACACGCGTCCACAGGACGAAGGATCGTAACCTTCACCGTGCAGTGGTGGTAATGGTAATCGAGGTTTGCTTTGATATATATTCTGAGACATTGAACCGATCGCACCTAGCTTAGTTTTTTTGCGTGGCAAACTTTGTGTGGTTTTGTGGTTGGTTTTGTACAGCTAGTTTTTGTGCTATTGCCTTTTCCCACAAGTCTGACTAAAGTATTTATCCAGGGGAAGAACACGGAGCTCTAGCCTCATGAAATGGAATGCATTCGGTCCCGTTTCACCAAAATCTCCACCCCACGCACTGCTCAGTTGTGCTCAGTTGTGTGCCGCACGCCTCCAACTACAGCGCCGCTGCCGTCCCCAGTTGTGTCGACTGGACGAGCTGCACGTGTTCTCCCTGGAGCGCGAGGCGGGCCTGGAGCCCCTGCGACCTGCCATCGCGTCGCGGCCGCCGCCTTCGGACCCGTCACCAGGTGCACCACTGGAGCACCGACTGGAGGTCATCAGCCGGCTAACACTGGAGAACCTGCCCGACGAGCTGGTGGAGTCGCTGCTGACGGAGTCCGGCCAGCTGGCAACTCTCGAGCCGGAGCCGGCTGGCCGCGGCGCACTCTACCAGCTGGACAATACTCCTCTGTCGTACGAGGTGCTGCGCATGCCGCAATACCAGCCGCTGTTCGACCGGCTGCGGCGCGAGGCGGCGGCCGTGGCGCCAGCTACTCTCGATTTGGACGCGTGTCGCGAGGCGTCCATCAGCGAGTCGCTGCTTTCCTCGCTGCAGCAGCAGGCAGAGCAACTACGCGTCGATAACCAGAGCGAGTACATCGACGCCCACTATTGCTACCAGTGTAAGGAGTACGTTGAACGTGCCCACCTGCTCGTCCACGTACACGTGGGGGCGCTGGACAACTGCGGGTTCTGCGGCTATACGGTGGCACGCCCGTCCGAATTGAAGACTCACATCGCCAAGAGCCACCATAGCCAGCGCAAGCTGAGCTGTCCACTCTGCCGTACTCGCTACTCCACGCCTCACGCCTACAGCAGCCACGTGGTCACCCACCGACTGGACGAGGATCTTTTGCTGCCTGGCGAGGTGAGGCGAGCTGATGTGCCGAAAAGCCTCAATTACTAAGAGAGATGGATATGTTCTTTGTACTGTTCGATTTTGATCGCATTATGTGGAAATTATGGAAATCAGTGATCACAGTTATGGGATTTGGCACCCGGAAATCATGTTAAAATATTGAGGATGCAGTATCGAATTGTGGTGTCGAGTCTAAGATGATGCAAATTATATTAACTAACGAAAGTACTAAGTATTTTTATTGTGTCCCACAGCTGTACAGTGTGCTGGAGTATGAACTGGAGAAGAGACATAATCATGCTCGTTCTTCTACACAGAAGAAGCAGTCGAAAATCATCGAAAATATGTAATCGAGTTGCTGCTTCAGACGTAATCTGAGATTCTGAGATTAAGTTTTGAGTAGCGTTAATTACCTGGATGGCAAAGTCCGGAACTGGGTTGTTTTTCAGCCCTACCGTAGGTTTGACGGGTAACGCACTTCGTTTTCAGTTTGACTCACGCAGCTGTAACCCACACCGGCTCTTTGAGTGGCAATGCGAGCTGTGCCGAGAAATGCCTACAGGAATATCCGTCAAGTTCCGCGAGATAAGGGTGAGGTGGTCGGTCCGTCTTATGTTTGTAGGTAAACGTCTGCTCCTGAACCATTTCCAGGGTGTGTTTGCAGGCCGCAGGTGATGTAGTTCATTCGTATATTCCATGATGAAGCACTGCTTAACATAATTTCGCTATAACACCATTAAATGGTCTGGTGGAAACGGGAGCTTTGGCACCCAGAGCTCGACCAGTCATGGGCGGTAAACGGCGCACGTAGCTGGCGATCCATCGACGGTGACAGTAATGATAAATTCGCCCTACAGTCGCTAGGTGGCAGCACAACGTTAACGTTCATGTGAGACGGTTCTGTTGTTTATAGCACGTGCAACCCATAGCTCTATTATCCACAATTCGTTTAGCACGGCGCTATGTTACCCCTTGTGCGTGCAACAGGGAACACCGTTGTCTACAGCACGTGTAACATAAAACTGTCCGCAGGAACACGCCACCACCAGTTGTCGGATGCTACGCCTACCAGAAGCTGAGTTCAACCGCCGCTTCTTCCCGATGCCACCGCGAGAGCTGTGATAACACACTGAGGAACCCATTTAGGCGACTTGTTCCAGTTGGAAGTGGGTGTTTCAAATGGTGACATCGATCCGGTACCGTTTCCACCAATAAAACTACACTATTTTCACGGACTTTTCGTGGACTTCCTGCTTTCCTGGCACCATTGGGCGCAAGGGAGTCGCAGCGGGGTTTGGCAAACCCCGCAAAAGGTTTTTCCGTTTTTCATGCGGATGGTTCATCGGTATGCCATTATGGCATATGACATTGCATTATGGCCTGACAATCGCAAATTTTGAACCATGATTTGGAAGTGCTTCTATCTGCAGCGGTTAGTCGATGCGCCTTAAAGCCCTAATAACTAATTATCTGCAGCGGATGCTGTTAACTTACTCCATTAGTATCGTAATACGCCTGGCTGTGTATTATGGGTGTAGGAACCAGACAATTATTGGTATGGAAAGAGGGTCTGAGGAGGTCATTCTTTCCAGTTAATGCCAATTGACCCCATGCTAAAATTGAAAGATATTGTCTATGGAAGCTTCCATACCAACTCCTTGGTTCCTACACCCATGCTGTGTATACATTTTGTCCTATTGCACGAAGAGTGTGTCGCCAGTACCGGTGCGATAGAGCGTCTCTGGTGCCGTATTTCGAATACCGAACACATACGCAGAGATTCAGCGATAGACTCAGAGATTCAGCGATAGCGATGCGGTCGCTACCCAGATGAAGCCATCGTTCACCTGGTGACTGATATCGGAGCAACTGGAGCGGATTGTGAACGTAGGCAATTGGTTAGCTGCTATGTAGGTGATTTATGAATATATTTAAATCTCGTGTTTCCATGGCATATTGTATCATATTGGCTATAGCGATTGCATGCAAAAATGTCCTTTTCAAATTGTCTGGATGTCCAGGATGGACTTTTTTTTAAACCTCCATGCATGACGTTTGAACTCAGTTCGTTAATGCGTTTCAAATTATCCCAGGTCCAATATGGAAGAATAGGCTTCGGTAAGTGCGAGCATGTTTGGTCACATTGCGAGCATGTTTGTGCGGTGAATGGATATCGCCATGCATTTTAGATAGGTGGGCCCAGCGGCTTTTTAGGGCGATTTTTTTTTAATGCAACGCTATAGGCAGTGGCGTCGATTTGTATTATTTTGTGGGGCCATGCCCATCCCCTCCATGGTGTTCTTGGCCACTTAATGTTCATTTGGGCCTCCAATACTTTTATAACAGGTTTATCATGCCTACGAAAAGAGCCCAGAACATTTTCCAATTTCAGGCATTCAGTTAGCAATGCCCGGTCGCCAAAACGCCAACGTTCGTGCACGTGTACATCCGTCCTGCACATTCGGCGTATTCCCGACATTTCGTGCGATTCTCCAGTTTCTGCTATTCCTCCTACGTTTTGCTAATTTCTGTCACATGATAGTCCTGTGCCATATTGACGTTTTCTTCGGGGTTTTCTCATTCGTATCGGGTTTCGATAGAAAAATTCGCTTAATTCAATTCGATGAGTAGTTCCCTTTTTCCAACATTTTCTGGTGGATAAGAAATCCAGAGACCCGCTGAGCTTTGATACACCGCATCTCTTTGGCTAAACATGCTCCCAGATTGGCTATCGAACCCAGGCCCGAGCTAGGTGTACATTTTTACCCGTTCAGTTTTTCTTCGTCTTCGGACGTGTTTTAGGGCTCCAGACAATTTTTTATGAGGAGCCCGGCACATTTTTAAGACACCGGCTTTTCGAGGCCGTACACGATTTTTGCAGGCATCTGGTGGCATGTTTGGGGCTCCGGAGCGATTTTCCTGGTTCGGACATTTATTTTTATGAATCTCTTTATTTTAGAGGGCTGCGGCTTGATTTTTGTCCAGTCGCGATGAGATTCTTGGGGCTACGGTGTGCTTATATGGGGCCATCGACGAAGTCCCCACGCGAATTCTGGGGGCCCCGATGCGAATTTTTTGGGACATCGGCGCGATGCTTGGGAGCCCACTCCTTCAGGAGGAGGAGGGACTTGCCTCTTTGCTACGCCTCTGCGGCTGCTCAACGAGTTTTTTTTTCAGCCGATGGCACCATTCAGAGTAGAAAGGCCATTCGGATAATTTTATTTCGGGGCCTATTCTGGATTTTCCCCGTGCTCCGATCGATTCGATGAAGTTCACTTGCGATTTTTTTGGGTCCAGTTTTTTATTGTAAACTCGCGCGATATTTTTGGGCCCCGGCACATTTCTTCGAGCTCCGGTGGAATTTTCCGGTGCCCCAATACGTTTCTTTTAAAAAGCCAACACCTTTTTCTTTCTTTTTTTGGGGGGGGTTTTTTCTTTTTTTTGGGGGGTCCTTTAACGCATTTTTTTGTGGCCGCAGATTTAAATTCACGGTAGGAATTTATTTTTGGGAAGCCAATTGCGACTTATGTGGCTTGGGCGGGAATTTGTGGGGCCCCCAGTGTGATTTTGAAGGGCAGCGACGTGAGCTTTTTTTGTGTCTAAGTGCGATTTGTCCGGGCCCCGTCGTCATTTGTTGGGATTCCTACTGCGAGTTTTAAGGGCCTCGACACTTTTTTGGGGTGGGAGAGCACGTTTTGGGGGCTTTCGGAACGATTACTGGAACCCAGAGCGATTTTTCTTGCCCGGACTTTTTTTCGATGCACCTGCTTAATTTTTTCCGTGTTCCCAATGAGACTTTTGGGGCCCCGATGCGACCTGTCGAGCCCTTAACTTCATTTCCAGGGCCCAAGCGCAACTTTATGGTAATCCCAGGCTCAGCGTGATTTTCAGGGGCCCGGTCCGACCTTTGGAGCCCCGTCGTGATTTTCAAGAACCCTGCATGGTTTTTTACCCCTGGCATGATTTCCAGGGGCACAGGTGCGAGCTTTTCAGGCCCCAGAGTGATTTTCAGGTACCCCGTTGTGACTTTTGGAGCTCCAGCGCGATTTTCAGAGGCCCTGGCCTGATTCTTTTTGGCCCCAGTGTGATTTTCAGGGGGCCAGCCCGTCTTTTTGGCCCCAATGTAATTTTCAAGTGTCCCGGCACGACTTTTGGTCTCCAGCTTGATTTTCAGGGGCCCGGTCCTTTTTTGGGTGAGGGCGGGCAGCGCGATTTTCAGGTGCCTGACCCGACCTTTGGGACCCAAGATGATTTTCAGAGGCCCGGTCCGTCTTTTTGGAGCCCCAGCATCATTTTCATAAGTCCAGGCGATACTTCTTAGGCCCCCAGCGTAATTTCCAGGGTCCCGACCTTTTGAGACGGCAGCATGAGTTTCAGAGATCCCGGTGCAACTTTTCGTGGGCCCGGTGCGACTTTTTTGGAGCCTAGCGGCATTTGCAGGGGCCTGGTGCCACTTTTTGGAGACCCAGCGTCATTTTTAGGGGCCCCAGAATATATTTTGGAGCGGTGCGATTTTTTGGGGTCCACAACCTCTCAGAGGGGAGGGGGAAACTGCCTCCAATCCCCCCTCCACTTTGGTACGCCACTGCTTTGGGGTCGTATCGTCTGGGGACATTTTTACATTCCTTCGACAAGCACGTTTTGATGTATAGTGCCGCTCCTGAGGATTATTAATTACTGACTACTGTAGGAGCATGGTAGATTGTCTTTAAACACAGTTATGGGCTCAAAATGAGCTTGAAAGTCGACGCGCCACTCTTCGCCCGCGACCAATCGGCGTGAGAGATTGGCGACGCTATATGACTCAACAGTCTACGTGTCGTAAAACCAATAACCAACCAACCAACCGAAGCTCCAATTCGTCATAAGAAATGCTTACAATGCTTTCATCATACCTGGAACAATATGACTGTAGTCTGGTTAAAACGTAAAATTAATGGTAAAAATAAAATAACAGTGCTTAATCATGTACACATCTAAGCCTAAGATCATTTCGCAACGCCGGTGTTTTATTTATGGTCATGCACCATTTTCTTCAGAATCTGTTCATTCTTAGCTTGTTCATTGTTCGCACGCGGTCCGGTGCGTCAGAATCCTCGACGGATCCTTCCCAACCTATGCGAAGAGGTGAAGACGCTGATTCGGGAAATGGTCAAGTAAAGCATTCTGGAGTCTCGACGGCGCGTGAGCCTAGCCCATTTCTTTGGCTTATAAGAATGCGGGAGAGATCCGCAATGTAGCAGACATGGCCATCTTAGCTCCATCTTCAAACAATCTGCGTTTCCACTCCGGAGGAGGCTGGATGACTCGCTGCTCTAAATGTCGAGTTCGTAATTTTATTGCTGTGGTGTCGTGACATGAATAAATGCGGCCATCAAACTTTGGTCGACCCAGCTGATCGTGACAATGCTACCATCACTACGCTCTTATGGTAACTGGAAGCACAAGAGACTGTGCTTCAGATTTAACTCTGCATCGCTTACCTGCGCGAAAGTCGTGTTCGATGATCTTGGGAAGGACGTTTGCGTCAACTTCTTTGATGACGTAATAGTCGAAGTTAGAGACGTCCCATTTGTTTTGAGAGCTTGGATGCTGTCCTGCCGGGCATAGGGGCAGCGGGTCTCACCCTGAACTTGGCAAAGCGCCAGAGTTTCCGGAGAGGAACCCGCTCTCTGGGGAACATTCTCCCGAAGGCTGGGCTTTCAACTGGGGTTGTTAACCTCTGGAGCTGGGATGGACACGGCCAGACTGGCTGTTAATGCCAACTTTGCCGACAGATATCCAGGTTTTGAAACTTAAAAAGGTGCCGGATATTGTTCTGCTGAAGACAGCAAATCGTCGCCGTAGTCTTACTTTTTCTATAGTTGCTAAAAACAAATAACTATAAATAGACACGCTTGATCCCCACCATCGTCCAGGGCACTTCTCAGGAACACGCACATCAGTGGCTTTCAGCATCTCATTACTTCTTCAGTAGAGAACCTCTGATTTAGAGGAACATTACACTTCTTAATATAAACTCGAACGATACGTGAAAGCTCCATGGGACTGTTTATACTTCGCCACGAATGATTTCGAGATAAAAATCCACGTCGAAATATAATTCAAAACGCTGCACAATAGCCATGTAATAAGGGATAATCGACGTCCCCTTCAAAGGGATGAAATCTAACCCACAATCATTGAAACTAAAGACATTGCAATCCAATTGTCAACTCGGTAAGCTTAAAATATAAAATCCAAGCGTCGATTCATGTTGCATTCACTTTGTAAGATGTATTATCATATCTGAGTAGTTCCTAAGAGTACCTTAACATTCTACTCCCCCCCCGTTTGGAATGATAGTTACCTCACCGCCTTCCCCATACGTCGTTGCTTAAAATTACCGCTAATTAAATTGTTTATTCACTCGCGATCAATGCAACATCCGAAAGATTGAAGTTATCGACTGCTGCATTGATAACACCCAAAACCAATGCGGCAATAGTCCGCAAGTAGCTATGAGGATGAATGAGTAATTCTGGTGTTCAGGAGCGGCACCACGGTCACAATAAGTCATCATTTCAACAACGTTAAAGAAAACAAGCTGCAGTCGCGCCGCACGTTGCTTCGCTTAGCGTGAAACCATCAACCCATAGATGATTCGAAAGGCTACCTTCCGTATTTCTCTGAACCTGGTCACATCATACTGTGCTTCCATTCGGTCTACTGCCTACGGTCGGTCCACTGTCTTCAAATCCACTTCACCGGTTTGTGCTTGACTGAGACTGTGTGTGCATACTATGCCTGGACCTAGCCTGCCCGGCAGGCGTGTGTCGACTGTGTGTAGACGACGCCTGGACTTGACCTGCCCGGCAGGCGGCGTGTGTCGGTTTTGTGTGGACGTCTGGACCTAGCCTGCCCGGCAGGCGTGTGTCGACTGTGTGTAGACGACGCCTGGACTTGACCTGCCCGGCAGGCGGCGTGTGTCGGTTGTGTGTGGACGAACGTCTGGACCTGGCCTGCCCGACAGGCGTGTGTCGACTGTGTGTGTAGATGAACGTCTGGACCTGGCTTGCCCGGCAGGCGTGTGTCGACTGTGTGCAGACTATGCCTGGACCTGGCCTGCCCGGTAGGCATGTGTCGATTGTGTGTAGACGAACGTCTGGACCTGACCTGCCCGGTAGGCATGTGTCGATTGTGTGTAGACGAACGTCTGGACCTGGCCTGCCCGGTAGGCATGTGTCGATTGTGTGTAGACGAACGTCTGGACCTGGCCTGCCCGGCAGGCGGCGTGTGTCGGTTGTGTGTGGACGAACGTCTGGACCTGGCTTGTCCGGCAGGCGTGTGTCGACTGTGTGTGCAGACAAACGCCTGCACCTGGCCTGCCCGGCAAGCGAGTGAAGAGCATCACTGCAAACAGCAAGCTTGGCTTAAAATAACGAAACAATTCTCAGACAGTTTACTGTTTGTATTAAGCACTGGGTCATCATGCATACCGAGTATTGAGAAATGTACTATGTTTACAACCATACATACTACAATGGTAAATCTCAGAACACCTATTTCCATAAAGTATGCTACGGTGACGAATGGACCTATTGTTTCGTTTGTGATGCTCGTGGACCGCAGCCTTTCATTTCCTGCAATCGTTCGGTAAGCGGGAGGGCCACTAGCCTTCTTTTACCTCACACATGTCTGTCGCACTGTCAAGCGTTACTGCTTCGCTGCGGC
Source organism: Ashinkailepas kermadecensis (assembly GCA_034440615.1). Taxonomy (NCBI): domain Eukaryota; kingdom Metazoa; phylum Arthropoda; class Thecostraca; family Neolepadidae; genus Ashinkailepas; species Ashinkailepas kermadecensis. Next base: position 159,988 of record JAOTOM010005073.1, on the reverse strand, counting down.
AAGGACGCCAATCAGCCAGAGAGTGAGAGCAGTGCTGCTCTACCCCCTGCCCTGGACTGGCTCCCCGCCCTATCTGAGGGAAAGGTCTCCGTGGTGTCCGAGTGTCACTGCGTAGTGTTGCTTCTGGCATATTTGGACGGTACGGAACGGATGACACTACACTTACGGACAATACAACTGAGGTTACATACAATCACGATAATAAATAATCCCTAGACAAAGAAACGCATAAAACAGGCGCAGCAAGATAAAACAGACAGCAGCTGTCCTCTTCCTTTTCACGAAATATCTACACTTCTGTACATCAAGCCACGTTCAGAAAGAGACGATGCGCATGAAGGGGCCGCAGGTGAGTGGTGTCGAATCTCCTTAAACCCAGCAGGGCTGGCGATGTGTTGAAGAGGCCGCAGTGGCACAGGAGCAGTCGGCCAGACCAGGTGGCGTCTCGCCGACGACACCGGGACGCTGTGAATGTGCTGACGGTCGGACGAGTGACGCACGATGGTGGCCGCTGCCATGACACAGACCAGGTGGCGTCTCACCGACGACACCGGGACGCTGTGAATGTGCTGACGGTCGGACGAGTGACGCACGATGGTGGCCGCTGCCATGACACAACCAGGCGGCCACCCACCGACCACACCGGGACGCCTGTGAATGTGCTACGGTCGGACAGCTGACGCACATGGTGGCCGCTGCCAGACACAGACCAGGTGGCGTCTCACCGACGACACCGGGACGCTGAATTGCTGACGGTCGGACGAGTGACGCACGATGGTGGCCGCTGCCATGACACAGACCAGGTGGCGTCTCACCGACGACACCGGGACGCTGTGAATGTGCTGACGGTCGGACGAGTGACGCACGATGGTGGCCGCTGCCATGACACAGACCAGGTGGCGTCTCACCGACGACACCGGGACGCTGTGAATGTGCTGACGGTCGGACGAGTGACGCACGGTGGTGGCCGCTGCCATGACACTCTGGCGCGCCACCCATTGGCGACCACTCTGAGCAACAGCCTCCGCATGCGCACCGTCACAGCTGACGTACCTCCGGACACAGACGGTGTCGGGAGACACACCTCCGGACGCGGACGGTGTCGGGAGATACACCTCCGGCCGCGGACGGTGTCGGGAGATACACCTCCGGACGCGGACGGTGTCGGGAGATACACCTCCGGACGCGGACGGTGTCGGGAGATACACCTCCGGACGCGGACGGTGTCGGGAGATACACCTCCGGACGCGGACGGTGTCGGGAGATACACCTCCGGACGCGGACGGTGTCGGGGGATTCACCTCCGGACGCGGACGGTGTCGGGGACCCCGACGCGGACGGTGTCGGGGGGATACACCTGCGGACGGTGTCGGGAGATACACTTCCGGACGCGGACGGTGTCGGGAGATACACCTCCGGACGCGGACGGTGTCGGGAGGTGTATCTCCTCCAGATGCATACGATGCGCTTAGAAACTGGGTGTGCCGTAGAGACCAGATGGCGCGCCGGCCGACGCCTGAAAAGTGCCGCCGCCGCCGTTGCCGAAGTTGGACGCCTGCGCGCTGGTCACTCCACTATTGCCGCCGGCGAAGCTGGATACCTGCGTGAAGCCGCGGCCAGCGTTCTGCTGGCGCCCGTTGCCGCCCTGCTGGCGCCCGTTGCCGGCCTGCCGGGTGCCACCGCTGGGCGGAGCGCCGTAGCCGGTTGTGACGCTCCCGCGGCCGTTTCCGCGACCGTTTCCCCGTGCGGTGCTGCCGCCTGCTGGGGCGCCGTAACCGGAGCTGACGCCGCTGCCACCGGCTCCGGCGCCGTTGCCGTTTCCGCGCCCATTGTCACCACTCGACGGCGCTCCGTAGCTTGAGTTGACACCGCCTTTGCCGTTGCCGTTGCCGTTGCCGTTGCCGTTGCCGTTGCCGCCGGCTCCGGCGCCGTTGCCGTTTCCGCGCCCATTGCCACCACTCGACGGCGCTCCGTAGCTTGAGTTAACACCGCCGTTACCGTTGCCGCTGCCGTTGCTGCTGCTACTGCCGCTGCTGCTGCCGCTGCCGCTTCCGGAAGCGTCCGTCTTTCCGATCTCTTCATTTAGCTGAAAGAAGGACTCGGAGGCGGCGCAGTCGACGTTGTACCACCAGTCACACACGAAGTACTTCTGGTTGAAGAGCGTGCCATTTGGGCACAGGAAGGAGTCCATGCGACCGTCGTAGCAGATGTGAAACACCTGCGAAATCCGGTACAAGTGAGAACCAGCGGTAACTATTTTGAGTGGGTTCATCGGGTTATGCATGAACGGAAAATGCATTTTTACTCATCTCAATGTCGTTGACAGTTCCATAGGTGAAGTTTCTATTTCCTTGGAAGAGCATGACGAGCTCTTGCGAAGTTCGAACATCCAATAATATCTTAAGATTTCAGATTTTGAAATGGGAGGCTACTGTTCACCTTCTTCAAAGCGGTTAAGTTCGTCAGCGTCAGAGTTGCTGAGCCCTCCCAGTAATGTATTTAGCTTCACCATCGACACCTTCTATAATCGCAAAGGATTGTGATGACATCCCGCTTTGACGGCGGCTTTGACTGTGGCTTCGGCGTGGAAAATAGCGTGTATCACATTTTAAAATGCACCAAGGTCTTTATGACAAATATACCGCAGTGTCGAGAGCTAAAATCAGTATTGTCGCCGAACTCCAAGGCGCTTGTCTTTGAGTAGTCAGAAAGGCAACTGGGTTTACGAGAATGACAGAACCTCCTTTTCAAGTGGATCCTACCAGCAGCGCCATTAGGTTAATGTTTAAAGTTTTCGAAAAGCGTGCGAAATCGAGGAGAACGGATTCTCACTGACTCACTGACCTCTTTCCCATGTCTATGACAGAAAGCAGCCTCATTGGAAAACATGACAAATCTTCGAATGACTGCTGAATATGCGTCACATGTACTCGGCAATTGCATCTGATCCGACATCTGATTTGAAATGTAATCTGATCTAATACAAACCCGATCAAACATCTCATCTGGTATCTGATTTGACCTTCAATCGAGCATCTGATCGGACAGGTGGTGTAGCATCTGATCAGACATCAGATTGATATTCTGATGGGACATCTGATCTAACATCTGATCAAACATTGTTTTCTAATATTTGATCCAAAATCTGGTCTGACATTCAGACGTCTTATTGTACATGTCATGCATATCTAACCAAATGTATTACCTGGCATTCGATACGAGATCTGAACTAAATTCAGGGGCCGATTGTGGTGGCTCCATTACCTGGCAGAGTGCTGGGTCGTTAATGTCGGCATAGTACCCCCCGACCTGGTATTGGTCGCAGGAGAAGCTGGTCTCTGGCACGGCCGCCAAGATCGGATAGTCGACTCCGGGTTCTCCGCCGCCCGGGATGGTGTCCGCCAGGCTGTACTGACCGTCACCACCGCTGTCGGCGCCGCTGCCGCTGCCGCTGCCGCCAAATCCGCCGCCATTTCCGCCGAAACCGCCGCCGCCATTTCCGCCCTGACTTCCTCCACCATTTCCGCCACCGTATCCGCCCTGGCTTCCTCCACCGTTTCCGCCGCCGTATCCGCCCTGGCTTCCTCCACCACTTCCGCCGCCGAATCCGCCCTGGCTTCCGCCACCGTTTCCGCCGCCGTATCCGCCCTGGCTTCCGCCACCGTTTCCGCCGCCGTTTCCGCCGCCGTATCCGCCCTGGCCTCCTGCCCCATTTGTGGTAGACTGGGGAGAGCCATAGCTGGACTGAGGCCGCAGCTGGGGGCTGAGGGCACCGCCAGACTGCGGAGAGCCGTAGCTGTAGCCGCCGGCCTGACGGCCCCGCCGGGCACCTCCGACGAGCCGGGAGCCGGCGCCAGAGTCGGCCGCCGCCAACGCCACTGAAACCGGTACAAGTTGGGTGACGCAGTGGTGTGAAAACTTGAGCCAGCTGCTCAAGGTGACCACGGTTTTCGCAATAGCTCATGTCGGTTGTATTTTAAGTACACATCGTGATTGAGCGAAGAACACACAACCAGAGCTTCTAGAATTAGCTTAATTTCTGAAGATGTGTGAACACCTATGGTTATCATAAATAATCGTTCGTCCAGTGTTCGTGATACACCCAGCTATGCAGAAAAACGCAGGGTACCCAAGCCACGTGATGCAACCGGGTATGTAAGAAGATGCAGGGTATCCAAGCCACGTGATGCAGTCAGGTATGCAAGAAGACGCATGGTATCCAAGCTTCAAAGAAGCACCACAGGTGCTGACTTAACGGGCGCTTAATGGACTTAATAGGCGTTATATGATCAACATGGTCGATGCGCCCCAAAGCCCAAATAACAAACAAACAATAACAGGTGCTGACAGTGACGGATCCAAGATGACACAAAGAGGAATTTCCTCAAACCTTTCAGCCATACAAAATTGTGTTTTCGCCTTGAATTACATCTCAAGACATCGGTAAAACATAAGAAAGCCTTCCCGGCCCATGTGCAGTGAAGTCGGGGAAAAAGTCAAGGTGAGGTATTTAAGTTTTCTCATGAGGAAAAACGCGTCCTTATTTTGTTTTGCGACTTTTTTACGATCTTTTAGCTTAAGGTGATCGGTATGCCGATAACATTTATAACATAACCCACCATGTCATTTACTTACCGCAGCCAGTACATTGCTAGAACAGCAAGGTAAGTCAGATCCAGCAGCATAATGCGACTGATCTGATATTAGACTCGGTGTCTATTCGTCTGAGGGTCATTTTTTTCTTTGTCAAGCTTTCCTCACTACTCTGAAGGCCAGCCGTATGCAGTAGCATAGTTGATGGCATAATTATCTGCGCACAATTAGATAAGTTCACTTTTGATTGTCTGTGTCCTTCCCAATGTTCACGGAACACAATGGCATTGCAATGGCTTGAACTGAAAGACCTGATCAAATACGTCTCGAGTGCGAGATCATGATAGTGGCGCAGCCAGGATTTTCCTAAGGGGGGGGGGGGGGGCCGTCGGAAAAAATAGTGGAAAAGAGACAGCTGTCAGCGCGCGCAGCGTGCCGACAATTTAGGGTTTAGCGTAGTGAAAATCTTAACATTTCTTGTTTGATCAAGTGTGTCTGCGGTTGCTAAGAGAGAGGCTCCTTCGCTGTGGCTCTGATGATAGTGATTAAACAGATGTCACTTATATATAACACATCGGTAATTTAATATTCGTCATTTCAGCTGGCCATATTATAGGCAAATTTCGAAGACCGAGGGTCAATATTGGTGCTGAGAACCTGGAATCGGAGTAAGAAGATGTGTGGGGTAACGACAAGTCCAAGTCCGCAGGGGCCGGCTGTGGTGCTGGTGAGTAAACTCGTCATCAGGCCGTGACAGTCCACCTTACGGCGGCGCGCCAGACCCGAACCGGAAGCGGCCGACAGATGTGACGGACGGTCACGCGGGTGGGTGCGTCGGGTGGCAGCGTCATCACACGACACCACCGGATACAATGTCATACTGCCGTCATCCCTTTCTCTCCGCATTCGGCCGCGCGCAGGTGTTGCACTGGTCCTGTTGTGCACTCGTGCAACACGCATTATCACAAGGCCAAAGCCCAGCAGATGACATTGTGGACGCATGACCGCGGTGGGCGGTGACCGCCCGTAAGGTGAGTCGCCCTCGGCGCCGCCTAGCACGCAACGCCCGTTTGAATTAGGCACGGCAGATGGCTTTATGGCGCGTTGCGATGCCTGGCGCTCCACCACAAACTGAGGGTGGTATGTTATGCCCTGACCATGGTTTGTTATGTACAGAGTGACGCCATCGTGTTTGTGCCGAGCGAGAGAAATGTATGACCTTCAATGTACCCAAAAGCATTGCTGGGGCTCATCTCTGGATATGTTGTGCCTCGGGCTTTGTTTCAGCAATGGATGCGACATGATGACATCGTTTCCGAGTGTGTTACTTTCAAAATACGAGTAGAGGTAGCCGGCTTCCTGTCATTCCCACCGTTGCCGGAGCTTCACCTGGAAGACGTGATTGGCTGGACATCTCCCAGGCTCTGGCGGTTGTTCGCCCACTGCATCCAGCGGGTCACGCGACGTCAACATGGGAGGGGGAGGAGGCGGACGCAGTCATTGGCCGCCGCGGGGGTATTCGTCGCCTTGCTTCGTATCCGACAGAGCGGTGAGGGAGTCCAGCGGGCGACGGGCGGTGCGGGTCAGCGGGGCGCTGACCCTGTGATGACCCCGTGTCGACCGGCGCACGAGCTGACCTCGGACAAAGGCTAGCACACAGATCCGAGGCAGCCAATGGTGAAGAAACGCTGGCCGGTTCAGCTGGATACAATTGCTCTCTGATAGTGATCACTCTGAGGGAAAGACCGTTGGGACGCTCTTCGGGGTTCGCCCACTTGCAAATAGTTTGCAAGGTATTGTCATGACATTTTGTCGAATCCCGAAATATACTGCAAATGATCAACGCAGTAATTTTGCTGATAACCACATCGGGAACTGTGAGAGCGAACTGCCGAGTGACCTGCCATAAAGTACTGGTGAAGTAGGGCTTCAGCAGGCGGTAATGAGTGCCTCAATTAGCACATCTGTTGCCGAACCACATTTGACTTAAGTAATTTGTGGGAAAACATGAAGTAGGCAGTTCTGAGGCCAATGGACTCCCAAGGACTGGATTTCAGGGCGGCACCTCAAATGTAGACGATCTCGGTGTCCAAAGAAATCGTTAGTGAGATTAACCACGAATCATCACATCGCAGCGAAGCATTACCACTGGCGCCGAGACATCTTGCTGGCAGAGCGGTGTGACCTGGAGCACGGTCTGGTGCGATCTCGGACGTAGCCACCGACGAACCATTGGGACACGTCGCACACCGACGGGTCATTGGGACACGTCGCCCACCGATGGGTCATTGGGACACGACGCCCACCGATGGGTCATTGGGACACGTCGCCCGCTGATGGGCCATTGGGACACGACGCCCACCGACGGGCCATTGGGACACCCCGCTGACCTGACACCCACCGACGGGCCATTGGGACACGTCGCCCGATGATGGGCCATTGGGACACGACGCCCACCGACGGGCCATTGGGACACGTCGCCCGCTGATGGGCCATTGGGACACGACGCCCACCGACGGGCCATTGGGACACGTCGCCCGCTGATGGGCCATTGGGACACGACACCCACCGACGGGCCATTGGGACACGACGCCCACCGAGGGGCCATTGGGACACGACGCCCACCGAGGGGCCATTGGGACACATCACCCAAGGATATTTCATATCACTCACCCACCAACGACGTCACCCACCAACGAGCACACCGATGCCTGCACACAACAATCAACAATCCACTGGAAATCGACGGCCGCTCAGGTGACATTCGCCTTTTCGGCCATTGTACAATCGGCGCACAATGAATCAATTACATGAGAACAATCCGACCCACAGGTCGGTTGGTGGTCCGAGGTCAAGGCAGGGTCACCGGTGGGTACTGAGCCGACCACCCATTTATCACCACCCGGCGCCGATGACGACGCTTTTTACACTCTGCGTGGTTCTGCTACCCACTCTTGACTTTCCTGGTTCTGTGGTTCTGTTCAATTCCAAGTCCAATTCCACTCCATTCATTGCTCTACGGAGTGGGACTGTTTTTTTCCATTCGTCTGACGTACGCTGTATGGTGGATATCGTTTGCTCCTTATGAACTGAAATGCTGACGTGTACAATACTTACTTTGCGTACAGCTCCCAACCGTTGGTGCCAGGTTGTCAGAAAATGTATTTGTTTTCATGATGATGCATATACTTTTGACATCTTTTCCGTTGAAAAGGCTATATAGCCTTACGTTTGTGACAGCATTTGTCAGTTATTGCCCTTGAGCTTTCTCACTTCCAGTGACTACTCCAAACAGTGAGGCTCATTATTCGCCGATCTTTCAAAGTCAATTAAATACTCGTTCCGAACTCTTTTGGGGAAAGCAGATATGTATTGTGGCAGACCAGCATTACTATGAAGCTGACATTTCGGTGCCTGGCCATCATGATTAGTGCGTCGGCGAGGGTATGCTTTGTTGTTGTAAGTGTGTATCTCTTGTACTCTCCAAGGACATGTCACTTCTCCGGTCAATCCTTTCCAGTGCTTTTCTGCGCTATGTCAAGCACGCTCGGGTTCAGCATGTCGATAAGCTTCTCAGGTGCTACTCATTTCTTGTGAGGTCCGTCGGTACCAGGAAGAGAAACACAGCGAGATATTTGATTACCACTCAGGTGGCATCATCGACATCATATCGCAAGCAGTCTAGTTGAAGGCTACGAGTCAGACAGGCATGATTCACTAGTCGGTTCTATATTTACATGGACGATTTGCCAGTGCATATGATTGGCATCGAACGGTGAGTGGTCGCGTCTGAGATTCAGCTAATAAAGTTCAGTGTTTAGTACTCGCAATTACATACAGACAGTGTTTTACATTCGTGAAGCAGAAATTAAAAACGGTATCGCAAATTTTGATCAGCTGAGGTGCTCTTCGACTTGTTCGTGTGCATATGTGATGCTATTTCGAACACGCCAATGTGTGTTATCAGTTCAGTCCAAATGTCGGTTGGAGTGGCTTGCGGGACCAGGGTTCATGCTAACCAATTACTTTTGTGGACCTTCAACCCGCCATCCGAGGGCAAATTCAAAATCAACGGCAGAATACTAGCCGTTAATTTAGCGTACAGCCAATCCGCCTGCGCTATGTTGGATCTGTCTTACCAGTACAATTTGAATATTTCTATGAGAACAAATCGCGACAACTCAGACTGAATGCTAAGCAAGATATACCATGTATATAATCCAACTACACTTACATATTATTTCCGTTCTCTGTGGGGAACAGGAACAGGAACAGGAACAGGAACAGGAACGGAACGGGAACGGCACGGAACGGGAATTCGCCACACGCGAGATTGAACTTAGCCGTTTTGAATATGCATCGAAAGAACTAGCATAGTCACTGCCCTCCCCAACTGTTCGCGGTGACAACGTTCTCTTCCAGGAGCTATGCAACGGCAAAATTGTTGACGGGTTATCGAGGTTTGCTATCCTTTCCAAAGTGCCAACATGTGTAAAGTTGAATGTTTATAAAACATGAGGAGCTCCTACCCCTTCATTTTCATTGGTGACGGAGATCATGACATTTCGCTGGTACTCGCTGCTAGTGAATGCATACGATTCCGAGCATATGAGCTCGGAACTGGTCAACAACTCGGGATCAACTGCGGGCTATGAACTCGTCATCAACAACTCAGCACCTCAGTGAATGCTTCTTGGGACACTTCCAACGTTTCACGTTGGATCGTCCAGCGTTCCATGTTGAACAAGCCAACATTTGCGAACTGGGAGACAGGATTTCGATAAGTCCGAGTTGCGTCTCAGGCGCCGCCAAATTGCAAGCGCCGATCACTAATGTTGCTGAGTCAACGGGTGCTGCAGCCTGCCACCATGTGGCACCCTGTGAAGTCTCACCCCTGCCTGGCGCTCAGCTCAACTCAGTCAAACATGCGTTGCGTCGCCACTGATGACGCGTGCCCGCCCAAATGGACGGCAGCTGGTCGCTCCCCGAGGTGATGGCCATTTGATTTGGTACTGATGGAGCAGCGATCGGGGCGGGCCGACATGTGCCGCCCAGGCGGGGCCACCGTCGGCCGGCCATCCATCGGCAGCCCGCTGATGTAATCACACCCACCCGGCTGGTTATCACTGCTTAGGCAACCGACAGCTTTTGGGAAGACAATGGTACATCTACACCAGTGCGCGGCAGGTGGCGCGGCAGGTGAGCTGACTGCGCGGCCACTCAGCTGTGCCATGGGTCGGGGAGCCGGCACACGTCTTCGGCACGAGGCGACGGCAGCCGGACAGCTGCTTCGTCAGCACTGGCTCACCCGCCGGTCAACTGCTTTGTCAGAACTGGCTCACCCGCCGGCGGTTGTTTCGTAGAAGTTCGCCGCTGCACGAGGGTGCTTGGGATTTGTGGTCGGTGTTGGGAACTCCCGCCTGGTACCTGGATATTACGAACGAGGGGTGGAACGTTGCATGCTCTTTCTGGAGGCGCATGCAACGAAAGCTTATATTCAATATCCACATAACCCACGGCACTCTTAAAGTAAGAGTTTCGTCAAGATGATTTTTTTCGTGCACTTATTGACAGTAATTAATACAATGCGGTCCTTATAGCGAGCACCCATTTGCAACACCTGAAAACAATAATTTTGCTGATAGCCAGTCTGCAAACTATGGAAAGCCGATTCAAATGTTTATGTTTCTTTGCCATCAGACTGAAGTTTGCAAATCCAGTTCAGGTTATGTGATGCACACACACACACACAAAACACACACACATACATAAATGCATGCATTTATGCACACGCACACATTTTATATATATATATATATATATATATATATATATATATATATATAGAAAATGTGTGCGTGTGCATAAATGAGTGTAGTGAGTGAGTGAGTGGGTGGGCGGGGCGGGCGAGTGGGTGAGCAGGGCGGGCGGGCGTGAGTGAGTGAGTGAGCGAGTGAGTGAGAGAGAGAGAGAGAGAGAGGCAGACAGAGAGAGAGAGAGAGAGAGAGGAACAGAGAGAGAGAGAGAGAGAGAGAGAGAGAGCGAGAGAGACACACACAGAGAGAGAGAGAGAGAGAGAAAGAGAGAGAGAGAGAGATAGAGACAGACAGACAGACAGAGACAGAGAGAAAGACAGGGAGATAGGAAAACAATGAAATTTTGTTTTTCAAAATTATCAACACAAGAAGGAGAAAAATTCAGACAATTTTCGGACCCTATTCTCCGAGGCCTTTCCTCCAATGGTAACCCGCGCGTTTTCGTGAAACTCTTAGTTTGGGAGTTAGTATTTCATGACCCCCACCCCCCGAGACTGGGTATGAGGATCTGACCGGAGAGACGGCGCGGGTTAACCAGGAATCATTTCTATACATTCTTTTTTATTAGCTATGACCAGGGATACAACAAATGAAAAGTACTATCGAACCATAGGGTGCTTGAAATAATAAAATAAAAAGTGCCACTTCTCCATGCTAGGAACCTAAACCGGTCGCACGGAAATGGAACTCCTACATGCTCACTATAGCCTGGATAACCAATGGGAATAACCGCATTCTGATTTTTTTTCACTTAGGATCATGCCTATGGAATTCAATTGAAAGGACAAACAAAATTACTATTATTAGGGGCGCAACCAGGATTTTCCTAAAAGGAACCCGATCCAGAAATGTCGTACAACATATAGTGATATCGGCGTCAAAGAGCGCCGAAAACTTCTCGTTTTGGATGGTGAAAATCTCAAAATGTCTTGTTTGATCTAGTGTATTTTTGGTTGCTAAGGGGAGGGGGCCGGTCCCCCGCCCGCTTGGTTACGCCTATGATCATTATCCACTTGGGCCGCTGGAGCTGCCACTCATGCCATGCAGCAAAAACATGTAGCACAGATGCCGTTCTGGACATGCTATGTTCTTGATCAAGGACGGTTGTGGGATGACTTCATAGTGGCATATTGGTGAAATGTAGGAATCAGGCTGAACAGGACAAATCCTGAAAACAATCGTAAAATTAGAATATTCTGCCTGGAAGCATGAGACGCAGCAGTGGGGTAGCCAGGACTTCCATGGAAATGGGGAGGGGCTAAGGATCACATGCAGTAATAGCAAAGGGGAATATGACAACAATATGAGATAAAAACAACAACAAAAGATTCAAACAAAGATAACACGAAGCATGCCACACACAGACAGTATAGAACATACCACAAAGAGAACATAGCACATACAATAAATGCAACATGAAGTATACCATAAAGATACGCTTGATATCATGTGCTCCAGTCAGTAACCTTTATATTCATTAATATGGGAAAGCATGCCCTCTTGCTGCAAGGTCAAGAGCCGACCTGTCTGAGTCCCCTTGGTATAGCCAAGAGGAAGGATGTGATTCGTTGGCATGGTTTTTCTCCAACTATTCCCTTTGATCTGCTGGCGGCACCATATGTCATTGAACAGTTTTGCGTTTGCCGGGCCTTAGATACTTTTTGTCTACACTTTCAGCGGCGGGAAGCTGACACCAAGACTTGTTTCAAGACTGCATACAGAATGTAATGTTTATGAGTGAGCTTCCAGACATGAGCAGGAATTACCCAACTCTGCCACGCTGTGTGCCGGGCGATCGCTGGCCGTGCACAAGTTATGTATTTACTTGGGACCCAGTGTATTGTGTGCGTTTATGCTAGAGGAAAGTATCATGCAGTATGGATCAAAGTTTTTTTTATGTAAGATGGAAACCCCACGTGCTAAAATAGCTAAGATGTTTTCTTCAGCTTAGATTACACAGAAATAGTTAATTTCTTCAACCAAATTAAACGGTTCAGTTCAGTTGTGATTCAACATTTCATGTGCTCGAAAATGGATGTCGAATATTTTGCATGACCTAGAACACCTCCGATTAGGGACAACTAAGCAATAACGTATCTAATAATATAATAGGCGAATCCATGATAAAACTATCACATGCCCAGATGCGTGGTAAAATAAGTGTAAAGGAGGATACAGTGTTTAAGCGAAAATGTACGACATAACAGAAACAAGATTATCAACGCACTCACGACAAATCGTGACCGTCATATTACATCATCATACACATCCATCGTATCACGTCCTAAATCCTTCTTTTCTCCGATTAACTTTCCCTAGTTTCAACTCCGTTCCCAATATGCTGATCCATCTGTTTTCCCGTTGCCGTCTATAAAACACATTTCCCTTCCAAACATTCTCTAGCCCAACAATGCGGATATCTTCGATCTCGTGGTCTGGTCCGTTAATGTTTTTACAGGAAGCTCTCCTCCCACACCGAATGGGCAACAAGTGATTTTGGACACTGGCATGCAATTTGTCCCCTGTTTCTTCCACATGACAAACATCATCACACTTTTTGCAGAACACTCCGTACACGACATTATAAGATTTGAAGCCTGTAGTAGGTATTCCTACTTTCTTTCCACACGCTTAAACTTCCTCACACATGACTCGGCACACGCAACGAGCATATATGACATTCATCGGATTTGGAGACTTCGTGCGTTTTATACGTGTGGCACTTGTTATATTACGTTGCATACGTAGTGCATTCACGAAGCTTGATCGTGGGATAGGGACGTACTAGTCACGAACTTATTCGGCGTGCTTCTAGGTATGCACTTGAGGTTTTATGGTGGGTGTGGTCGTTAGCCTGACATGACTGTTGGAGATAACGAAGTAGGAGCTACTAATCGACACCCGTGGGTCTTCAAGATACTTTCTTGATAGATGCTACACACGACTAGGACTTCGAAATCATTACTTTGATGGCATGCCTAATAAGCGATGCCTCTGAGCACTCTGCCAGCGAGGTGGATTTAACAAAAATCATCACGGTGCTTGGAGAAGCTTCAGTCTTGGAAAATCATGATAATAATCAATCGTCCTGGGATGTTGAAGTGATAAGTGTCTTGATGTATTCGGAGTTGATATTGGATGCGACTTTGAATTGATTTCCCACGAATAACCGTGCATCGTGGCTAATTGCTCATGAACCATGGCGAAGGTAAACAAGTCTTGGAACCCTCATTAACCCCATCTATTTCCAATCTAAAGTAAATTTAATTTCTCCAGCCGGATTATCAGGCAGTTCCGTATTGAACAGGCTGAGCCGCCTAACGATCACGATGCAGCCCAAACGAGACCAGCGACCCTGAACCGGTGCTGTTCGAGCGCCGCTCCTGATAAGATGTCCACAAACAAGTAGTGCAAGAAACTGCTCGGGTCAGATCGTTGTGCCACGCTGATCTGTGGACAAGCATTCCCTCCCAGAACGAACAATGTGCTGTCAGGCACGTGCCACGTTCCAGAAAAACTCACATATCACCAAAGATTGATTTCAGGTGCAGCCTCTCTAGCTGTGAAGCCGTATCTCTGGCCCGATCCAATCTCGTCGATCGAATGGCAAGCTATGCGCCATTTGGCATGCCGTCATTCGGTCTTCCAATACCGCGTACAACTATTGCAGAGAGAATGTCATTAAGAACCCTGTGACGGGCTGCGACTCTACGTGAGTGACGTGAGACTTCATGGGGTTGGCTACGTGAGTGACGTGAGACTTCATGGGGTTGGCTACGTGAGTGACGTGAGACTTCATGGGGTTGGCTACGTGAGTGACGTGAGACTTCATGGGGTTGGCTACGTGAGTGACGTGAGACTTCATGGGGTTGGCTACGTGAGTGACGTGAGACTTCATGGGGTTGGCTACGTGAGGGACGTGAGACTTCATGGGGTTGGCTACGTGAGTGACGTGAGACTTCATGGGGTTGGCTACGTGAGTGACGTGAGACTTCATGGGGTTGGCTACGTGAGTGACGTGAGACTTCATGGGGTTGGCTACGTGAGTGACGTGAGACTTCATGGGGTTGGCTACTCTTTTGTTGGCATGTGCCATTCTGTTCCATGCACGTTTTGGAATCAGCCATCATACCTGTTGAGTGAAACCACCAAAAATATGTGGAATTAAGTAGGCTGTGGACGGAAATAAGCCAATTAACAGGTTAAATATTGCACCAATATTTTCCATAATCAATATATGAAAAACTAACCTCGTTGGAATTTATCTTTTCAATTTCAATTTCCTTCCACGAATACAATGTCTGTGCTATTAAATCTTTCAGAGACATATTAAAGGGTTTATAAGAATGATAATGATATATCTGGGATGACCCTGAATACAAAAACAATTAATGAACTTTCGGAGCTCCTACTGGCTCCGTCGTCAGATGGTATATTCAAAGGGAAGGCAATTAAGTTTTTTTTCACAACATTTCAAACATATGACATGAGCAATGAGGAATGCGGCACTTCAATGCAGTAAAACACGGCAGATACTGTAAAACATCATACTTGAAACTTCCACGTAGTACAAAACGGTAGACTATAAAATGCATTACAATTGACACTTCACTAATTCTCCCCCACTCCTCCCCCGTCTACTCACGTCTACCTGCGGCAAGAGTCGAACCACACCCAAAAGGTGAAGCAAGGTGTCGTGCGCTGTCTCACTGAAAAGGCTCGAAAAAATATGCGACGAGGACAGCATCAAGTTTGAACTGTCCACCCTCGACAAGGTCTTGGCCGCTAACGGCTACCGAAAGAAAAACGCTTCATCTGCTGCACGAAAACACAAAGACCGGAAAAGGAAAACGGATAACATGCTGAGATACATTTAAGTTCCATATTACCCGGGCATTGGAGAGCGCCTGGAACGCCGCCTGAGGCCCCTGGGAGTTGTCATCACTCATGCGTCTGGTCAATCTTTAAAAACAGACTGTGCCAACGTCTCAAAGACCGAAGAGATCGGGGAACCCGGGGAAAGAGATCTCGGGAACCATCTACCGCCTAGAACGCGAGTGCAGCGCAACGCACATTGGCGAGAATGGTAGGCCGCTGGACAAGCTCCTGAATGAACAACGGAACGCTCTCTCCAAGGCCCAATCCGAAACGTCCGCAGTTGCTGAACACGCTGTAGATACTCGGCACGATATCCATTGGAACGACGTGGAGATTCTTGGAGGTGAAACGCAGTTCAGGAGAAGGAAGCTGCTAGAATCTTACCATATTAGAAAGTCGCGACCAGAGCTGAATCGGGATAGGGGTTTAGAATGGTCGACCATCTGGAGAGTGGATAATATTAACGGGCAGTAGTCTTGGGGAAGGGGTGGGGGATAATTAGGGAAGTGTCAATTGTGATGTATTTCATAGTGTACTGTTTTTTTTTACCACGGGGAAGTTTCAAGTGTGATGTTTTATAGTCTCTGCCGTGTTCTACTGCGTTGGAGTGCTGCATTCCTCACTGCTCGTGTCCTGTGTTTGAAGAAATATTGTGGAAAACCTTAATTGTCTTCTCTTTGAATATACTATCTGACGACGGAGCCGCTAAGAGATCCGAAAGCTCATTAATTGTTTTAAAAAGGTAATCCCAGATATATCATCATCTATGCTATTGTCGATTCGTAAAAGTTGAAAACTGAAGAAATGCATAGAACGCAGCAATGAGTCCGGTACCAGAAATGACAAATTTATATGGGTATTTGACTCATTTCTTGCACAGAACCCGTTGCTGGCCGCCATGCATTTCCTCGGATTTGTATATTTGACAATCGACGATGGATGATCAAACGCATCATCTACATTTATTTGAACTTTCGAAGTTGTCGTTTGAAGAAATGGGGGTAGTGTTGAAGTAGTTTAATGTGCCATTTCAAACACTCTATTTTCATTTTTCCATTGAAAGTCGTGAGGTGTTTTTTTGTATTCCTCCCGGAACCATGCCTGCCTCCCAAAGCGTACTGGGCTCCTCAAAGCGACGCTGCGCTAAACGGACAAACGCCACTGCTTTGGGAATAGGTGGCTTCTTCTTAGAGTTGCTAGTCAAGGTGATAAATTGTTGTTGGTGCTCGGCAGCTACTGCTATTGCTTCACCAACCAATAGCCGTGCACAAGCACCATCAAAGGTACACAACACGGCACCCGTGGCGGAACTGTCTCCAGGCGAAACTTCAGAACCACTTGGAACGATGCTACCATATTGCAGAGAGCCGGTAGGTGAAGTCTTGTTGGAGCTCTGATGCAAGGCTGTGATGATGCCAGCGTTGAGGCGCGATGACGCCTGGGAACCGTGCGGTGACCAATGGTCCATCCAGAAGGCTGGTTTTCGACCAGTTTGGCGGGGGAGGGGAGGGAAAATTTCAAATTTACTTCGCTTGAGAAAAAAGAACTCTTCAGATTGAACCGTTGACATTCGGAAAATCTCGAGAACATTTGATTTCAGTGCGAAAGTTCGGAAAAGCCTGCCTTTTCAGGAGCACGGAGGTGTGGCAGCCTCTCCGTGGCCCCCTAGACCCGCCGGTGGCGCTGACGGCAGTAGTGACCCCAGCACAGAGGAGCGGTGACGCCAGCACGGGGTGCGATGGCGACGAACGGGCCGCAGCTGAAGACGACACCAGCCGATCCACAGTCGGACGCCTGACAACCGGCTCGTCTCGCGGCTCGGCACAAGCACACCGCGACGCGCGTGGGAAGTCCGACGGCGCGCCGCCCGCCAGGATGGCACGCGCGCCCTCCCAGTACATCCAGTCTCCCGTGACGTTATGCAACGCTTGCGCCGCCGCCGCCGCCGCCGACTGGTCGTCACGTGACGTGACCTGCGGAGCACACGCCGGGCCACGTGACTCCGGCCGTGGCCCGACCGGCCGCCGCCGCCGCCGACTGGTCGTCACGTGACGTGGCCTGCGGAGCACACGCCGGGCCACGTGACGCCGGCCGTGGCCCGACCGGCCGCCGCCGCAGACGCACCTGCCGTGGCCTGACCGGCCGGCCACGTGACGCCGGCCGTGGCCCGACTGCCCGGCCACGTGACGCCGGCCGTGGCCCGACTGCCCGGCCACGTGACGCCGGCCGTGGCCCGACCGGCCGCCGTCGCAGACGCACCTGCCGTGTAGCCGTCCATCTGCCGGCTACATGCCCTTCACACACGCTGTCACGTGTGGAAAGCTGCGGCCCACCGCTGACGGTGAGCGCGATAACCTGATGCTGGACGAGACGTCCGGAGCGGCAGATTCTCAGTTGGAGGTGCGGTGAGGGTAGTGCACTACTAATGGCTATAACCTTGAAACGTTTTACAGACACAATTATTTTGTGTTAGCCATGACTCACAAAAGTTTGGTCTCCAAAGTGTTCCAATATGCTGAGATTTCCCGGGGTCTGTGTAAAATTATAGATTGTGCACGCACTGTGTGACGTCACAGTTTCGGTTATGATTGGCGACCGCGCACCGTTACTCACCAAACAGTCCCATCAAGATTAGCTTCATCGTCGCAATCTGAAAGGAACAAGCATGGGATTGATGTTGCAATCACGTCAGACGTACCGCCGGTTCAGTGAGAGCGCATGATCACAAGGCTCACAAGTCCCACCATAGTGATAAAGTCGTTAGAGTCGAAGCTGAGCACACGCGCACCACCTACACCCGTCACTTAGTGCCACCATCACCAGTAATTAGTCGTTGGCTTGTGTGGGGAGAGCTAAGCGAGCACTTCCGGTTGCGGGTCACGCACAGCAGCCGGACGAGATTCACCAGACGTCCACGGATCCTGTGACATAGGGTAATTTACCGGGGCTCGACAGGCGGAAGTGCGGCAGCCTCGTCGTTTGTCGTGGCACGGCAGACGGAGGTGTGGCTGTCTCGGCGTTTGTCGGGGCTCGACAGACGGAGGTGTGGCTGTCGCGCCGTTTGTCGGGGCACGGCAGACGGAGGTGTGGTTGTCGCGGCGTTTCGACACGACCGTGACCACGAGCGCACGTGGCGCACAATTACCGGTGAGTAGCGATTTGCGGTGGTGACGTGCTGCTCTAGCCTAACCAGTGCGGCTTAACACAGCCCACTCCCCGGTTCAGGCTTTTTACACGAGATTTGATGCTGAGAAGAAGCACAGTTATCCAGTGCTCGGGGTACAGGCCCAGGTCAAAGAGTGATGGTAGCCTTCATAATGCGAATAAGGAGCAACACATTGCCACAAAGGGAGCCACATCTCGGTGTCGGGTTCTGGTTATGAGGAAACTGGCCAAAAGTTGGACGTGACGGTGGACAGGCGAGCGCTTAGCCCATGACTAGGAATATTTGTTCGCCTACATTTCATGAGATACGGGACAATTTAAATAACATCATCATGTACCAAGTCCGGCAAGTTTTACACGCGGATTATTAGTCAGATTAAGCAAAGGCTAAAACTAGCAGGGTAGAACTAATTTTGGTTATCGAGCGTTTACTTCGATACAGGTTTGGTTCGGAGAAGTTACCCAAGTCAGAAAATGAACAGCGTGAACAGCATAAGAATGATGATTGACCGCAACATCGCTCTTGATAGCAATGATACAATTTCGTAGCTATAAATTTCCGGTTGAAGAATCGGAAATATGCACGCTTCGTTGGTGAAAGATTCATGAACATTCTTACCTCGTGACGCATACTGGGTCAAAAGGTTGGCAATAAATGCAGGCAGAAGGAAAGCTAAGTTTGACGCAATATGTAGTTGAAAGATCTGGAAAGCTTACAAACATGAATATATCCAGACAGGAATATTTAGGGTGGAAATTTTTGTCCCTTTCCTCCTTTGAAGAATTTCCCTGTCTCAGATGCACATCAAAGCTGGTTGGGCACCCACAATGTTTAAGTCGACCCCAAGCCATCGCCCTCGTAACCCGCCCCTCCTACTGAAGTACAAGCAAAGGTGACCTAAAGTTACAGTTTAAGTTTGGTTATGATCAGCCAATGAAAAGAGCGTCTATTTATTATTTGAATTTTGCGGAGAACAAATGACATGTCGCAATACCCAACACTGTTGCGAACCGGACAAAAGTAGGGTGGCTCTACAAAAGCGACATGGTTGTCTACGGATACACATTTCCCGACCATTGCTTCCAGATGATGTCTGCAGCGTATATATGTCTATGCTTATGACCGGACGAAAGGCCAGAACAAGAGTATATCACTGCGAGGAGGAAATTACTGTCGAACATAGATCTCAAAACATTTCCATCGATAATTCTCGAGAAAAATACATTGAGGAGCTACCGAGCACTAAAGCTGTTCCACATCTCATCTGAACCCTTATTTCGGCCACTCTACACGGTAACTGGCCATTCAGACGCACCATTGGTCTCCGATTGTACGGAAAACATACCATGGACGGCGTCTTGGATCCTGATACTCCCGGTGCGACTACCCTACCGACTGGTGGAGCAACCAGACTGCAGACTGAGCTCCCCTTTGCTGGCTGAGCGCTGCATCCCGTGTTGGCCGACGAGGAACGCGGAGCGTGGCTGGTAACTATCACTATCACATCAAACCTGCAGGGCTGTCTCTTGATACAAGTCTAGATAGGTGCCTGGGAACAGTAAGAGGTATTCGACCGGAGGGTGGCATACCTCTCCGGCACTCCCCCTCCCGCCCGGCTGCCATAGATGATGTTGAGCACAATCAGTCACAATCCGGCAGTGTCGCACCGACTCAGCTGCCTTCAGCAGGCATCGGCCGGTGGTGGGCATGTACACACATTAACAGGGTGGCAACAAACACATCGGCTCAGCTGACTTCAGCAGGCATCGGCCGGTGGTGGGCATGTACACACATTAACAGGGTGGCAACAAACACATCGGCTCAGCTACCTTCAGCAGGCATCGGCCGGTGGTGTGCATGTACACACATTAACAGGGTGGCAACAAACACATCGGCTCAGCTGCCTTCAGCAGGCATCGGCCGGTGGTATGTATATGTACACACATTAACAGGGTGGCAACAAGTACATCGGCTCAGCTGCCTTCAGCAGGCATCGGCCGGTGGTGTGCATGTTCACACATTAACAGGGTGGCAACAAACACATCGGCTCAGCTGACTTTAGCAGGCATCGGCCGGTGGTGTGCATATACACACATTAACAGGGTGGCAATAAACACATCGGCTCAGCTGCCTTCAGCAGGCATCGGCCGGTGGTGTGCATGTACACACATTAACAGGGTGGCAACAAGTACATCAAGTAATGGATTCGGCTCAAGGCTGCCTGGAGTTGCCTGCCGTTACCCCTATCTGATCCAGTTGGTGCACAGCCGAGCTGGTCGTTTGGGGCACCCTGGCAGCTCATTTCCTGCCATTACACCAGAAAATTCACCCTTGGTCTCGTGGTTCAGCCACGACCAGAGCCATTTAGATCGTTGTCAGCGTCGTAACGCCACGACTTTCCGCAAGTTGACGTTTGAGCTGACTTGTTAGCTTGTTGCTGAGGGTATGCAAAGTGTGTGCCCATGACCTTCACTCGATACGTGCAACATTTACAGTGTAAAAACCATATACTGAATGCAATTGTTGCCCACATTAAGGCTATTCTGTCAATGCATAAAAACCCTAAAAGCCTTCATCTTACTTTAGATGTTATCAGGACGCGTTGGCATGCATTTTCAATGAAACGTGCCTCCATCCGGTGGCGAAACTGTCCAAAGTGATTAGGGGAGGGGCAAATGCTGTTTTGAATGACATCTTTTCAGTGGACAGGGTCTTTCGCAGGTCCCGTACTACGCCTCAGCAATATTGGCGGAGAGGGAGAAAGTGCCCCTCGAGCCATGGGAAGTTCCACCCCTGCCTCCATCTATACTCTACAGCATAAGGCCTGGTCGTTAAGCTAATTCGGTGCGAACCACTATGTTCCGTCTGGGAGAAGTTTTCACGCTGGTACCTCCACAAAATTCCATTGCTGATTTTGCTGATGGAAGCTGCCTTCAATATTCCTGAATACTGTGAACCGGTAACTTCAATGAGGTTAACTTGAAGTTTCCAATATCGTCTCATGCCAAATAAAACCAGAATGTGCCCCTAAGGTAAATGTATGTGAATAAAACATACATTCATTGCATCAAAAAATTAAAGTGGATGGATGTTGCAACCGTTACGTACAAAATTATATATGGTACGAAATGACATGTCAACCTGAAAGGAAGTATTGAAAGTATTTTTTGTTCATTGACCACGAGTGTGTAAATGCCTCTTTGGTTTTGTGCCGTGCGCAGGCATACCCAAAGGTTAAAAAAAAAAAATGGAACAAACACCTCATCCGAGTAGACACTAAGCAATGTGAAAGAAAATCTAAGAAAAGAAAATCTATCAATTTCTGAAGATAAGTTCGCAATGCCTGATTTACATGACATCGAACGTCGGGAAACCTCCAAGACAGCTGAAATTCACTTCTTGTTCCTTCTTGATGCAGGCTTATGAAAACAATT
The DNA here is from genome assembly GCA_034440615.1 of Ashinkailepas kermadecensis. Taxonomy (NCBI): domain Eukaryota; kingdom Metazoa; phylum Arthropoda; class Thecostraca; family Neolepadidae; genus Ashinkailepas; species Ashinkailepas kermadecensis. The sequence continues at coordinate 138,101 of JAOTOM010005073.1, read as the reverse complement.
TTTCACACCTCAGTACATCAATAGTTGCTTTGTTGCCTCACATTAATGCAAACCAAGCACCTGGTAAGAGATATCGAGAACTCACACGGCATGCAAAGGACGTAGACATATTGGAAGTAAATTTTGCATACCAAAGCTAAGGGGACTAGTGGTCACCTCAATCATTGATTTGACCCCCTCAATCACCGATTTTCCTCAGCTTAACCATTGAGCCTATGGGCGTACACTAAATACAAATGGTTTTCGTGACAGTTTTGGCCATCAAAAAGATAATTTTCCCCCTAACCACCTTCATAAAGTGACACCCATGAGTGTGGCCAAATAGTGTGACGGATCCTCCGGGGGAAGGGGGAGGGGGGAGGGGAACGCGAGGTCGGATTCGCGTGTATTCAAGATTGTTTTCAGTAGGCACACACCACCAGAACTCCGACAAGCATGGCCGTGGTGGAAATATACCAAATACACCATTCTCCTGAACGTTCTGGCGGGTGAGGGGTCAGATTTATTGGTATATTTCTTGAATTATCACCACAAGACAACATCTGTTGTTGAGAATGCATAATAATGCCGATGAAAAGATGCGTGGAAGGGGTCTGGTAAGTGATTATAACATTTGCAATTATGTCGCACGACATTAACATAACATATAGCAGAATCCAGACTACAGACTACAGAATTCAGACTGACGATTTAGTTTATCTTGGATATACACTGGACGCATGTACAATGCACATACACAGAAAAGGATGCCTTCCACTAAGGCATGGTACTAGTACTTCATGCTACATCTCGGGCATCGGTCGAGTTTCCGTGTAGCAGGTAATATGTCAAGATCTCCTGTAAAGTTACTTCAGGATCTATACCCTGCAAGTTTAGCAGCCAGCGTATGATAGCATGCAAGAAAAGCACCAACAGGAAAGCACTACCACTGTCAAAACCCCACCTAAAAACAACTGGGAAAGCTGAAGAAAGCTGAAGTTCTTTCAGCTAGCAGTGCGAGTAAGTACCTACGACGAGCTTAAGTTTGTTCCTGACGTCGAAGTGACTTACGGTGCAGCTTAGCTAACTTTGTGGAACGCCAGGGAAGCCTTGCCGAAGTTATATTGATTGTTTTTTTTTCTGGAGCGGAATTTATTCAGACGAAGATTTCAAAATTTCAAGATTAAAATGTACCGGTCCAGGCGTGATATTGCTTTATTAACCGAGATCAAACCATCAAAAATAGACGCACGGCTGACTGCATTGCTGGCTTGGAATATGCAACAGCTCTTTGGACCTGATGAGATCAGGCGACCAAAAATGCTCCATTATACATCAGTCAAAAGGCGCAAGGCAGCATATGTTTCGTCTGAATATTAATGACAACATGATCAAATGCAATGTTCACCTTGTGGGTTGTCGGACTGTAATCCGATATTTGCACGTCATCAGTACCATGGTGCTGATGATGAGCAAATACAAGTACAGTTCGACTATTGGCCTGCATATACATAGAGGATAAGATGTCTCATTTTGTTATTGGGAAACATCTAAGCATTGCAAGAAGCATACCTAAGTATTGTACCTTGCTTTAAGCCTGTTCCAAATTGGGTGGGTGATCGATGACAATGAGACAGAAATTAATATGCAACTTAAAAACTTATCGGTATGCCGAACAAGTTTTTAGTTGAAATATCGAATGACGTCTGATTGTCATCGATCACCCAAACGTCACAATATTTGAACTGTACCAAATTATTGTATGTAAATATAAGTTAATTATATAAGATAATGTCGGCATCATATCAGATAAACCCCATTAAAAAATGAGTGGGTGCCAAAAATTAATGGATTGATGGCCTTTAAAAAATCGATGGATAATTATGGCCTTAAAAAAAGTCCATGAAAATCGGGAGCACCTGCACTTGATATACAGCATGGAATCCCGCAAAGCTCAATACCTCGGAACTAATAATAATTTCATCAAGCGGCCCTCTTCTCACCAACAACATAAGATGTATGTGGTGTTTCGATATACTGAGCCTTCTGCCATTTTCGGGAGAACGAAAAAGAACCCAGGCGAAATATTCTTCCAATGGTCTGTCCCTAATATATTTTTGCTAATCAGAAAACTTGCTAAACGTATCATCCTAAACAAGTTTCCATCTGTTCAAATTCATTCAGCCAACACTAATTACCCGTCCGGTTGTCGGAGTATCATCACGCTGCGACAAAGGCACTAACCAACGCTTAATCGGAGCAAACTTACAGAATGTACTTGAAACGTTTGGCGCCAGGGCTCCAAAGTAGAAATGAGAACAATTTTATGAGGCTCGAAGGGGTTCCCTTTACCGTTCGTAACGACGGACAGTGCGATGGCGGGCAGTCGGCACGACCCACCTTAGTCGCGAGGCCTGCAGTCACAGCGGCCGGTACTGAACGCCAGCGGCCGTCGACGATGTACTTTTATACCGCCTTTCCCCAGGCGTCGGTTTCGGGTCCACCCTTGCCAATGCCGCACCAGTTCCATCATCAGACGCGCTTCGGTACACCCTCTGTGCTATGCCAGGCCGGCTGGCCGGCGCGCTCAGCGCCGCCGTCGTCCCCGGAGCCGATGTCCGAGGGTGAACTGTCTCGTCTGCGTCGCCTTGTGGGTGAAGGTTGCTGTCAGGACCTCCGCGTGGCGCGTGGAGGCTAAAGACGCCATAGATGGCCGTCTGTGGATGACACGGGCGTGGGGAAGTGTCGCAACGTCCAGACTGATTGCGTGCTTAACGATGCAGATGGCTCATCAGCAAAGAGAAAATGGAGATGTGTGATAAATGTACGGTAGTCTGGTAACCAAAGGTCGGGTTTCACGATGGTGTTGAGAGATATATAATGTTATCAAGACTCCGTACAACTCTGCTGACGACCGGCGACACATCGTAACGTCCTGTGGGAACGTGGAGTCCATTGCCTGAGGTGCCATACAAGAGTTTACTTAGTGCGAAGGATGCAGAGCGCTAGCTCATAATCTGAACTTAGCGCCACCCGCTTGGTCATCCGCACCTGCTCACCAAGCAAGAACTGTAGCGGTGGCTGAGCTAAAATAGAACCTGACAATAACTTACGAAGATTACCACCATGGAATTTAGTTAGGCAAGTTTGTGGAAGGTAGTGGTATGTGTATTGTGTGCTGTCTTCCTGCGTTATGGGACTAGTGCTCTCTTGTTCGTTTACCTCTCTGACTCGCAAGATAGCCAAGTAAATAAAATCCAACCGGGGTACGCTACTTTTCTCCGAATATGTCGGAACAGATGATGACTAAATGTATGGATTGATCCAGAGAAACGAATTTTTTTTAAAAGCTGCACGTCAGTTTGTTCTATTCAACTGTGGCAATAGATAGAGTCATCGTGATTTCTGAGCGCTACTGATTTAGACAAAGCGTACGTAGGCTTGGTTATGCCGAACACTGAGAAGGCTGATTGTGGTTGTATCGCAAAATTATCGCATCAACTCTCTTCAGTCGAAACTGGAGGAAGATACAACTCGTATATGTTTTACCATGCTGCATGCTTTGCCTACGAAATATATGCTTACCATGCGGAAATCTAACGAAGGCCAATTATATAATTATAATACCAGTTTAGTTGCGGAGAACAGTCGAATGGTAAATTTAAAATTCTGCATGAGCTGACTGCAAAAACAATACTTAGAACTGAAAGGGGAAGGGATTTCCAGACGTTTCGATTGTATTCTTGTTATGAAAGAGACAGTTCAGAGCATATAACAACAGCCATCTAAACATTTTTTTAGTAGCTTCCCATGATCTCAATCAAATTACTTTCTTGTGCACGTGTCTCAAGTTCCCATTACACTTAACGAAGCGGCTGATGCAATGCCGCTTGCTATGCATTATAAATGCATAGACTGGGATGTGAGGAATGAAGTAAGAACTTTTCAACATATCTCCGTACAAATGTGAGTTCACGCCAAGGTGATTGCAGTAACCTGAGTGGGAAGGCAAGCCGTCTCCACCGCCCGCCCTCTCAGCTATAGAAAGGTGACTGTGAACTATGACGGCCCCCGGTCAGCTAGTCAGATGTTGTGAACGGTGACGATCCCCGGCCAGCTAGTCAGATGCTGTGAACGGTGACGGTCCCTGATCAGCTAGTCAGATTTTGTGAACGGTGACAGTCCCTGGTCAGCTAGTCAGATGTTGTTGTGAACGATGACGGTCCCCGGTCAGCTAGTCAGATGTTGTTGTGAACTATGTTGGTCCCCGGTCAGCTAGTCAGGTGTTGTTGTGAACGGTGACGGTCCCCGGACAGCTAGCCAGATGTTGTGAACGGTGACGGTCCCTAATCAGCTATTCAGATGTTATTGTGAACTATGACGGTCCCTGATCAGCTAGTAAGATGTTGTTGTGCACTGTGATGGCCCCTGGTCAGCTGGTCAGATGTTGTGAACTATGGCGGCCCCCGGTCAGCTAGTCAGATGTTGTTGTGAACGGTGACGGTCCCTGATCAGCTAGTAAGATGTTGTTGTGCACTGTGATGGTCACTGGTCAGCTAGTCAGATGTTGTGGACTACGACGGTCCCTGGTCAGCTGATGGCCCCTGTGATGGCCCCTGGTCAGTTAGTCAGATGTTGTTGTGAACTACGACGGCCCCCGGTCAGCTAGTCAGATGTTGTTGTGAACTATGTTGGTCCCCGGTCAGCTAGTCAGGTGTTGTTGTGAACTATGTCGGTCCCCGGTCAGCTAGTCAGATGTCCTTCTCTGTCGTAGTGGACTCTGGTCGTCCCAGTAGCCCATCGATAACGTGGAACGTATGGAACACATTGAGCCCCCAGTAACACATGGAACATATCACTGAGTTTATCGGTCCTGCAGTCTCCGTCGCATTCTCTGCATCCGCCACTGGTGCATACTATCAGCCATCGCAAACACGGCCATCTTCTGACGGTCGGCCCTGTTCCGCGCCTTTGTCGCTAGAATGCCGCCTCGGGTAGCGTCTACTCCGTGCAATGACGAGGACTAACCCTCGGCCGTGCACGCATTTTGCGACCTTCGCCATTGTAGGGGGTGGGGTGGGGGTGGGGGTGAGGGTAGGGGTGAGGCGACACTCCTAGCATTTTCAAACGGAGCGTGCTAGCAATATGGAACAAGAACCAGCATGTTAATGTAACGAAATCTCGAGATTGACACCTTATTTTTATAACCAGGACATTGGCTGATCAGTCGGCTTCATGGCCAATTCAGCTTTAGTGGCCAGCTTCTTCAGTCGGCTGGCCAAGTCAGCTTCATTATCAATTGATAGTACAATCGATAATTTTCACACCCTCGTGCTATCTATAGTGCTTCTGTTAGGTTTGTCTGATCGATCTGCAGCTTCTGAAGCACAGGACGTTTTTAAACAGGTCTATTTTTTTTGTCATCGAATGCATTTTCCTTCCAGTCCATTGTCTCCATGATCACGCCCGGGTTCCTCCGACCGCCGATTCAACACATGGGATCGGAACTGCATGGCTGGCTGCACCCCCACCGACAACCAAGCCGAACCATCGACAACATGATACGTAGTGATGGAGTCGGAAGACTTGTCCATTGCCAAGCCGACAATGGCTTTGGCTCCTCGCGGCTGTTGGGCAACAGAGCCGGCGGCCGCAACACTGCCGGTTGCCTCTCGTGACCGGAGCCGACTGGCCAGATCACGCCCCTCTATTGCCAGTTGAAGCGTGAAGAGATCACCTCATCTTGACGAGGACGTGCCGGACGAGGCCGTGTACCTGTTGAACGGCACCGCAACACTTGGAGCGTGGCCGGAACTGTGATTGCCATGGAGTGTGCTGTCACTGCCTGACCGACCGGAAGCAAAATCCCACCGTTTTCCAGTTCAGGCATTATCTGGTCCGTCTGTCGTCAACCGCTCATGGAACGTCCGGTAGGCCAGTGACGGAGGGCTGCATTGTCTGGTTCGTCTGTTGTCAATGTCTGACGGAAGGTCTAATAGACCAGTAATGGAGGGCCGCATTCGGTCTGGTCCTTCTGTAGTCAACGTTTCACGGAAGGCCCAATAGACCAGTAATGGAGGGCTGCATTGTCTCGTCCGTCTGTAGTCAACGTTTCACGGAAGGTCCAATAGACTAGGGGGTGATTGTCTCGTCCGTCTGTAGTCAACGTTTCACGGAAGGTCCAATAGGCCAGTGACGGAGGGCCGCATTATCTGGTCCGTCTGTCGTCAATCGCTCACGGAACGTCGAATAAGCCAGTGATGGACGGCTCCCTGTGGACCTCGCTATATCGGAATACATCGGTGTGCGCTTATAAGGCACCAAGTGATTTCCATCAGTTTTAGCCGGCTGTTTTTTCCGAGTCCACAGATGCGCTTCAATACAGATCCTGAGCGCCTGATCAGCCGGTCGATACCCGTCATGTTCGGTTTGATATTTGGAAGTCACGAGCAGACCAATCCGACCTGAGAACTCAGGCGAACCAAATATTACACCGGAGCAGAATTTGATGGGGAATGAAGGCCGATGCATTTTTGTGTGTGTTGTTTACTCTTTTAGTTTAAGGAAATCGCGCTGGGGGAATTTATCCGTTTTCCTCACTTCAGCCAAGATATTCAATGTCAATTCTAGCATAGCCTCTAATGATATTACTTGAATATCGCTTTGGGCTTCGTTTTATATGCGTTTTAACCAACTAAAAGAATGACATCTAATTTCAGGAAAGAAATGAAAATGTAATGTACCTGGAGAACCAATGATTTGTGAAATGTTCCGACAGAACACACACACACACACACACACGCGCGCGCGTGCGCGCATATTTATGTAGGTGTACAAGTATATGAATGCATATAAATGCACATATGTGTATATACATGCATGCAAACATAGCTATATAACTAAAACATGTATGAGCAACAGAGTAGCAGAAGCTACGTTGCTTCCTATTGAGCTTCTGTTATTATCTCTTGCTCCATATTTTCTACCATTAATCGATATAATTCCAACAGAATGTGACAGTTCGATGGATGTCGAATGAATATGTTTTTGATCATAGCTATCGAGGTCAGGCAACACGAAGACGAGGATTTCACATAGCTCACACAAAGCTCTTTCATTTGAATTGAAGCACACTAGTCCAATGTTGCGCGTGAGTCGCTGCATATGGGCCATTACCTTCTACATATATTGCAGGATGGAGGATGAAAGGATGCAACTTTACTTGCGGCGTTCTAGAGCATAGCTAAGCGTCATATGCCTTCGACTCTTGCCACGAACAAAACATTTGTTTTTTGGCTTTCGATCGTACTATCATTTTTCAAATGCACAAGTCCGTTCGGTGCAATATGTTCGCTGAGCAGGTCCGACTCCTGTGGCCTGACCTGCTTTACGATCGTGTAGAGCGTTCAACCACCGTGCGGGGTGAATTGGGACAACTAAGGCAGGGAAGATCTTTGCAGATTTATTCTGTTAGATACACTACACAAAAGAAGTCTGCGAAATGCCACCCGCCTATCGCGAGCCATATTCTAGATTTCTGGTAGAAGAGCACACGAACAAGTGTTCAAGTGAACACGAGGACACAAATGAGAGAGACATGTGTGGCATTTGGCGACCACGACCCTGAATATTGTCCAGGGTCGAAGTCGCTCCTAGAACCAGGGTACCTGGAAGGGCCAGCCACACAGAACAAATGATACCCACCGCTCGTTGCGCTCCTGGCTACGCCATTGGCTGTTTTGCATGCACATGCATTGATATCAAATGGCGCTTGGCATCCCTAAGAATTTTTATGCCCATCCACGCACAATATTACCCATGCAAAATACAAGCACAATCCCGAACGGTTTTGATTATTCACTCCATTTCTGTCACCTGACTTCGCCATTGGAAAGCATTTTGGCTTTGGACAGTGTAAAATTGTTAATTATGCATAGTCAGACCTCTTACCGATCGCTATAAAAAGCATTGCGATTCATATTGCAAAGCAGAACACCGGAATGGAGACGGATTATCGTCAAACAGACCTAAGTCATACAACACAATTGCAATTTGCCCAGTTAAGTACCAATGGCACAACTACCCCGCAATTACCATGTGCTAGGCATCATGTTAGTGCATGTGAAATTGAGTGGACATCCGCAAAATTGTATATGAGATTATCACGATACAGACGGAAAAGATAACTTTCACTGGAGTTTCCCAATTTCTCAATGTAAAAAGGAGCTGAAGTACATGACAAGATTAGAGTTTTGCCAGTAAAGTGGAAATATGACTGCCACAAGAACATTACCACGCGACGGTTAACCCGCGCCGTCTCGGAGGGGGGTCGTATGCGCCACCCCCTAAGGTTTTCCGCGGATAGTGAAAGAACGGCGCGTGGTAGCACGCCGAAATTTGGCATACCTTTTTCCACATCAATTTGGCATGTTGTGTCAAAGTTTTGAGGTCAGGTCATCTTGGGTCAACGAGTTAGTCAAGGTCAAGTGAGATCACCTAAAAAAAAAGTTAAACCAGTCGTCGCGCTTTAACGGATAAATATACTTTAATGAAACTTTCAGCGTTTGCTTATCTTTAGGTATGAAACAAAATGCACCAGAGGAATTGTATATTTATTCCGTTTTTGATTACTTATTAATTTTGCATATTTGCCCATTGGAGCTAAAATCGAAGATTCTGGCTAAAGCAAGCATTTTTTTATGAGAGCAACATTTCTTCGAACAACGTTTTTCGGTCCGCTCTATCTATTAGAGAAAGACAAATTAAAGAAAATTGAAAACTCAAAATTTTGAAATTTCAACAAAATACAAATTTTCGGTGCGCAAAAATTGTACGGCCATGATCGATTTCGCCTTCCTTTTCTGAACCTAAATACATTTTTTCTCAAATCTCCCCAAAATGAACTCCCCAGAGCCCAAAGCATGATGTAAGTCGTGAATACATAGGCCCCCTAGTGACGTCAAATTTTTTTGGGGGACACAAATTTGGGGGTGGTGTCTGGCCCTTCTCGTCGAGCGCTTTCCGATGACACCTCTTTCGTTTTCCTGGGACGCGAAGTTTGGAGATTAGAGAGGGCGGGTTTGTATCACCCCCCGCCCCCGCCCCGAGACGGGGTGTGAGGATATGACCGGAAAGACGGAGTGGGTTAATGTTGAAATGTATATGAAACAAAGCGGAACATCAAGAAAAATCCTTGTCCAGGGAACAAGAGAATGGTCCAAGCAATAATTTTCGCCCAATTCCCTATAGGGAAAAGGAAGGCTCAGATACCGCGATTGACCTTCATAGGCGAGTCGTGCCATAGCGCCAAAGCTAATCAAAGTCATTTATCCAACTTGATATCGGATGACTTTCGTCTTATGCGTTATTCTAGAGTTTTTTTTCGGGACTCGGGAATTGAAATTAGCGCCCATTTGTGCCTCGGAATGCTCGGAAATAACGTTTTGGCCACGAGCAAAAAAAACTATCACTTTATAATAAATAATCAGGAGTGCGCCCCCCACCGTCCCTACGGCGAAGGTACCCATTTGAGCCTTCGGTGCAAATAAGTATTGAAGAAGAGCAAACTAAAATGTTCCAGGAAGTAAAACTGCTGGGGACCCAAAATATGGTTCAGAAAAGAACACAAGAGAAAGCGGAAGGAAGATGGATTGTTAAGTTTGCAAACCAGCAACCGCACTCAGGCCAAGGAAAACACAGTGGCCCTGACCCCTCAGGGATAAATGGAGTCTTGAACACCCCAGGGGACGCAGCCACGAGTCATTTCAGCCCAGATAGATGGATAAAATGAGGAAAAACGATCTGAAAATAGATGAATGCAGGGCAAAAAGGAGACGTAACGTAACAAACAGAAGCATCTTTAATTGGAAACATGACAAGGGAAATCGACGGTAACCGGAAAAAGAACGCATCTAAAGGTGAAAGAAGGACAAAGCATTAAAAATAGCATACCTTTTCAGCTGATCATCGCATGTGTGATCAATACCAAACATCATATATTTACAGAGGTGAATACTTTCAGCAAGCAAATATCACAACACCAATTCCCCAAAACATTGATAAAAATAGGGCCAATGTTTTGAGTGTGTATTTGCCATCGTCTGCATACCTGTCACAGTTAGACGTGAAAATCATCATTATTGTGAGAACATATATTTAATCTGGCCTGGAAGCAGTGACCCATACCGTAAAACATGGTGTCAATCGTAGGATGCAAAGGCATAGCATAAGCTATTATTAGTTGGATGTCGCTACCACTCACTGTCTGGAAATTTTCAGGGAGAGTCGGAAGAGGAGAGTTGCAACGACCTCCTTCCACCGGCAAGATGCCCCGAACGACCATTTTGTTAAATATTCTTCAAATCGTTGTGGCGCTACAATATCCCAGTTAACTACGCACTGTTTTTTTTTCTCATTTTCTGATGCCCATTTAGCTTATGTAATTTATGCTGATTTTTGCCTGGCCAAACCAGCAAGCGGCAGAAAATTACTATGGACTGTTGAAATTCTGACATTGTTGGGTATTGCGACAACCATCGATGGGACAAACGGCAGCACAAGGTGCTAGATAGGGCATGATATTAGGAAAGTATTCAAACCGTTCAGGTCGGCATTAATATTGATCACCTACTGTATCACTTGAGTAAGTACACCTCGTACGACTAGCGCCAGTATACCTCGTGTGATTCGTTAGCGTGCACCGTATCGATTAGCTTTAAAATTACCGAAGTTCATGGAATTCTCGGAAAGTTCGACAGCCGTCTTACCAACTTCAACAGATGTTGCGCACGCTTCAATTTGTCCGTTGCTGCACGCCCATTGTCTAGTTGTCTAGTTGTCCGTTGCTGCACGCCCATTGTCTAGTTGTCTAGTTGTCCGTTGCTGCACGCCCATTGTCTAGTTGTCTAGTTGTCCGTTGCTGCACGCCCATTGTCTAGTTGTCCGTTGCTGCACGCCCATTGTCTAGCATTTGTTCACGAAGATCATGAACGACAATGAGCTGGGCGCGACATTGCCGCGCATTTCCGCGTTGAATACTCATATGCAATTGTAAATTAATTCCGAGTTGTGAAGCTATTCCGGCTGAGATATCCGAACAACTTAGGGGCGAAGTTAGGCGAGTTGAATAGGATGGGCTCATGCAATAACACAGCATTGGCAGCATATTCCAGGCAGTTGCATTTACCTCCACTGTGATCCTTCAGCGTGCAAACCTAAGCCAGTGTGTTGACATGAACCCGCGTTGAATATCATCGGCTCAAAACTAGAGATTCTGATCAATGCAAATAAGTTACTGCTTTTGATGCGAGCTATAGGTCTCGCGGCACGTGATGGGCACTAAGTTGAACATGTCGGCTGATTAGTGAGTCATAAGGCTTGTGGGCTGACACGGCATGGGGAAGTTGAGGAAAGTTGAGCCAATTTTTTACTTGAGAGGGCCTTGAGCGCATATGGTAAGCCAGATTGATTATTTGTGCACATATTCTGAAAGAGTGATCTTTTGGGCACAAATGCGTCACATGAAGATGTTTTCAAACAATGATATATCAGTGATATTTTGAGTTGTTCTGAAGTATCACCCTTGTCTGAACTTACCCCGGGCGTGGTGAAAGTTGATCCTAGTGGTGGGGTAAGTTGGTCAGAAACCTTATTTAAGTAAACAAATACTGTGACGACTACTGGGGAGTGCTACTTTTAGTGTTGCAGGCTTTTTGCGGTCACCTTTTGTCATCTCATATGTTCTGGCGTGTAAACATGAAAGCTATCAGAAAATACCACGCAATATACTTCGACCTATATTTTCACCGCCTTTTCTCTGGTATTATCACTCCATAGCCCATCACCGAACAATCTGATCAACGATAATAGGCTGACAGATAATTTGATGCCAATTTATGTCATGTTTCATGAGAAAAACATCAGCAGCGCGCAACACATTAATAAGCTATTGCTCATCTACGGCTCATATTTCCCCGGTCGTGATTGTTCAACTAGCACCAACCCACCTCACTTCAGATAAAATATGGCTGCCTATCTCCTGACCATCCCACCACTAAGTGGCTTTGATGGATATCAAGAGAAAACACATGTCTCTAATTGTGTGCTATTTTTATTTCGGGTTCACTAGATATCTACCGCTCCCGGCCCGCCGTCCAATCAAAAATGAAGACTTTCTTCGAAGTGTCGGCAGCTGGCTGATAAGTTCTCATGGCACCATAGGTGGTGAGATAATGGGGGTGGTTCAACTTACCTGTAGGCCCAACTGACCTCACTTTCCCTTTGCGACCGACATTTTCGTCTGATTACGATCCGGGTGACACAAAACGTCGCGGATCATTCCATTATCACGGCTGAAACGAGCTGCTACCCAGTTCGTGAACGTCGGCCCATCCTCCTTGCACCACGACCTGTCGGTGGCCTTGCCGCACAATGTTCAGCAGAACGATCTGGAGGACAGCGCAGCGGCCAGCCCGGTACATACCAGCTGCGATCGCAGTCGCATTTGAACCTATCTCGAGCGGACGCAGCATTCGGCGACTGGGTGTTCTCAAGGCCGGAACATTGAAACCTATGAGTAATGTTGGTTGGGCTCTTCAATTGGCTTGGGCTGGATTGTAGGCTTGTATTCACTATAGCGACATGCTCCACCTTGCTACGGTTGGATCCCGGTCTATCATCCGGGCTCCCTCCTGTATTCCCGGCCTCCCAGACACCCCTGGAGGAGTAGGGGCCGGCGGATCTTATGGGGGGTCAGCTGGCGCGAGGACGGCATTCTCCCTTCACAAATATTTGTGTTGTTAGGGGGCGTCGCGAGCGCACCTTTGAATTTGCACACCTGCCAGTGTGAAGTGTAGGCAGTCGATGATGTGTGGATGTGGAGAGCGAGAGGGCAGCTGGTGATGTGTGGATGTGGAGAGCGAGAGGGCAGTCGGTGATGTGTGGACTGTGGAGGGCGAGAGGGCAGTCGGTGATGTGTGGACTGTGGAGAGCGAGAGGGCAGCCGGTGATGTGTGAACTGTGGAGAGCGAGAGGGCAGCCAGTAGTATGTGGACTGTGGAGAGCGAGAGGGCAGCCGGTGATGTGTGGACTGTGGAGAGCGAGAGGGCAGCCGGTGATGTGTGAACTGTGGAGAGCGAGAGGGCAGCCAGTAGTATGTGGACTGTGGAGGGCGAGAGGGCAGTCGGTGATGTGTGAACTGTGAAGAGCGAGAGGGCAGCCGGTGATGTGTGGACTGTGGAGAGCGAGAGGGCAGCCGGTGATGTGTGAACTGTAGAGAGCGAGAGGGCAGCCAGTAGTATGTGGACTGTGGAGGGCGAGAGGGCAGTCGGTGATGTGTGAACTGTGGAGAGCGAGAGGGCAGCCAGTAGTATGTGGACTGTGGAGGGCGAGAGGGCAGTCGGTGATGTGTGAACTGTGGAGGGCGAGAGGGCAGCCGGTGATGTGTGAACTGTGGAGAACGAGAGGGCAGCCAGTAGTATGTGGAGTGTGGAGGGCGAGAGGGCAGTCGGTGATGTGTGAACTGTGGAGAGCGGGAGGGCAGCCAGTAGTATGTGGACTGTGGAGGGCGAGAGGGCAGTCGGTGATGTGTGAACTGTGGAGGGCGAGAGGGCAGCCGGTGATGTGTGAACTGTGGAGAGCGAGAGGGCAGCCAGTAATATGTGGACTGTGGAGGGCGAGAGGGCAGTCGGTGATGTGTGAACTGTGGAGGGCGAGAGGGCAGCCGGTGATGTGTGAACTGTGGAGAGCGAGAGGGCAGCCAGTAGTATGTGGACTGTGGAGGGCGAGAGGGCAGTCGGTGATGTGTGAACTGTGGAGGGCGAGAGGGCAGCCGGTGATGTGTGAACTGTGGAGAGCGAGAGGGCAGCCAGTAGTATGTGGACTGTGGAGGGCGAGAGGGCAGTCGGTGATGTGTGAACTGTGGAGAGCGAGAGGGCAGCCAGTAGTATGTGGACTGTGGAGGGCGAGAGGGCAGTCGGTGATGTGTGAACTGTGGAGGGCGAGAGGGCAGCCGGTGATGTGTGAACTATGGAGAGCGAGAGGGCAGCCAGTAGTATGTGGACTGTGGAGGACGAGAGGGTAGTCGGTGATGTGTGAACTGTGGAGAGCGAGAGGGCAGCCAGTAGTATGTGGACTGTGGAGGGCGAGAGGGCAGTCGATGATGTGTGAACTGTGGAGGGCGAGAGGGCAGCCGGTGTTGTGTGAACTGTGGAGAGCGAGAGGGCAGCCAATAGTATGTGGACTGTGGAGGGCGAGAGGGCACTCGGTGATGTGTGAACTGTGGAGAGCGAGAGGTCAGCCAGTAGTATGTGGACTGTGGAGGGCGAAATGGCAGTCGGTGATGTGTGAACTGTGGAGGGCGAGAGGGCAGCCGGTGATGTGTGAACTGTGGAGAGTGAGAGGGCAGCCAGTAGTATGTGGACTGTGGAGGGCGAAATGGCAGTCGGTGATGTGTGAACTGTGGAGGGCGAGAGGGCAGCCGGTGATGTGTGAACTGTGGTGAGCGAGAGGGCAGCCAGTAGTATGTGGACTGTGGAGGGCGAGAGGGCAGCCGGTGATGTGTGGACTGTGGAGAGCGAGAGGGCAGCCGGTGATGTGTGAACTGTGGAGAGCGAGAGGGCAGCCAGTAGTATGTGGACTGTGGAGGGCGAGAGGGCAGTCAGTGATGTGTGAACTGTGAAGAGCGAGAGGGCAGCCGGCGATGTGTGGACTGTGGAGAGCGAGAGGGCAGCCGGTGATGTGTGAACTGTAGAGAGCGAGAGGGCAGCCAGTAGTATGTGGACTGTGGAGGGCGAGAGGGCAGTCGGTGATGTGTGAACTGTGGAGAGCGAGAGGGCAGCCAGTAGTATGTGGACTGTGGAGGGCGAGAGGGCAGTCGGTGATGTGTGAACTGTGGAGGGCGAGAGGGTAGCCGGTGATGTGTGAACTGTGGAGAGCGAGAGGGCAGCCAGTAGTATGTGGAGTGTGGAGGGCGAGAGGGCAGTCGGTGATGTGTGAACTGTGGAGAGCGGGAGGGCAGCCAGTAGTATGTGGACTGTGGAGGGCGAGAGGGCAGTCGGTGATGTGTGAACTGTGGAGGGCGAGAGGGCAGCCGGTGATGTGTGAACTGTGGAGAGCGAGAGGGCAGCCAGTAATATGTGGACTGTGGAGGGCGAGAGGGCAGTCGGTGATGTGTGAACTGTGGAGGGCGAGAGGGCAGCCGGTGATGTGTGAACTGTGGAGAGCGAGAGGGCAGCCAGTAGTATGTGGACTGTGGAGGGCGAGAGGGCAGTCGGTGATGTGTGAACTGTGGATGGCGAGAGGGCAGCCGGTGATGTGTGAACTGTGGAGAGCGAGAGGGCAGCCAGTAGTATGTGGACTGTGGAGGGCGAGAGGGCAGTCGGTGATGTGTGAACTGTGGAGAGCGAGAGGTCAGCCAGTAGTATGTGGACTGTGGAGGGCGAGAGGGCAGTCGGTGATGTGTGAACTGTGGAGGGCGAGAGGGCAGCCGGTGATGTGTGAACTATGGAGAGCGAGAGGGCAGCCAGTAGTATGTGGACTGTGGAGGGCGAGAGGGTAGTCGGTGATGTGTGAACTGTGGAGAGCGAGAGGGCAGCCAGTAGTATGTGGACTGTGGAGGGCGAGAGGGCAGTCGATGATGTGTGAACTGTGGAGGGCGAGAGGGCAGCCGGTGTTGTGTGAACTGTGGAGAGCGAGAGGGCAGCCAATAGTATGTGGACTGTGGAGGGCGAGAGGGCAGTCGGTGATGTGTGAACTGTGGAGAGCGAGAGGTCAGCCAGTAGTATGTGGACTGTGGAGGGCGAAATGGCAGTCGGTGATGTGTGAACTGTGGAGGGCGAGAGGGCAGCCGGTGATGTGTGAACTGTGGAGAGCGAGAGGGCAGCCAGTAGTATGTGGACTGTGGAGGGCGAAATGGCAGTCGGTGATGTGTGAACTGTGGAGGGCGAGAGGGCAGCCGGTGATGTGTGAACTGTGGTGAGCGAGAGGGCAGCCAGTAGTATGTGGACTGTGGAGGGCGAGAGGGCAGTCGGTGATGTGTGAACTGTGGAGGGCGAGAGGGCAGCCGGTGATGTGTGAACTGTGGTGAGCGAGAGGGCAGCCAGTAGTATGTGGACTGTGGAGGGCGAGAGGGCAGTCGGTGATGTGTGAACTGTGGAGGGCGAGAGGGCAGCCGGTGATGTGTGAACTGTGGAGAGCGAGAGGGCAGCCAGTAGTATGTGGACTGTGGAGGGCGAGAGGGCAGTCGGTGATGTGTGAACTGTGGAGGGCGAGAGGGCAGCCGGTGATGTGTGAACTGTGGAGAGCGAGAGGGCAGCCAGTAGTATGTGGATTGTGGAGGGCGAGAGGGCAGTCGGTGATGTGTGAACTGTGGAGAGAGAGGGCAGCCAGTAGTATGTGGACTGTGGAGGGCGAGAGGGCAGTCGGTGATGTGTGAACTGTGGAGGGCGAGAGGGCAGCTGGTAGTGTGTGGATGTAGAGGGCGAGAGGGCAGTCGGCTGCCGCCCTTCACCTTGGCTCAATGTGGGTCGGAAGATCGACTCTGTTGACCAGCGAGCGATCGCAACAAAGGGTAATTAGAGCATAAACAAAGACATAGACAGCGCCGACGGAACACCAGAACGAAACAAGACACCGATAAGGCGTCCATTTGCAGGGCAAATGCCAGCCGGCCGCCGTTGGCCGCATCAGTTCGGCTACATTCAGGTTCTCACATACTGGCGGACCAGGGGGGGCAGCCGGGTCATGCCCCTCAAAGTCTGGAAGGTGGACTGATCAGGGAAGCAGCAAGTACGAAGTGATCCAGGAAGGTTCAATGTTTGGCAAGGAAGACAAACCTATCGCGGCAGAAGAAGTGAAGACTGGAAGAGGAAGGCAGTAAGAACCAAGAGCTCCTGGCACCCTAGACAAACTCTCCCCCGACTCTAGAAGGAAAACCTTCCACACCAAATCTCCAACTTCCTTCTGTCTCCCAGCTAACCTTTACGCTCGGAGGAAACTTAAGGGTGACGAGCGCAATGCCCTGGGCCATTGCGGCCGGGGCAGAGACCAAGAGGCGAAAGCTCTGTCCACGGGTGCAATGAATCCGGGCATTTTTTTCGGGAAGGAGGGACACACCTTGCCGGTGGGGCGGGATCGACCCTGAACACGAAGACACTCACACCGGCGCCTAACTCCCGTACCACAATAGGCGCTTACCTAGTAGGCATCTACGTTGAGCCAGAACGCAACAACACAAGAGACTCGTCCTTCACTCTCGCACAGACACTCCGCCACATACTCAACTCACCACACTTCACCATCAGCAGGCCCACCATCCACATCATAGCTCAGACGCAGAGCAGCGCTGACACAAACACTACTTGACACACACATTCAACGACCGGCGCTGCTCCTTTACACTACATCGCACATTGAACATCAGCCGGGGCTACATTTGCGCCCCAGAGCTGGATAGCGTACCACTCGACAGCATCGCTACACTGCTTGGCGCCACAGCCCTCTTTGACTCCACGGTCATGATAATAGACAACGTTAGACGGAAGATACGATCAACACACAGCATCTTAGTTCTCTCATTCGACTCACTGCAGCTGCCATCACACGTACACATAGCCAGTCGAGACACGTCTTTGTCTCTACCACTACGGTGCCGCCGCTGTCTTCGTTATGACCGTCGTGGTTCTGGCAACACGCGTGCGCGTTGCCAGAATCACGATGTAGCGCGTGTGCCATCACACGGCATCCGACTGCACATCATCCGACAGGAGCTGTGCAGCCTGTGATGGGCCGCATCCCGCCACCGACCCCGACTGCCACAAGGGTGCATACGAGAGGGAGGTGTGCCGGTATGCGGCAGCTCACAGTGTGCCACACAAAACAGCATGCCAGCACCTACGCAACACCACCTCCTCTACCAGTGTCCTCTCCATCTCCGCAACTGTACCCTCCCGCACCGCACCTACCGCCGGGCGGAGCTACGCAGCGGTGCTCTCCTCACCATCTAGACCCACATCCAGTCCAGCACCAGCTTCCACCCGCCCTACAATCCCACCAGCACCAGCTCCCGGTGTCCAGCACACCTCCCTCCTCAACGCCCCACCGACCCTCGACTCCACCGCCCCACCGATCCTCGACTCCACCGCCCACCACTCCTTTCCACGCCACCCCACCGTAGACCCGGCGTCCTCCAACATCCACCCCACCGCGGTCCCGGCCTCCTCCCACACCCACCCCACCGCGGACTCTTAGACATCTTAGACACGGCCTACGCCCACCACCACCTCACCTCGGGCACGGCATCCCCCACATCCACCCCGCCCCAGATCCGGCCTCATTCCACCCCCACCACCCCTCAGACCAAGACCTGGTCTCCATCTCCTCCCCCATCCATCACGGGACCTGGCCTTACCCCTTCGCCACACCGCCTTCAACCGGCCAGGGCCTTCTCCGCCACCCTGACGCCTTCCCACCACTCGCTCCCCCGGGCCCACGGCCCCTCCCCATCCACCAGATGGCCTCCTGTGTGGAGGCCATCCCAGCCTCCACACAGACCTCCCACAAGCTAGCGGCCACCGTCTCTTGCCAAACCGACCTCCACACCACCTCCTGCGCAAACAAATCCCTCCCAATCCCAATCCCCAATCCCACCCAAATCCATCCCATAACCTCGTCCGATGCCACCACTCAGACACAGCCCACCACACCTGCCAAGTCCGTCCAGTCCAAACGCACAACCCCGGGTCAACCAACCCCGTCTGAACCTACCGCGCATCCCAAGCGCAAATCCCGTGGATACTCCACCCCTCCCCTTCCCCCTCTCCCAGAACCCGTGTGTCCAGATCCAGGCTGCCACCTCTGCCTACCTCACTACGCACCCCCTATCCGTCCACCGGATCCAACTTTCCCCCAACACGACACCGACACCACCCCAGTGTGGGAACACCAGCAGATGCTAACCACATTCGGCAATGTGACTTTTTCTACAGTGGAATATCGGTGGTCTTTCAGGCAAATCCATAGAGTTTAAATCAGAATTCCTGCAACAACCAAACAAATTATTAGCCGCGCGCCAAGAAACTCAACCTTTGAGACTTAGATTCTACTTTGAGCAGTATTCCAAGCTACAATTGGCATGACGATGACGTAAACGACTACGATGACGTAAACGGTCCACCTCGTAAATGGGGCGCAGCCATACTCATCGCTAACAGTATACCTCACCGTCGAGTAGCGTTAAACTCTCCTCTGAACAGAGTAGCAGCCAGCTTCAAGCTTGCCAATTGCCAAACTACAGTCATCTCACTATACATTCCACCGTCAGCTACAACCTCCACACCACAGGAGCTGAACGACTTGTTGCTTCAGGCTCCACCACCAGTTCTAATCATGGGAGACTTTAAGGCAACGCACCCACCCTGGGGAAACAATCTGACGGACATTAGATGACGCGAAATTCACCAGTTTATCTCAAACCACGACTTACTTCGGTGTACTTCTGAACACCTGGCCGCCATCCGCCACAACCCGACCTTAGGAGGATCGGACAGCTGCATTGACATAACGTGCTACTCCCAACGATTAAGCTCACTATTTGATTGGTCAGTTTCAGACGTTCCTGGGTTGAGCGACGACTAATTAATCACGATTATGCTCAGCATGGACGCTATCCACCACATCAAGCTATTCAGACCATCTTGGAACTTGAAAAGAGCGGACTGGGCAGAATTGGAGGGTCAGTTGGAACTCAACCTAACAACTTCAGAGACCAGCAAAATCCAAACAATGCTAAAGGCCATCAGATCAACAGCACGTGACTCAGTCCCACAAAGTAATCAACCTAGGAAAAAGGCATCTACGCAATGGTGGACCACGGACTGTCAAAGGGCAATCGCCACACGGCGCCGTGCCCACAAACAATATAAAATATGCGTGTGCGGAGCACATCTATCACCATACATATACCACTCCACCTGATCGGACAGGATGGGCCGTCCGATGGTCATGGCCCGTGCCGTGGCGTCCTACCACAGGCACTGCTCCGCTTCACCTGGCTGAAGGGCCAGCCGACATCCGGTAACACTCACCGATATTGGCGAACCGAAACGTTTTGTAGGGAGACACCAAGCAAAGAAAAAGCCAAACAACTAAACCATTTTTAATTATCTGGAACGGCTAAGCTATTTGTACATTTTGGTCACTGGGAGAGGGGAAGGGGAATAGATCCCTCCGCCTCCCCCCCCCCACCCCTGAGTGCTACGTTGCCAACTGCAACAGCAACACTGCAATGGTAGGCTGTGGTTTCCAAAGACCCACGGCTATCTCCTGCTCGCGCCAATTCAACATCAACGCACTTTTCTTTAACTCTTGGATAAACACAAATCACCGCATTATAGCAATAGCTATAATGCGATGATCTGTGTGCACATGTTGGAGGAATTGGTGGATGATACGGACACGGACGACCTCGTTTGGAGCTAATACGCGGACGGTTGTTGTCGTTGCTCGTCTAATTGGACGCTTGGAGCGTTTTATACCGTGCGCGTGAGCCATCCATTGCGGTACGGACGTATGCTGACGGCACGTGCTGCTGGGCACCCACCCTCTCTGTCCTTGGGTCTGCAAGTCAGCTCAGTGCCGAGTGGTCGCAGGCTGGATGGTAGTCGTATGAAGGATGCAGTGACCCTGGTAAAGCACTCGGCCCACCTCTGATTCGGTATCGTCGTGTTTTGTTAAAGTATAGGCTGCGAGAGCCTCAGTAGCGTTTGTGGCTTGAGGCGATAGCGACATGCGTGGACAAATAATGGAATCACAGGTGTTATTTAAGCCCCGGAGTAGATAGTAAAAACAACGCTCCTTCAGCTATCTAGTGACTGAAGCTGCTTTGAGCGGATGAGTCTTTAGATAGGCTGGCGAGTAACGATCTTCCAGCCTCGCAAGGATGTTCACATAAGATACGTATGGTGTTCCCTTCGTACATAGCGTATCTCATTGTGACACTGTGATCATCGGTGATCAACCTCCTATGCTCTCCGCTTCTCACGCCCACACCCAGGGACCGAGTCTTACTGGTAGGTGGTGTTCGAACATCGTCTAGGTTTTGACAACGTAACATCAGGCCTGTGTCATTGCATGACTCGAAATCGCCTGAAGCGTTGATGCGTACCATCCATGACGCTTTTTTGTTCTCGGGGGAGGAGATTTCACCAGTTCCATCCTGTTGTACATACGTGTGCTGCATGTGCGGAGCGCGTCCCGTCGTTTATGGTTATGATACCATAGACGTCCACGGACGCGCGCCCCACTCCCGGCTGTTCCCCGGACAGAGTCAGTCGCGTCAGAGCAGGGCTCTAACCAACAGCATGTGCAGCTAGACCGTACATAGTCAATACAGAGAGACCGTGACCTCATGGTGCATTGAGAATGAACAGTGATAACTGAGAGTGCACCACCACATGGCTCTTCGGTAGTATGGATCTGGACGTTCTCGCAGAGACACTCTCCCGCCTGACGGATCTGCTCACGGATCAGGCCACGACATCCGCCAGGCGGAAGGAACGGCTTCTAGCGCTGGCCGAATCGGCCACCCAGGCCGGACCGCACAGCACGCTGACCGACTCCGATGCTGGACGCACCGTTGCCGCCGGTGCTGCCTCTGGCCCAGCCACCCGCCGCCCAGCCACCCGCGGCACGAAACGGCTGGATGCGACAGCGACGCCTGTCCCCAGGCTGATGGAAGTTGTCAGCCTAAGCGAGTTCGCTTCATAGCGGGACAAGCTCGAGGGATATGCAATCCTCATCGGACTGTACGACCTCACATCGGCGAGTCAAACCACCGCCCTCGTCGCTCTGCTCGACGATCCATGGACGCTGACACTACGCCGACATTCGGGCACTCTCCGGCACAATGTCCATATTGTGTGACGCGTTGTGCTGTACCCTGAGCTGTGGCGGCAGATTGCTAAGGGCCGACACCCATAGGCTGTCGTCGTCATGAGGTAAATTATTGAAATATCCAGCCGTCATGAGGTAAGTTATTGCAACACCCGGCCGCCGTGAGGTAAGTTGCTGTAATACCCGGCTGCCATGAGGTAAGCTATTGCAATACAGGGCTGCTATGAGGTAAGCTATTGTAATACAGGGCTGCTGTGAGGTAAGTTATTGTAATACAGGACTGCTATGAGGTAAATTATTGTAATACCCGGCCGCCATGTGTAAGTTATTGTAATACCCGGCCGCCATGAGGTACGCTTTTGTGATACCTGACCGCCACGAGGTAAGTTATTGTAATACCTGACCGCCCTGAGGTAAGTTATTGTAATATCTGACCGCCACGAGGTGAGTTATTGTAATACCAGGCCGTCATGACGTACGTTATTGTAATACGTTAACCCCGGAACAACTTTGTGATGCATTTTGCCTGGGCTCCCATTTTCCTGTTATCAATCAGCTGTGTCACCGAACCCGTCTCACTGAGGGTTCAGACAAAGTTCTGACCTTGTACCACGACCTTGAGCTCGTTGCGCAGCGCAACGCTGGGAAGTTTCACTTCAGCCAGGAGCGCCGGGTGGGTGGTCTCGAACTCCGAGACACGCGGGCCAAGCGACCAGTCTCGTCGACGTGGCACTGTCTCGGCATATTCGGCCGACACGAGAAGGCGTGCACCGGGCTGCACCGAGAACGCCAGGCCAGCAGGGTGTGAATAGACGGCATTATGCCGCCTGTCAAGGTGCGCTCACTCTCAGTCGTCAGGCTGTGACCTCGCCACGACGCCGCTCATCCGACCTGAAGCGGCACCGCCTCACGTGGCGTGGTCGAGATAACGGCGTATTGACACCATTAAAGCCGGTACTGCATCAGATGCACGACCGTTGACCGGCTGCGCCGGCCGACCGTAGCAAATCCAATAGTGCGCATCAACAGTCAACAGCCGGCTGCATGCGCCCGAGCGGGAGCTGCACACCGGAAACGACGCCGGCCTTCCCCGTGTCTACAGAACGCAACAACGCGCAGGCTTCTGTCTATGGGAGAGGACACCGGTCTGTGCTATGTCTAAGGGACACAACAATACGCGGGCTTCTGCCCATGGGAGATGATATCGACCGGTGCCTATCAATGGGAAGATGACACCGACCCACCCTCGATGCATGTGAGACGGTGCCGGCACGGTCACTGCCGGTGGCCGACACAGATCCAGCCTCGATCTAAGGGAAACCGCACCGACACGCCGCCACCGGGAGGTGTCGGGTATGGAGAGACCACATTCACTGGTATCAGCACCACACCAGTGTAGTGCAGCCTCGGGGTCAGCCCTGCCACTGGTGTCGGGTGTGTACCGGTGCTGCACTAGCGCGGCAGCGGCCCCCAACAAAAACCTTGCCCGGCTGACCCGGCGGCTGACCGCATGACCGGCACACGCCGACGTCTCCTCCCTCGGAGCGCCGCACAAGGCGGTGGTTAGCTAGATGATGGTGCGCACAGTCGCAGCACTCGACCCCGTCCGGCCCGCTTGGAGGTCAAGCGCAGCGATGGGCAGCGGTGATCGTCATCGGATACCAGGCTCGTCTGCGCTATGTCTAACCTGGCTCGTACCCATACCCGTACCCGTACCCGTACCCGTACCGACCATGCCAGTGTCGTACAAGGCCGAGGGCAGATGGCGTCCGGTCCGTTATCAGACGTGGCCCGTGCCGACCATGCCAGTGTCGTACAAGGCCGAGAGCAGATGGCGTCCGGTCCGTTATCAGACGTGGCCCGTACCGACCATGCCAGTGTCGTACAAGGCCGAGGGCAGACGGCGTCCGGTCCGTTATCAGACGTGGCCCGTACCGACCATGCCAGTGTCGTACAAGGCCGAGGGCAGATGGCGTCCGGTCCGTTATCAGACGTGGCCCGTACCGACCATGCCAGTGTCGTACAAGGCCGAGGGCAGACGGCGTCCAGTCAGATATCGGAGCACCAAGAGGCTGTGCTCGCTATGTGGGTAAGTTAAACTCCCGGCCAAAATTGTGCTATAGAACTGGAATTTCCCGATCGAGAGGTGCGTTCTGGGTCAATGCAACAAGCTTGCACTTAGCTTGACTCTCATTCTGTGCAATGCAACGAGCTTGACTCTGATTCTGTAAAATCTCTCCAGCAACAATTCGAGCTAAATAAAAACGAAGTACGTGTGCAATTGCCTTGCTTTTTGCAGCATACCTTGGACAGCCAAGCACTTCCCTCCACTGAAAGCTGAAAGGATTCCATATTAAATTATCGGTGTCATAAGCTGGTGATGTAACAATGCACCTATCGGCATTACACGGATAAAAACGCGGCCGAGAATTACAGCTTACAGTCATCGACAGGGCGTACTTCACATGGCGAGGTTCCTACCGGGGTAGCCATAATTACAGCTTACACTGCCATTTACCGGGTATATCTCACATGGTGAGGTTCCTACCGGGGTAGCCATAATTACAGCTTTCACTGCCATTTACCGGGTATATCTCACATGACGAGGTTCCTACCGGGGTAGCCATAATTACAGCTTTCACTGCCATTGACCGGGTGTATCTCACATGGCGAGGTTCCTACCGGGATAGCCATAATTACAGCTTTCACTGCCATTGACCCGGTGTATCTCACATGGCGAGGTTCCTACCGGCAGAGGTGAAAAAGCCTGCTACTAGGCCACGAGCGTAGGTGACATATATTTGAAAAATATATCCAGTTATGGTGACAACTTACGGTACCGTATTATCATTGAGTATGTATTATATTTATCATCAGGCAGTTTTGCTTCTTAACCCTCGCCAGTATTCGGCATTTTACCACCTTCGGTCGTATAGGGGGGGGGGTTTGGTACGACCCCCCCCCTGGCGATTCGAAACCGTGCATGTTACGAAAACGAACCAAATACGAAAGTGATAGATTTGGCCGAGATCTCGCGGTTGGAATTCAGTATGACCTTCTAAGGTCAATGGTTAACCTTCCAGGTCAGATCAAAGGTCTTAAATTGATTTTTTGGGGTATTTTCCGAAGACAATCGTCAGTTATATCGAAACTACTGTCTAAATATGCACGACATGGCCGGAAACATGTTTATTTGGACCTTGCGAACATAACGACATGTGACACGATGTGATCGGACCAATATGTCATGCACCAAATGAGGTCAAATCCGTGACCCCAAATATCCAACTTTTTTAAGAGTGGTTCCAATTTCGAAGTTTAAAGTTCCTTAGGGTAAAATGGACGCTGAATTCGAATTCAGCACGAAAAATTACCGTAGGTCAGCTAAAAAAAGGTCGAAAGGTCAAACGAGGTCAACCGAGGTCACCGATTTTTGGAACATTATTTGTCCAATGGGAACCCATCTGGGCATTGCAAAATTGCATTGCAAAACACATAATACCAGTCGATGTAGGCAACAATGTCATGTTTAGGTGCGATAATCACGTATTTGTTGAAAACTGCTCGGAGGTGCTCCCTTTTATGACCTCATAACTCTGTGACCTGACATGCCCTCCCAAAAAAATTTCACCAAAAGTCGTCAAAAGGTTGCCCCAGAGGGTACTGAAAATCTCAGAGCGATCCGTTCATCGGTTTGGAAGGAATACACAAAAAACCTTAGGGGGGGGTGCACCCCTATATACGGGCGAGGGTTAACATACCTAGTCAATTTGTTTTTCCTAACCATCCAGACATACACGTACTCATCTTGTTTCAGTATATGTATCAGAAGGGACCGAAGCAATTTAGTAGCTTTGATCAAGGGGACAAGGAGAGGGGAAGGGGCGTAACAAATGCTACCAAGAGAGGTAAAGTCCATTGGCTTTAACGTTGCTGTGATAAGCCATATCACCTACTAACTGTCCCCGTCCAGAGATTGAACCAGACGCAGCAGTTCCGTTTTCCGGCGCAGTTTGTTTTAAAAAGCTGACCAAGACCTAAGACCTTGACCTAAGGCCCATGCCACTATATTGAAAAATCGCAAGTATATCAACCACGGCTCGTCGATTGGTGAAGGTTTCATCAAATTCGGTTCAGTAGTTTCGGAGCATGGGCGTGGCAAAAAGTTTTTAAAATTGTTTCGTGCTTTTTTGGTGTCCTTGACCTAAAGCCAGGGTCAACATACTCAAGAGCCCTGAGTATATCGACCATGTCGCGTCGATTGGCGAAGGTTTCATGAATTTCGGTTCAGTAGTTTAGGAGCATGGACACCGCAACAAATTAAAATAAAGATGTACTTATTTTGCGACCTTAGGTCAAGGTCAAGGTCGCCGTATTTTAAAGCCCGAAGTAAATCGACCATGCTGCATCGATTGGTGAAGGTTTCATGAAATTCAGCCCAGCCGTTTAACACGCGCACTGGAGGGGGGCGAAATCCGCCCACCCCTCCGGTTTTTCGTACAAAACTGCAGATTTTACCGGTCGATATACACGATTTTCTACGTACCTGCTTAGAAATGACCGGCACGTCGTTTAAAGCAAGAAAAATGGAAATCGACTAAAACTTTTTCAAGTTAGGGGCCGTTAAAGTCAAAACATTTCCTAGCGCCAGACCACAAAAATCGGTGCTGATGCGCTTCCCGCATATTCGCAAAAGGGAAGTGTTCTTGGCAACACTAGCGACTTGTTTGATGTATATTGATATGCTATTTAGTTGCAAGGTCATGTTAGGTCACCGAGGTCAAGTCAGGTCAAGTTCATGACAGGTTAATGGAACCAAACATGATTAACTGGAATGTTGTCATAAATGCACTACTGTTTGCCATTTGTACTGTTTGTCATTGCGCTTCCATACTTTATTCATGTAGTTAACTCCTTTCTTCGCGAAGCCAATTGCGCCGAGCTTCCCGACGGAGCAGTCGGGCGGGCGGCCCGGTTCCGGGAACTGGAACAGGTAACTGACCTGATAAAGTGCTGCCATATATGTGACCTGAGGTCAAATGTCGGGTCTAGCATCTGTATTGCATCATTAGTAACGTCCAAAACATCACTGATGCCAATTTTGGAGCATTTAAACACAATCACAGCGATCCATAACAATGACAAGCCAAGCCACGCAAAACAAGAAAATATTGGCAAAGGTGACCTCATTTTACCTTGAAGATATTGACCTAAGGTCATGTAATTTGCACACAATATAGTTCACTACCGTACCCATCCACCCTGCGAATTTCGTTCCTCCAGCTTTAATAGGAGCCGAGATCCTAGGAGGGGGGGTGGCGAATCCGCCCCCCCTCCAGTGCGCGTAACTTTCCGAGGCCCTCCAGGGCGCGTGTTAAGAGCATGGGCACCGCAACATTTCCAAAATGGCCGCTCCCAATGTAATGAGTAATTTAATAACTTTACTTAACGATGAGTGTCACCATGTTCAAAAGTCCCAAGTAAATTGATTGCAATGGTGAAGGTTTGACGAATGAACATTGGTGAAGGTTTGATGAAATTCGGCTCGGTAATCTCGGAGCATGGGCCCGGCAACAACCCAGGGCAACAGAATAGACGCACCCACGGATGGGGGGGGGATACTACATAGTGTCCTATGTTAAAAGTTTAAATTATTGGGGGGGGAGGGGGGGGGGGGGTGCAGAGCCAACATTGGGCGGGGGCAAGTGTCCTTCCAAAAGCATACAAAGCTATACACCTGTGACCCGTATGTGGTTCATCCTATTCTTCGGAAGTGTGTACGCCATGATCATATGGCATAAACAGCGTAGATGTCATGCTCACATGACCACTCCTATATTTAGCTACCGTTCAGATCACTGTTGGGCACCAAATCAGTGTCTTGTTCAGCCTGCATCAGTGTAGTGAGAGTGAGATCTTTTGCTGTTTAACATATTTAACATCGATTTCATTAATATTGCCTACAGTAGAAAAGTATAAAGGCTGAAGGCAGTAACGTAACACAATCATGGTAAGACGTACAATTTGCAAGTGCAAGTTCCTTGCCTTGATATTTCATAGCCATGCATTATATATGGCCTTACTCTTAGCTGCCATACACTTCAACATATACATGTATTTTGATCATTGAAGCATAAAATTACTGCCACAATACATACATTGCGTGACTGTAGTATGAAATTGAACGTAGAAATGTCCACATTTCAATGGATTTTCAGTTTGGCACAGCACATAAATGTCCAACCTTTTCAGTGCGCTATGCGTACCATCCAGCCAGGGCATTATCGGTGCTGGCATCCAACATAGCAAAATACTTATTTCCATCATTTATTATGGTATCATAGATACAATAATGCAGTCCACAGCCTATTATATCAACTTCAAGTGCGAGAACGCCTGTCAGAATCTCAGAATCCCGAGAGGATTAGGCTTTTCATCGTCCAGTGATGTGTACGTCCAGGCTGAGATTTAAGAACCCTGAAGATAATGAGATGAATTTAGGCCAATTGCAGGGTGTATATTTCTGAACACTACTTCTGGTGCAAGCAGTTAAATTGGCATAGGGAAGTCGATTTTGTGCGATGTACTTTATAGACGTCATGGTTAAGCTATACAATTATTGGGGCATGCGCATTGGCGTACCGAAGGGAGTGGGCATTGGAGCAGTCCCCTTCCCCATGAGAGGTTGTGGGCCAAAATAATCGCGTCTGGGTTCGGAAAAATAGTGCCAGGCTCCCTAAAAATAATGCTGGTGTCCCCAACAATCGCACCGGGGCCCATAAAAATCACTTTGGAGCCGCCAAAAAGTCGCGCAAGGATCCATGAAAGCGAGGCTGGGGCCTTCCAAAATCCCACCAAGGCCCCTCAAAATCACATTGAATGGATCAAAAATCGTCCCGAGACCCTAAAAAATGACGCTGATGGCTCCAAAATGTGGGATCGGGTCCCCGAAAATACCGTTGGGCCCCCAAAAAGTCGCGCCAGGACCCAGATAAGTCGCGCCAGGACCCAGATAAGTCGCGCCAGGACCCCATGAAATCACGCTAAGGCCTTAAATGATCGGACCGTGCCCCTGTAAATCACGCTGGGGACCAAAAAGTTTCTCCGGACCCCCCGAAAATGACGCTAGGCCCGAAAAAGACTGGCCGGGCTCTCAAAATTACACTGGGTCTCAAAAGGTGGGGCTGGGGCCCCTGATAATCGCGCTGGTGGCACGACAAGTTTGACCGGGGCCCATGCAAACCACGCTGGGAACAGAAAATGTCGTGCTGTGGTCATTGAAAATGACGATGGGAGCCGCAGAAAGACTGTCTGGGCCGCAGAAAATCACGCTGGGGGCTCAAAAGTTCGCGCCTGGGCCTAGAAAACCACGCTGGGGTCGAAAAAAAAGTCGTGCCGTGGTTCTTGAAGATCACAACGGGGACTCAAAACATTGGGCCGAGGCCACTGAAAATTACGCTGAGCCTGAAGGTACCAAAATGTCGCACCCGGGCCCCTGAAAATCACGCTAGGGGCTTGACAGGTCGCACCGGGGCCCCAAAAGTCTCACCGGGAACACCCAATAAATGAAGCCGGGGCAACGAAAAAACAGTCTGGACATGGAACATCACTTTGGGCTCCTAGCGGTCGATCCAAAAGAAACCAGAACGTGTTGGGCCGCCAAAAACGTGTCGAGGCCACTCAAACTCGCGATAGGCATCCCAACAAATGAAGACATGGTCCAAAAATCGCACTTAGACACAAAAGCGTCGCGCCGCTGCCCTTGGAAATCACATTAGGGGCCAACAAGTCCCGCCGGAGCCCCACAAGTCGCAGCTGGCTTCCCAAAAATCAATTCCTACCCGGAATGTTACACTAGGCCACAAAAATTGCGTCAGACCCCCAAAACGCGTCTGGTCCCGAAAAAAGAATCGCCTTGGAGCACCCAAGAAAATGCACCGGGAGACGAAGAATGGTACCGGGGCCCAAAAATATCACGCAAGATGCTTACAAAAAAATACAAATCGACCGCCAAAAAATCACAAAAGGACTCCATCGAGTCGACCCGAGCAACGGAAAATTCAGAACATGCCACGGAAGAAAGTTCTCCAAAGGGCCTTTCTACTCATAAGGGTGCCATCGGCTGAAAAAAAAACTCGTTGAGCAGCCACAGTGGCGTACCAATGGCAAATCCCCCTCCCCCCACATCCTGAAGAGGTGGACTTCCAAGAATCCAAGAATCCAAGAATCGCGTCGGGGTCCCCAAAAATGGTTTGGGCCCCATAAATTTGCGTCGGGGCCCCCAGAATTAGGGGTTATAAATAAATGCAACGGCACCAAAAAACTTGCACCGTACCCGAAAATTTGCGCCGGGAACGCCAAATTCCCATTAGGGCCCAGATAAGTACAACACGCTCCTCGAACTAGCGCAAGCCCCCCAAATATCGCGCTTTGGACCTAAAATTCCCGTCAGTAGTCCCATAAATCCTGGTCGGGGCATGAAAAATTCCACTCGGGGCTCCCAAATATTGGCGTCGGTGGTCTCAGCTAAGCACAGCGTGGCCTCAAAATCGCATCGAAACCCGACAAGGATCAAGCCGGAGCCCTTCAAAATGGAGATTCCGAAAAATAACTGTCCCGAACTAGGAAAATCGCTCCTTAGCTCAAACATACCACCAGATGCCTTAACAAATCGCATACGGCACCGAAAAACGTACCGGAGTTCGAAAAATCGCCGTGGGGCAAAAAAAATGTCGCCGGGGCCCGAAAAATCAGGCCGTGGCTCGGACTTTACATAATTCAGGAGAAGTCAACAAAAATTGCGTCGAGCCCAGAAAACTAGTGTCGGATCTCCCCGCAACCACGCGCCTGGGCCCAAAAAGTCGCGACGGGACCCCGAGAAATACCGGAGCCCCCAATATCGTGCTGGGGTCCCACAAATGTGAGCGAGGAACCCAAAATAAACACAGGGGATCTTAAGAGCACAACTGGAGGACAAAAATAAAATGCACCTGGCCCTCCAAATCGTGCCGACTCTGGCAAAAAGCGGCAGGGCTTTAAAAACCATACACATTTGTAAAAAAAAAACACACGAACACCATACAATTATGTTAGCCTGCCAATTTTGGTCTGCTACACACCGGATCAAAGAATTTTCAACCAGCGATCACCCGTCTCTTCTGTTTCTCATCCTTTCCAACATTAATCATGAGACTTATTTTGCCATGGGCCAGCAAGTAAGCTACGTTCTTGCTTATTTTTTCTCCTCACCAACATCGGTGACATTTACAACGGGGGACATCTTAGAGACGTATAGTACTATATCATGGAAACTAGAGCACACCACATACTCATTATTGAGGCTGTAATAAGCTTGCACCCCCCACCCTACACACATAGCGGAAGTTGAATAAATTGTGTTTGAACGGCAATAGGTACTAATGGTTTCACTTGAACCAGGAAGATAAACCTATTATTACAAAATAATCCATAAGTCGTGAATAGAGTTCGAAGTTCAGAGTGAAGTGTGAATTTGAAAGTACTTATACTGCTATGATAGTTTTTTTTTCAGTACCACATGTTGCTGTTAACAATAGGCGCATCCAGGGGGCCTGCCCCATCCCCTTTGGTGGTGAATGTTGTGTGTTCACTATTCAAATTATCGGGTTCTCTATCCACAAGTGCTCAACCATGGTACTTTGCGAAATCCCTGGGTGCGCCCCTGCTGTTGACCCTAGCCTACCACTTTTTCAGACGTTCCTACGCCTATGCCACCGGGGTAGCTATAATCACAGCTTACACAGCCATCGGTCGGGTGTACCCCACATGACGAGGTTCCCACCGGGGTAGCTATAATTACAGCTTGCACAGCCATCGACCTGGTATACCCCACATGGCGAGGTTCCTACCGGAATATCTATAATTACAGCTTACAGTCACGGACCGGCTGCATTCACTACGAATGTCAAGCATTACAACAAATTCGTTGATAAAAATGAACCCCGGCTTAGGACATTGGAAGTTGTTTAATATAACGAAGAATGGCTCTTAGATGCTCCTGGGTTTTAGACATTGTGTGTAAATAAAATATATATACGACCTTCAATATACCAGGAGGTGCTGAGTTGACATCAAAAGTAACGATAAGGGTTGTACTTTATTGCTCAACGTTTCGGCCAGGGGCCATCATCAGGAGTGATGAAAAAAGCTAAAGTTTAAACAATTAAAATAATCACGCGGGAAAAAAAAGCGTGCAAAAAGACACGTGAAATGCAGAAAAGCCTCCTCAGTGGTGCAGACACTCACAGAAACTCCAAACCAGAAACAAACTATGTCAAGAAGGAATCCTCTGAGGAAGCCCGAGCCGATGGTCCATATACATATCGATGCATACACTCACGCACATATGTAGACATATATCCAATATAACGCGTAATGCATATTATATATAATTTATGTTTATGTAATTGTATGTGATATACCAAGACGTCGTTTGCGTGTTTAGTTGCGGAGAGACTCAAGGCGGTGCATAAAAGCAATCGCTAAAGGAGGTGCATATCGGTAGATCTGAGTTCACTATTACTAAAAGATCTGTAGTTCACTATTCTCCGATGGCAGCATTCCGATAAAGGAGGGAATAGATGCTGTGATTCGTCTAATCGAGGACAATCTGGATGATATTTGTCTTTTCGGGATTGGGGTACAGGACTGTGTGAAATTACTAACACATATTTTCAGCAATAACCTCATACGTTTCGGTAGCTCCATGTACAAGCAGACAAAAGGAGTGGCTATGGGTAACCGATGTGCACCTCCTCTAGCGATTGCTTTTATGCACCGCCTTGAGTCGATCTTCTTAGCTTCGTATGATTTGAAACCAGCTCTCTACATGAGGTACATGGACGATATTTTTGGTGTTTGGACACATGGCTTGGCCTCTCTGCTAGACTTCTTTGCAGAAATTAACCAACAACATTCCAGCATCAAGTTTACCTTAGAACACACTGGTCATAGCAGTTCGATTCCTTTCCTTGATACGTTGTTTGTAGTTCAGGGTGATGGGAGCTACACCACCGAGCTGTACTTTAAACCAATGGCAGCCCCCATCATCTTGCACTATGATTCGGCCCACCCCATGGCCACTAAAAAGGCCGTTCTAACATCCCAAAGGAGGAGAGCAGCACGAGTCTCCTCCGATACTATTTCATGCGAGCGGAGCCTTGCGAAGATGACGACTCTTTTCCTGGAAAACGGATACCCAGCACATCGGGTACACTCCGCCGCTCGTGCTGTTCACCCTCACAACAGTAGTAGGATAGGTGGGCAACGTCGGCAACGAGCGAGTAGCAATCCCAACTATGTTTACATGAGACTTCCTTTTGTCGATGACCAACTATGTCGACAGGTAAACGCAGCCATCCGTTCGTCTCATCTAAACCATGTTAGCCTGGACTAGCGGACCTACGCTGAAATCTTACCTGGTCCGCTCAGCCCTGGAAATGCCGCCATGCTCTGCTGGTAGGAGAACGTGCCATACCTGTATCAACGGGCTCAAAGGTAGATGTACACGGAAAAACCTAGTTTACAAAATAACGTGCAATCGCTGTCTTGGAACATTTTATGTCGGTGAAACCAAACGTAGCATCAGGGATAGGTACAATGAGCACTTGGGAGATGCCAGACTTCGGAGAGCATACACTCCTTTAGGCGAACACATGATCGACAAACATTCTAACATGGAACACAGCGACACTAACACAAACTTCAAAGTAGAAATTCTAACAACAGCCAGGGACAACGCTGATCTGAAGGTCCTTGAATCTCTACATATACGTAATCTACGGCCGCAACTAAACACGCAAACGACGTCTTGGTATATCACATAAAATTACATAAACATAAATTATATATAGTATGTATTACGCGTTATGTTGGATATCTGTCTATATATGTGCGTGAGTGCATGCATCGATATGTATATGGACCATCGGCTCGGGCTTCCTCAGAGGATTCCTTCTTGGCATAGTTTGTTTCTGGTTTGGAGTTTCTGTGAGTGTCTGCACCACTGAGGAGGCTTTTCTGCATTTCACGTGTCTTTCTGCACGCTTTTTTTCCCGCGTGATTATTTCAATTGTTTAAACTTGAGCTTTTTCCATCACTCCTGACGATGGCCCCTGGCCGAAACGTTGAGCAATAAAGTACAACCCTTATCGTTACTTTTGATGTCAACTCAGCACCTCCTGGTATATTGAAGGTCGTATATATATTTTATTTACACATATTGGAAGTTCTTGCTTAAACTAATCAAAGGAATATGTTAAGCGATGGAGACTGGTGTGCGCTGGGTTTTACCGTTTTTAGCCTCAATTTTGGGCGGTTACAATGTTTGACTTGACAAATTGGTGTGACGTGCCATACGACAATTGTTTTCGTGTAGCGGCCGTCACGCCTGCCATGTGAAAGTCAACACTTCTGAATATGAGAACACTAGTCATGGCTGGATCGCACTTATACAGATCTCAGACTACTGGTACCTGTGTGAGGGTGGCAGCCACGGCCTGGGGATGCCTGCCTAGTCGAATGGTATCAGTCCCGGGCTGAGGGCATCACCCATGATGCAATGGTATGTACATACCACCCATGCTCTGAGGGCATGCGTCAGTCCAAATGTGAGGGTATCAGCCATGGTCTGGGAATTCCTGTCCCAGTCGAAGGGCGTCATACCTGCTGGTCTGACGGTACCAGTCCCGGGCTGATGGTGGTACATATCACCCATGGTCGGTGGGCATCACACTCCGTCTGGCGGTACCAGTCCCGGGCTGAGGGTGGTACATACCACCCATGGTCGGTGGGCATCACACTCCGTCTGGCGGTACCAGTCCCGGGCTGATGGTGGTACATATCACCCATGGTCGGTGGGCATCACACTCCGTCTGGCGGTACCAGTCCCGGGCTGAGGGTGGTACATACCACCCATGGTCGGTGGGCATCACACTCCGTCTGGCGGTACCAGTCCCGGGCTGAGGGTGGCACATACAACCCATGGTCGGTGGGCATCACACTCCGTCTGACGGTACCAGTCCCGGGCTGAGGGTGGCAATACCACCCATGGTCGGTGGGCATCACACTCCGTCTGCGGTACCAGTCCCGGGCTGAGGTGTACAACCACCCATGGTCGGTGGGCATCACCTCCGTCTGGCGGTACCAGTCCCGGGCTGAGGGTGGCACATACGACTCATGGTCGGTGGGCATCACACTCCGTCTGGCGGTACCAGTCCCAGACTGAGGGTGGTACATACCACCCATGGTCGGTGGGCATCACACTCTGTCTGACGGTACCAGTCCCGGGCTGAGGGTGGCACATACAACCATGGTCGGTGGGCATCACACTCCGTCTGACGGTACCAGTCCCGGGCTGAGGGTGGTACATACCACCCATGGTCGGTGGGCATCACACTCCGTCTGGCGGTACCGGTCCCGGGCTGAGGGTAGCACATACCACCCATGGTCGGTGGGCATCACACTCCGCCTGGCGATACCAGTCCCAGACTGAGGGTGGTACATACCACCCATGGTCGGTGGGCATCACACTCTGTCTGACGGTACCAGTCCCGGGCTGAGGGTAGCACATACCACCCAT
Organism: Ashinkailepas kermadecensis; assembly: GCA_034440615.1. NCBI lineage: Eukaryota > Metazoa > Arthropoda > Thecostraca > Neolepadidae > Ashinkailepas > Ashinkailepas kermadecensis. Next base: position 102,616 of record JAOTOM010005073.1, on the reverse strand, counting down.
GGTCGGTGGGCATCACACTCCGCCTGGCGATACCAGTCCCAGACTGAGGGTGGTACATACCACCCATGGTCGGTGGGCATCACACTCTGTCTGACGGTACCAGTCCCGGGCTGAGGGTGGCACATACAACCATGGTCGGTGGGCATCACACTCCGTCTGGCGGTACCAGTCCCGGGCTGAGGGTGGTACATACCACCCATGGTCGGTGGGCATCACACTCCGTCTGGCGGTACCAGTCCCGGGCTGAGGGTGGCACATACGACTCATGGTCGGTGGGCATCACACTCCGTCTGGCGGTACCAGTCCCGGGCTGAGGGTAGCACATACCACCCGTGGTCGGTGGGCATCACACTCCGCCTGGCGATACCAGTCCCAGACTGAGGGTGGTACATACCACCCATGGTCGGTGGGCATCACACTCTGTCTGACGGTACCAGTCCCGGGCTGAGGGTGGCACATACAACCATGGTCGGTGGGCATCACACTCCGTCTGGCGGTACTAGTCCCGGGCTGAGGGTGGTGCATACCACCCATGGTCGGTGGGCATCACACTCCGTCTGGCGGAGGTTCTCCGGCTCGGGGCCATAGCTGCGCCCAGTGCGCTGTCGGTCGTGTGCACAATGACACCTCGCTGTACTGCCCAGTGAACGTCGATGTAGACGTCGGCGCGGCCCCGAGGCAGACAGGGGGCTCGCCTGCCCCCTCCCTGACCCATGGCGTGGCTCAGCCCGTCACGGCGTGCTCAGCACGCTAATTAATGAAGGCCGAGAATAAAAGGTCGTCACCTGTCGCAACTGCGGCGGCGCTTCGTCTGGTCGGCTCGCCGTCCCAACCCGGAAGCATGCGCGCGCCCGCCGGCTGCATTGTTCCCGCCGCGTGTCACATGTCATGGCGGGCCGGTGCTGGCTGACCCGCTGGGTGATTTTGAATGGCTGCCTCGGAGTTAACCGGCGAGGAACATCAATCGCCAGATGCACACACTTCTCGTATCATAGCTATGTGATGAGAATGCCAAAAATTTACTCGGCGGTTTTTCCGCCGCCATCGGAGAAACGGCGTGAGGTATAGCACACTGTTGTTTGGTATATTTGGTGGTGCATTATTCGTAGATGTCGGTGCATTATTGTTCATTGCTCTATTACCGAAGCATATTCACATAGATCAGGTTTTTTTTAATGGTTTTCATCATTAAAAGTATACATACTCGAATTCATTGGCCATGCTCAGGCAGGTATGCACACCGTTGTACACAGATAATAGCGGGATAAATACTTCAAAGGTATTCTGGATATTGAGTGAAAGGGTTGAAGAACAAACACCCATACGTGATGTGAAATCGCAGACAAGTTTTTATTCCTGACATTTCCACTTTGAACATGACGTAAGCATCGTCTTACGTGCTATTTAAACAATGCCATCGACAGGTTGTTGGTTCCTTTATCAACGAAGTAGTTGTTATCCAGTGCTGACACCCGATACATGAACATTCCTATCACCGATGTCTCTATCGTAGTTTATCATTCTAGCGATCCCTTCAGGCTGTCCTGCAAGGCGTGGGTGAAGTAGGTAAGCAGTCAAAACATGAATCATGGTCCTTGATTGAAAGTCAGCTCAGCGTGGCGATGACGTCATAGATGTGGTCGAATTTGCATCGACCTGATACCTATTATTCTACCTACGATCTTCAAGACTGCTTTTATGAGCTGTGCCATGCTCGCGCTTTCGTAAGTTTGTATGCAATACCGTACATGAAGGAGTACAAGTGCATCCATAGTTCCCGGCAGCAGCCGGCATGAGTGAAGGTGGCGAGCGTTCAGCAGGACCATTCAAATGCCTGGACAATTGCTCACGACGTAAGACATGACACTGTCTGTTTCAGTTTTGTTGAGTTGGGCACTTCGGCCTGCTCAGGCCATTTCGTGCCGTGAGTAGAAAGATGTGAAAATTTATGTTATAACAGTCAGTTTATAACTCTTGAAGCAAGTTGGTTTTTCGGAGAAAAATGAAAAGTAGATTGATGAGGAAAGAGTGCTGATCTCCTAATAGTGTAGGTAAAGAAAAAGGGATGTTGTGTGTACGGCAGTAGTTGGAAAGTGTTTTCCTATGGTCATGGTAACGTTGACATTGTAGGAGAATATGTGAAACTGTAAGATGAGTGTTGCATGATGGGCATGAAGGTCGTGGTGAAGCAGTGTAAATATATCGATGGGTGAGAAAAGTGTGACCTATGCGGAGCCGTGACAGAACTATCTCTTCTTGTCTGTTTTTTTATATGATGTGGTCCAGTTTTCGATGACAGGTTTGATGAGACGTAATTGTGTGTAGTTTGTGGTTTCAGTCCATTGTTGATTCCAAAAATTTCGAATGTTCTGTCGTATTGTTGATTTGATGGCGTCAAAATGTGGTGGGATTTCTGTGATGTGTGGTAATTGTAATGATTGTTTTGCGAAATGATCTGCTTCCTCGCTTCCTGGGATGCCACAGTGACTGGGCACCCACAGGAAACGGACCTTCATGCCCATCAGATGAAGTGTTTCAAGTGTGTCATAAATGGAAATATGGCAATGGTGTGAAAAGGAAAGTGAAGAAAGAGATTGACGAACAGATTTTGAGTCGGAACAAATGACGACATGGTGCATGGGGTGACAAATTGAACGGTTGCGAACATAGCGAAGGGCAGTGAGAATGGCGTGCAATTCGGCGACGAAAATGGAGGTCCCGTCTGGTAAGCGATGCTGTTTTGTGTGTGTACCTGAAACAATGGCATTTCCTGTGCACTTTGCGTTTTTGGATCCGTCGGTGAAAACAAAAGGAACATGGCGATAACGAGAACGAAACTGGAGGAATTTTTGTTTGGCGTATTCTGGATAAAGTTGTGATTTTGGAGTGGTGGCGAGATAGAAAATATGTCTTTCGGTCATCTGCCACGGTGGTGTAGTTGGTGGAGAGAGAGAGCAGTAATATGTGGAATGTTGTATTGGAGTTGTGTGGAAAATGTTTTAATGCGTGAAGCTATGGTAAGGCCGGTTCGCTTTTCTGCGGGACCTAGATATTCGTGGTGTAGATTTGGGAGAATTTGTAAAGATGCGTGTGTGGGGTGGTGTTCTCTAAATTGAATTTTTGCGGCATACCTGAGTGTTTGTTCAATTCTTCGGAGAGCTAATGGTGGAATTCATGATTCGATTTGTAAAGAAGTAATGGGAGACGTGGTCATTGCACGGAGTGCTAAACAGATGAATTTATTTTGTATGGTGTCCAAAGGTTTCAAAGCGGAGGTACTGGCACCGGCGTAGACTAGCGACCCATATTCTATGATGGGAAGAACTAAGGATTTGTAGAGATGTAAAAGCGTATGACGATCGGCTCGGAATGAGGAAGAAGTAATACAGCGAAATAAATTGAGTCGGTGAAAACATTTGGTCTGAACGTGTTTGATGTGTTGATACATGGATAGCCTACGATCAAAAATAATGCCTAGAAATTTAAATGAATTTACAAATGGTATGTTGTTGTTACCCAGGTGAAGCGGTGTGTCTGGGTTCGGGCAGGGTGTTGATTTGCTAAATATCAGTGTTGCAGATTTTGTGGCCGAAAAAAGGAAGCCATACTTTAGGGACCATTCGTGTACTCGGTCAAGTGCGTTTTGTAATCGAATTAAACAATGTTCATAATTTTTGCCGGAGCACCAAATCGCACTATCGTCCGCAAATGGCGGGTATGATAGATTGGCAGGCATGTTATCGAAAATATCATTAATGATGATGTTGAATAATACTTGTGAAATACAACTCCCCTGTGGTAATCCGTTCTGAAGAAAACGTGGATCGGAAATCGCTGATCGGCACCGGAGATGGAAATGACGAGAACTAGACAAAAATCCTATCAAATAATGAGCTAAATTTCCTTTGACGCCGACGTGAAGAAGTTTGGAAATTAATGCCGGTTTGCATACCATAACTGACATACGCTTTGCTAATGTCTAAAAATACTGCAATGGTGTGTTCATGTTTTTTTTTATAACCAAGGCGTATGTCAGTTTCTAATCGAATGAGATGATCTATTGTACTGTGGCCATGACGAAAGCCGCATTGAATTGGAGATAACAGATGATTTGTTTCTAAGTACCAGGTCAGTCTTTTTACAACAATACGTTCTATAAGTTTTCCTGGACAACTGGTGAGAGCGATGGGTCGGAAATTGTTGGGGTTGCTGTGGTTTTTGCCGGGTTTTGGAATAGGGATGATAAGGGCTTCCTTCCAGGCTTCGGGGAAAGTATGGCCAGACCATAATGCATTAAATGTTTGTAAGATGCAATGTTTTGTGTCGTTGGATAAACGTCTGAAAAAGGAATAATGTAAATTGTCGGGACCTACAGAAGTATTACCGGCTGAGGAAATTGCCGTATCTAGTTCTGAAACTTGAAACGGGATATTGTATGTTTCAGTTTTGTCCGAATCGAATTGTGCCAAATCGGGGTGAAATGTGTGTTGTGCATTTTGTAGAAATTCCGGTCTGTAGTTGTTGACAGAGCTATTGTGAGCCATGATGTCTGCTATTGTGTTTACTCTTGTTTGTGGGTCTGTAAGTGTGGTGTTTGGAATTTTGGGTGCCGGGAGTGATTTAAATGGAGTGCGTCCTGATAATCGGCGGATTAACTGCCAGATTTCGCTTAAAGGTGTTCGAGAGGTGAGTTGTTGTAAATATAGTGACCATGAACGGCGACGAGCTTCGCGAATGATGCGCGTGTCTTCGCACGTTCATAATTACGGCTGACTAAATTTTGTTGGTCGGGATGGCGTAAATATTTTATAAATGCTCTCTTTCTTGCGGCTATTGCTCGGGAAACTTCTATCGACCACCAGGGGACTGGTGTTCTTTTTGTGAAAGGCTTTGTTAGTGGAATAGCGGTGGAAGCTGCTTCGAGAAGTGTTTTGGTAACTTGGTTGATGTTTTCGACGGGAGAAATGTTGGGGTTGTATTGAATATGTGAAAGTTCCTGAAAAGTTGTCCAGTCGGCCTTCGAAATTTTCCAGCGAGGGATAAAACTGGGTGTCGTATCTGCCGCAGTTGAAAATGTGGGTGTTAATTTAATGGGGTAATGATCGCTGTCATGAATATCAGTGTCTATGGTCCAATCATAATCATTGGCCAGAGTCGGAGAGCACATTGATAAATCAATAGCTGTTTCTGTATTATGTCCAACGTGAAAAAAGGTTGGTTCTCCGGTGTTCAGTAATACTAAATTATGTCGGTCTAAAATTTGTTCAATGGTGCGGCCACGAGTGTCTGTAAGTGTGCGTTGTCTAATCGTATCAAAATGTTTGTGTTATCTGTTTGTGGTGGAATATAAATGGAACATACATCCACATTCCTGCCACGCTAACGTAAAGTACAAGCTACCGCTTGTAAAGGTGAATTCAGTGTAATTTGTGTATGTGTAAAATCATTGTTGATGTACAGTGCTGTACCGCCACTGCGATGTGGTCCATGGACCTCATCGTGACGGTACAGTGAGTAATTGGAAAGATTGAAGTTATATGTATCTGTAGGCAAAATCCATGTTTCTTGAAGTGCTATGGGAATAGGTGCAAGAATATTGAAAAAAAGCTTTCATTTCGGCCCATTTTGATATCAAGCTACCACAATTCCATTGCGAAAAGTAGATATCGGGAAGAGTTAATATTTGTCAGCACCCTTCGGTGCATGTCGGAGCCAGGAGTGCAGTTCAGGTGGGTACGTGTGTTGAGTGCGGCCGGCGGTGGTTGGCTCGCTCGAGCCGTCCGGCCGACCGGTGACCTTGGCAGGATCACACCGGCCGGCAACTGCCGCGGTGATGCCCGCCGGCTGGAAGTTGGTCGGGTCACGTGGGCGCCGGCCGGCGCTGGGCCGGACCGGTGGGCCACTGATGGAGAACGATAATTTTTTCCCGCAGCGGAGTGACTGCGTGGCCCATCACTCCTCCCTGGAGTGGTCCGTTTGTTTGGAGCCGGAGTGGTCTGAGTGTTGGGAGCCGGGGTGGTTTGTGTCGGAGTGTTCTGAGTGTTGGGAGCCTGGGTGGTTTGTGTCGGTGTGGTCAGTGGAGTAAGTTTTTGAGAGGAGCTAAACCGGGAATCATGTCTGTTTGCATCGAGGCAGAAGTAGTGTTGACGCGACGTGTGGGGGGAGCAACGGTGGCCGCCTGAGCATACGTTTTCGTTGACGGGGAGGTGGCTTCGACAGACCGTCGGGCCTGGGGGTATGACACCCCGGTCGTGGCCTTCACAGCGCAGACTTCCTTCTCCTTGCGCCATACTGGACAGAGGGGTGATGTGGTCAGGTGGTCGGATGTGTTGCAGTTGAGACAGTGGACAGGTTTGGAGCAGGTGGAATCAGGATGGGGTGATTCACCATACTTTGGGCAGCGTGCTGTTTGGCGACAAGTCTTGCTGCCATGCCCAAAGCACTGACAATTGAAACAGCGGAGAGGATTCGAAATAAAGACACGGACTTGGAATCGGATGTAGCCGGCGAGGAGGGTCCTGGGAAGAGTTGTAGAGTTGAAGGTAAGGACTAGGAGACTCGTGTCACGTTTCTGGCCATCTTTGAAGGATGTGATGCGGCGGACGTGGGTCACCCCCTCCGGCCTGAGCTCCGCTTGAATATCTTCCTCAGACATGAAGCGGAGCTCCGGCGCGAAGACGGTGCCCTTGGTGGAATTGCGGTTGGAGTGGAGTGAAATGGTCACGGATTTACAACAAAATGTAGTGGTACGGAGGAGGGCTTTGGTCTGGGCTCGGGTTTGGGTTTTAATGACGAGGGTTCCGTTGGCTGGGGCTTCAATGTCAGGATTGGCTAAGGAACAAATGGCGAGGAGCTGCTTGGTTGGCCAGAAAACGTTGACACGACGAAAGGAGACAGACTCCTCGACAGGCTTTATCACGATGTATGATCCAGCACTGTCGAGGTAGGGTTCAATGGGTTCAGGTTGGGAGGACGTGGTCTGGTTCGAGCGTGGGTCAGCGGCGTGGAGAGTGATGGTCTGGTCTGGATTGCGAGGTGAGGTCGTGGTCTTGGGACGAGCAGGGTTCGGCGAGGCGCAAAGGGCTTCCATGGCGTCATCGAGTGGAATAGTTCGGCGCGGGTCATCAACATTTCCATCAATCGAGGGAGCATCAGGGGCCTGGTCTGTGTTCGTGCGATGGTCGTCGGGTGTGGTCAGAGGAGGAAAATCCGAGTCCGAGTCCGTTGGCGAGCATGGGTCCGTATCCTTTTTCCTCTTTTTCCCCATCACGGGGAAAAATACCCTACCAAACGAAATCTAAATAAACACGCAGAACAAAGGGAACGGAAATACGACGACGAAAAGACCAGGTGGGGCGACGGGTGTCACCCCACTGAGAAACGAAAATACGAATTGAGCGACGGGTCTCACCCCACGAAAATGAAAAATAAACTGCTGTAACCAGCAGTTAGTCTGGTCAAAACTGGCGCGGCGGAGTAATCAGTAGGCTCTGGCAATGTGGAACCTGATAGCACTGAATACTCCATGAGATACTGTCCCAGGACAAATAACGGTCTATATTTATAGCCCTCGGAAAATGTTAGGTTTCGCCTGTTTTACTGCAGCGTATATGGCCATATGAATTAAATTATCTACGTTCTATGTTCTCAAAGTCGCTGCACCGGTGACCTCAAGTGTCACTGAGATCAAAGTTCAAGTAAGTCATTCACTACTTCACTTCGGATGTTTTCGACTCGAAGTGCATCGTAGGATATTTTACGACCAAAATTACAATTCAGCGACAGCGTTTACTATTGTCAAGCCCTAAGTCATTTGCAGGATCTTTCTAGCCACTTCCACTGTACGGCACGCTTGCCGAGAGTTTCACCTGACCTGCCCTATGGGCCATGCACGTGAAGAGCTCAAACTAGATGTCGATAGATTAGCATGGACGTGAGTTACACTGTGACGCTTCGTCCGCAACTCCATCCGATATCTATTTGGCACACGGCCCTGGTGACGTTGCGGAATTATTGGTAAGCTTACACAAATGCGCCCCGCCCTGGCGGATCGCTGGACGGCTGGCAGCATAGCAATCAGGCGCCACTGAAATCAGCCCGTGGTGCGAAGCACACTGACTTTTATCTCGCGGATCAAACTCAATCAGGGATAACGCATCTCTCCCTCCGGATGGGATGGCTGGTGAAATGCTCTCGATGGGTGAGCGTTAAGAACAAAACGCAGATGCTTATGTAACTTTACACACGTCACACAGCAAGCTATTTTGATAATAAAAGCAAAGGCAATACAGGGAACTTTGACAGCAGCGAATGTAAGCAAGTTATCCCAGCACTGTAATTATGTTTAATACATCGTGGAGTCAGATGTGTAGTTTTCATCGGATGGTTAATCTGCGGAGAAACCCAGTACCTATGAAAAGATCAACTAAGATATTTTATAAGATGGTGCGTGAACATTGCGGAGGCTACAGCCTTATGTTACATGATAATGTTGTACTACAATGGGATGGACGCTGCTGAAATTGTTTTAATTTTCGGCATTTCTGACCGTGTGCTAACCTGTGGTTCAAAGTGTGCGTGAGTATCGGTGCTGTGTAGGTACCCAAACTGTCCATAACAGCCACTATACGTGGAGGCATGTATCGTGCAATAAATACATAAATAAATAGCCGTGTCTGGTGTACGCCGTGTGGTCGCTGGACAGCTGTGTCTGGTGTACACCCGTGTCGCCGCTGGACAGCTGTGTCTGGTGTACACCCATGTCGCCGCTGGACAGCTGTGTCTGGTGTACACCCATGTCGCCGCTGGACAGCTGTGTCTGGTGTACACCCGTGTCGCCGCTGGACAGCTGTGTCTGGTGTACACCCATGTCGCCGCTGGACAGCTGTGTCTGGTGTACACCCATGTCGCCGCTGGACAGCTGCGTCTGGTGTACACCCGTGTCGCCGCTGGACAGCTGTGTCTGGTGTACACCCATGTCGCCGCTGGACAGCTGTGCCTGGTGTACACCCGTGTCGCCGCTGGACAGCTGTGTCTGGTGTACACCCATGTCGCCGCTGGACAGCTGTGCCCGGCGACACGGGTGTACACCAGGCACAGCTGTCAAAGACAGCTGTGTCTGGTGTACACCCGTGTCGCCGCTGGACAGCTGTGTCTGGTGTACACCCGTGTCGCCGCTGGACACGCTGCCTTTGACTGACCCCACGATCAGCTGGAAGGCACTGCCGAGCAGTCTGTAACGTACGGCACAACATGGCGACTGACGAGCAGTCTGTAACGTACGGCACAACATGGTGACTGACGAGCAGTCTGTAACGTGCGGCACAACATGGTAACTGACGAGCAGTCTGTAACGTACAGCACAACATGGTGACTGCCGAACAGTCTGTAACGTACGGCACAACATGGTGACTGACGAGCAGTCTGTAACGTACAGCACAACATGGTGACTGCCGAGCAGTCTGTAACGTACGGCACAACATGGTAACTGACGAGCAGTCTGTAACGTACAGCACAACATGGTGACTGCCGAACAGTCTGTAACGTACGGCACAACATGGTGACTGACGAGCAGTCTGTAACGTACAGCACAACATGGTGACTGCCGAGCAGCCAGCGTGGCGCGGAACATCCGCATTGATTGGCCTACTCGCTGTATTGTATCCATGAGTTTAAATTAAGCTTAACCCAAAACAATTGTCCAAACAACGGACAGGAGCACCGATCCAGCTCGGGTGCTTTCGGAAGGAACAAGAACGGAGCAGGCTCCAGCCTTATCATCTTACCAGGACTTAACTTTGTTTAATATAACGAAGAATGGCTCTTAGATGCTCCTGGGTTTTAGACATTGTGTGTAAATAAAATATACGACCTCCAATATACCAGGAGGTGCTGAGTTGACATCAAAAGTAACGACAAAAGTTGTACTTTATTCCTCAACGTTTCGGCCAGGAGCCATCGTCAGGAGTGATTAAAAAAGCTCAAACTACGGCCGCAACTAAACACGCAACATATACGTGTCTACATATACGTAATACGTATACATATACGTATCTACATATACTCTCTACATATACGTAATCTACGGCCCCAACTAAACACGCAAACGACGTCTTGGTATATCACATAAAATTACATAAACATAAATTATATATAGTATGTATTATGCGTTATATTGGATATATGTCTATATATGTGCGTGAGTGTATGCATCGATATGTATGTGGACCATCGGCTCGCGCTTCCTCAGAGGATTCCTTCTTGACATAGTTTGTTTCTGGTTTGGAGTTTCTGTGAGTGTCTGCACCACTGAGGAGGCTTTTCTGCATTCCACGTGTCTTTTTGCACGCTTTTTTCCCGCGTGATTTTTTCAATTTTGTAAGCTTGGGCTTTTTTCATCACTCCTGACGATGCCCCCTGGCCGAAACGTTGAGCAATCAAGTACAACTTTTATCGTTGCTTTTGATGTCAACTCAGCACCTCCTGGTATATTGAAGGTCGTATATTTGATTTACACACAAAGACTTAACTTGACAGTTCACACGGGAAATAGCAGGAGCTAGGACCGAACTTGTCCATTTTGCCAGAGAAACAGCATGGAACCGCGACCTAGCATGGACACTGATCATGAACGAGCGGGAAACCAAGGCTCATCCTCTTGGCCATGGAACGAGCATAGACAGGATCCGGTGGATTTTTTTCAAGGAGAGAGGAGTGAGTGCCGGGTCATAGAAAGCCTTGTCATTGTGTATGTTCATGGCAGCATTTCACGCGGTTTTACAGTTGCAGGCTGTTCACGCTCGCCATCGGCACCGATGACGTACCGAAGCGATGTTCTCAGCCAAGTAGCTACATCAGTTATACAGACATGGGCAGACGGGCATTTATGTTTTCGTGACGTGACTCATGTCAAGGCTTCCATACTAACCGACCTAATTCATGGACGGTTTTATCTCATGAAGCTTTATGATTATGCTTCAAATGCTCATGGTTGAAGCACTCTCCCCTTTGACACGGAAACATTAATGCGGCATTGAGGATGGCAACGCCCCCATCGGTAGGCATGAGACGGCTTCATGGACAGGGACAGGGACAACATTCATGCTGTTGCTTCCCATGATGTTACCCGTGACTGTTGCTGGATTTTCAGCATGACGCCACAATGCTGCTGGACGTTCAGTTACACGATGCATGATAAACAACCGGCACAGCGCCAACTGTCGCTGAACCACCGCTCCAACGGTCGCTGAACCACCGCTTCAACGGTCGCTGAACCACAGCGCCAACGGTCGCTGAAAATCCCGTCACAAAAGCGAAAGGTAGGAGCTTGTGCGCCAACATTCACCGAGTAAATCAGACCGAGCTGACTGGGTGCAAGAGGTCGTGCCATCCTGTGCTATCGGCAGGCTTGACAACCTCCCGGTCCGTGCTGCAACGTCTCCTTTAACCTTCACCAGACGACACACTTCATTGTGGGTATGGCCAATCATGTCGGTCAAGCGACTTTTCGTGCATGGCAGGTTTGCCGAGACGAGCGTCGGCGCGGGTCACCAGATGCGCCGCTCCACATCGGTCGGAGCCGTGCCGGTGACGGCCGAGCCGGCGGCACGCTTTCCGTCGACCTTGTCCCCCAGTGACGGCCATCCGACGCCGCCAACCACCAGAAACTGCTTCGGGACACCCGTCACGAGTCGACGCCTCACAGCGGGTACGCAGAGCTGTCGATGCGGTATGGACGCGCGCGCGCCGTGGTCGCACGGTGACGTAACGTGACGTAACGGGCGCGCTCCACAGCGGTGACGCACGACCCGTGTCGCCGTCCGGCCCGGCGCCGAGGCGAAATGGCGGCCCCTGCCCCCGGGTCACGCGGGTCACCAGAGGTCGCTGTCGGCCTCCTCCAGTCATATTGTCTGCCACCAGCCGGACCCGTGCCAAGGTCACCAACTGTCCGGTGATACCACGGACAGTCTGGTTATGTCACCAACTGTCCGGTGATACCGCGGACAGTGTGGTGATGTCACCAACTGTCCGGTGATGCCACGGACAGTCTGGTTATGTCACCAACTGTCCGGTGATACCACGGACAGTATGGTGATGTCACCAACTGTCCGGTGCTACCACAGACAGTCCGGTGTTGTCACCAACTGTCCGGTGCTACCACAGACAGTCCGGTGTTGTCACCAACTGTCCGGTGCTACCACAGACAGTCCGGTGTTGTCACCAACTGTCCGGTGCTACCACGGACAGTATGGTGATGTCACCAACCGTCCGGTGCTACCACGGACAGTATGGTGATGTCACCAACTGTCCGGTGCTACCACGGACAGTATGGTGATGTCACCAACTGTCCGGTGCTACCACAGACAGCCTGGTGATGTCACCAACTGTCCGGTGTTGTCACCAACTGTCCCGTGGCTGGGCACGTTGGTAGCATGCCTCTGAAAGAAATCGAAACAGAGATCTTTGCATTTAAATTGTCTCGATTTTATAGAAAGTACGAAATGTTCTGTTGGTATATATCTCAGATAACTTTTGCTGGATATTATCGGGCTAAACATAAAATTGGAAACATACTTAGAAGCTTTATTCAGGGATACTTTGAGACTTGTTCCATTTTGATGTACTCGCCATGTGCGGAGTACTAGTGATAGTACCCAAGCGTGACATTAGTTTCTCTGGGCAGTGGCGGATCCAGGGGAGGGGCAACTAGGGGCGTGGGCCCCCAACGAGGATCCAGGTCGAAATACGTCCCTCCCCCAGTATGTAACAGGCAGGCATGACCTTCAATAATTAAAGATTTTCATACCGTGTGTTAGTATATGCAGGGAATGAACTTGAATACGAGTGTTCTCCCCCTTCCAATCAGGGCATCGTCTAATATGTTTTCAGTGCAAGGGCCGCGTCTATTATCTACTGCGGAGGCCATCGTCCCCCCCCCTCCAAATGACCCCGGTCCCCGTAGTAATGCTAAAACAATATTAAATGTGCCATGACTGCAAAGACCACAACTCAAACAGTTCACATGTTCGAGGGGTCTGCCCAAATATTTGTCGTTCCTACGCCCATGCCGCCTGACAATTGACGCACATATATTGTGTCGCAAACTGCATGTCAGCATGTCTTCTAAAGATGCCGGACTAGGGCAAGACTAAGACAGGTGAATACTCGGTCAAACTCATCACAATGCGCATTTAGAGGCACAAAATATTTATTATGAAAAAAAAACATGCAAAGTGCAGTCCAGAATTCAACACCAGTGTGTAGGCAAATTGCGAAATTACTTCAGCCAGGGATGCAGGTAAGGGGGGCAGCAGGGGCGGTCCCCGGGCTTCTACAGGTCCCTAGGTCGGTAAGTAATCGTCTATGGGTTCACTATGGCGAAGATGAAATGATTGGTAACGCTTTTTATGACCGCCGAGGCTATTGTCGGGCCTATAAGAACGCTGGACGCTCGCAGATCCATACGAACGTCTACGGGCCCTTACGAATATCGACATGCAGTGGACATTGTGGAAAGTGGACAGATTCGGCGCGCAGTGCACGGAAAATTTAGGGTTTGTGTGTGACAATCTCAACATTTCTTGCTTGATCTAGTGTATTTTGGTTGCTAAGGGGAGGGGCCGCTCCTCTAGCTGCGATGCCAAGGAAAGAAAATACCGTGGTCTGGCAAGATGGTTGTGCCACACCTCAATCCTAGAACGTGTATTATATTCACTCGTTAGTTTGGGCTTTAGGGCGCATCGACTGCAGTGGTCATTTAGCGTTTTAGCTTAGCTTATATTCACTCGAACCACTTCCAGTGACTATACAAGAGCAATGGTCATCCCCAACTATAATGAGGCCAGCACCTGCCATTTGATAATCATTGACACCGTGTCGTAACTTGGCTCACGGCCAGGCACGACGAACATTACATTAGACATTTGATCGTCTACCCAGCAGGTTCAGCGATCAGACGGAAGTGGCATGGCAGTGGCGCACGGTGGGACAGGGACACCCAAGTCCTGTTGGATGAAGAGCGTCTCGACAAGCACGTCGCGCTGGCCAACGTCGCTCAGTCCGGCCTCGGGGTGCCTGCTAGCCACACCGTGGCACTCGGCACTGCTCAGCTCTTCTACTTGATGAACTTGAGGTATACCGCGCAGGCGAGCACGGCCAGCTCCACCAGGATGATGGCCACCAGCAGCACCTTGTTAGAGATGACGCGCACATACATGGTGCGAACAAGCCGCTGCGATCTGCCCAGCTCGGCGTCCGTGTCGGCCAACCGGTCGCGCGTGCGCTCCAGAGATTCGCGCTGAACGCCCAAGTCGGAGACCACCTCCGAGCCCACCAGGTCTGTATTGGCCGACAGCTGCTGCGACCTGGCGAACAGTTGGGGAACTCAGCTGCCGTCCAGTTGTCCGGGAGCGGCTGCAGCTATCTGGCGAACAGTTGGGTAACCCAGCTACCGTCCAGTTGTCCTGGAGCGGCTGCAGCTATCTGGCGAACAGTTGGGTAACTCAGCTACCGTCGAGTTGTCCTGGAGCGACTGCAGCTACCTGGCGAACAGTTGGGGAACTCAGCCACCGTCCAGTTGTCCGGGAGCGGCTGCAGCTACCTGGCGAACAGTTGGGTAACCCAGCTACCGTCCAGTTGTCCGGGAGCGGCTGCAGCTACCTGGCGAACAGTTGGGTAACCCAGCTACCGTCCAGTTGTCCGGGAGCGGCTGCAGCTACCTGGCGAACAGTTGGGGAACTCAGCTACTGACCTTTCCGTCGTGTCTTAAGACAGCTGCTGAGAACTAGCTCCGAGCCAGAGAACCTCCAGGCTACCATGGTTTTACATGGCTGAGGGAAATTCCTGCAGCCTGGAAGATAGTTGGGGAACTAACCCCGAGCCAGAGAACCTTCAGGCCACCATGGTTGTGCGAAGCCGAGGGCAGTTACTGCAGCCTGGCGGACAACACCACGTCCAGTTCAGGAACACTGACCAACATCCCATTAACAGCGCTATCACAGGCGGGAAGAAAACACACACACACACACACACATGGAGCGCACGTCTTGAGCTAGTTCCGCAGTCTTAGTGTAAGCGAATCCATCCGCACACCTCACCGACATGCTCACAATGCTTGGCATGGGGCCAACTGTTCTGGACAGCACAGAAGAAACCGTTGGGAAATGGCTACGTGCGATCGTCAGCTCAGCCGTTCGCCCCATATAGTGGCAATCGTGGCAGGATACGGGGCCTTCGTACCTCGGGGCTTAAAACAAAAAATACTCAACTAAGCTTTGCAGTGGAGAAGATGGTCACATAGGGAGAGAGTGACCCGGGTTCGGAGGGACGGAAGAGGAGGGAGGAGGAATTTGTGATTCAGAATCACAAGGGATATATATATATATATATATATATATATATATATATATATATATATATATATATATATATATATATATATATATCTGGCAAGTAATATGTATCTAGAAATAGGTCTGTGCGCTATGGGATATGGCATAATCTACACAGTCACTCAATGCAAAAGCTGCTGGCACTACTGACCGCGCTATGCTGTCAGAGGTCCGTTGGAGCACTTGCAGACCCTGCTGCACGTCACGCCTCACGTCATTACGTATGACATCATTGCGCGTAGCGGCGCCGTCGGATTGTAGCTGACGACGGTAGCCGCGGACACGGTTCATCATCTCCAACCGAAACGCAGGTGGTGCCATCTAGCAGCAAAGGAAGGCACTTGTCTTCACAACACCGTCTCCAGGGTGTTAACAACACCACACTACACTGATCAGATGTTCCCGTTTATAACCAAATTATGGATGAGGGTTGGATATATGTTTTAGAGTGCTGGATTTGGAGACAAAGATTTGAAAGCTATCAAACCGACAATAATTCGAGAGCTCGGAAAGTAATTTCTCCTTGCTTCTGACATCAGAACCTGCAATTTCAGAAATTTGGATATATAGCTTGGTTGTTTATTGATGAAAATTGGTTGAGAATCTTGAGGGACGAAACCATATCTAAGAGCGGATGATGTAACCGTATTTTTAATCCACCAATATACAGCACCCTTTTACTGAAATGCAGCTCAGCAGATTTGAGTAGCTCGAGGCTTGGATATTTTTATCAAGGAGGAGTAAGTTTGTCCTTTTCCTCCTAGCACATCATTCAACCTTCCCGGGAGCAGAAGTAGAGGACAGTGTTCCGGAGGGTAACGTTCTTGTTAATAATCACACACAAAAAAACAAAACAAAAACAAGAAAGCAATGCATTTCCCAAACCTGCACAATGATGTAAGGTATGCTATGGCATAACGCTAATGCAAACTCCATAATGGTCTTTTTCCAACACCTGAAGTGGAACTTCGGAAGCCTGCAATACAGTCGGCATATACAGGACACTGACCGTCATATCCATGTCTGCTATCGGCAGCGAGGCAGCACCGCCACTGGCAGGCGGGATTGCCAGCTTCTGGTGAGCCGATGCATCGCGCACCCACCTGCAGCTCTGTCTCCATCTCAGTGAGCAGACGACCGGCCGCCACCGCCTGGTCGCGCACCCACCTGCAGCTCTGTCTCCATCTCAGTGAGCAGGCGACCGGCCACCACCGCCTGGTCGCGCACCCACCTGCAGCTCTGTCTCCATCTCAGTGAGCAGACGACCGGCCACCACCGCCTGGTCGCGCACCCACCTGCAGCTCGGTCTCCATCTCAGTGAGCAGACGACCGGCCACCACCGCCTGGTCGCGCACCCACCTGCAGCTCGGTCTCCATCTCAGTGAGCAGACGACCAGCCACCACCGCTTGGTCGCGCACCCACCTGCAGCTCTGTCTCCATCTCAGTGAGCAGACGATCGGCCACCACCGCTTGGTCGGGCGTGAAAGGCACGCGACTGTCCAGCAGCGAGCGCACATCGTCCTCGAGGGTCTCGAGGCGCTGCGACGACATGTCGGGACGGCTGGACATCGGCGTCTGATGATTTGGCTGTCCAGAGCACACAGTTAAATGCCAACACGAGTCAAACTATCCCTGCACTGACCTGACACCATGCAGGCCACGTCACATGTGCATGATGTATGCATATATAAACGTAAAAGTGTCTGAAATTAAATCTTTGGCATCACAGCTACTGGTCAGATCAAACTGAAAACTTGACACATTTATCCAATGTCCTAAGATGTTAGATGCTTATGTTTGTAGACAAACCATACACTATGTATATATATATATATATATATATATATATATATATATATATATATATATATATATATATATATATATATATATATATATATATATATATATATATATATATATATATATATATATATATATATATATATATATATATATATATATATATCTATACACCACACACACATGGCAGAAGGTGTGGGCATTAACACCCAGAGAAGCTACAAATCAGAAAATTTGAAACAGGAGGGAGGGACAATAATGGCTTGGAAGTGGCAGTAGTTCAATAAGTGCTTTGAATTTCAGAAAATGGTAGGAGGCATGAGCACTGACTGACTTGACTGCCATATCAGGGAGTATAAGACTGGGAATAAAATGGTTGAATACAATTATACCAAACAGCCATTTGTTAAGCATTGTCTCCTGCCTCCTGCCACACAAGTGGGTCTTTTTGTCTTCTTTTCTTAATGTCAAAGGCTCATTACTCATTACTCATTACTCGTAACTCATTCAAACGAATTACCTATTCATGCTAAATACATGATGACATTTTGCTTTCATGCCTGGAATGATTTAGTTCGAACAGAGAATGAGGGAAACTGTAGGGCAGCAAATTGCCCGCATAAATGCACACACTGTTACTATATGCAGATGTCAATCATTCAGCCATTGATGTTGTTCAGCAATGTGCGTGTTATAACTTTCTTTTGGAGCTCCTTGTATTTGTAACTGTTTGATTGAAAATCAACTTCGTATGAGATATGCTATTGAAATACATGAATGAATGTGATAGCAGGAGCAGTGCACTCCTACAATTACATATAATTGCTGGTAAACTTCAATATTATATCTACTGCAGTAATAAATTGCATCAGATAAATGTTTGACATTTTTTAAATGTGATAATAAAATTAGTATAAATATTTGTAGACCATGTACTTTCTGACTTCCACCACAGTTTACACTGTGATATGTGCCTGACTTCCCATCATTTTGCCTTTTCTAAATAACCACTCTGACAAAGCCAGAAGGTGAAAGGCTGAGTTGTTGGTTGGTTATTAGGGTTTTAGGGCGCATCAACTGCATTGGTTATACAGCACCCAAGTGAATGACTGAGTTACATTTGAATCAATTTTCATCTGAATCATTCAGTCAGCAAAGGTTACTTTACAACTGTAAAGTTGTATCAGATATACTTATATCTTATATTAATCGTGGTCCTTGAAGTCATCATATACACCCAAGGATGAGACTTGGTTAAGCTAGACAATGTATTGACATTTATACTTCATGTTGCAGTAAACTAGCTCAAACTGCACCCTTCAATGCATCATACAATTTGGAAAGACTCATTCTATCCCAGGTCAGTCATTCTGAACCATGGCCATAGCACTAGCACTAGGGCATTAGCACTATGCAAAAATAGCTTTGTAATATCACACCAAAGCATACAGTCATAAAATCATCAAGTCATAAGGTTTAATAAGAAACACAAACACCCATCAAAAGACAAAACAAGGACAATGACGCACTCCAATGGAAGAAGGGGATTATGTTTGCTCAGGTTAGGTTAATATTTATTAAGTTGGAAAATTTGGAACATTCGTTTTTTTTCCCAGCAGGAATTTTTTTGTTGTTGTCCAAATGTAGCTCTTCTCCAACGCAACTCCGTAAAACACTGAGCCCGTGAGTCAAATGGTGTATTTAATTTTAAGTCTTGGGGCCACTTTCAGCCATGGTGCTTCTTCAGTCACAGGCAGCGGCCCGCAATGATCAAAGCCATAGTTATCACCAGGATACACGCCTAGCCAAAACACCCCGCATCCTCACTGCGGGTACGTGTGCCTTTCTTCAACACGCGCAGCCAGCTCCTGCCGTGCGACGCTCAGCGCGCCGCCGCGGTCGGCTCAAAGCCATGGCCCTCAGGCAAGGTCACGTGACACACTACCCGTGAACAGCGGATGGCAGCGAATCCCGCGCGCACACACACGCACGCACACAGACAGACAGACAGACAGACAGACAGACAGACAGACAGACAGACAGACAGACAGACAGACAGACAGACAGACAGACAGACAGACAGACAGACAGACAGACAGACAGACAGACAGACAGACAGACAGACAGACACAGACAGACACACACACACATCGCTCATCGGCGCACAGTAGCGACACTCAGCGGCGAGCCGGAAACTTCTAATTAAGCATGTGGCCATGCGGTCAACACATGAGCACAGAACACCAAAAAAGCTGGTTAGGTTAAGTTGGGCCAACATTTTTTGTTTTAAATTTGCGTTTTGTTTTTGCTTTTTTACTATTCTTTTTCGTAACTAAGTGTCAATTGTCTGCGTTTGGCGCGAAACGACACCGTGAATGTCTCAATTCCAATGCTATCTAAAGTAAGCACTATACACTACAGGACTAAATAAACAACAAAAAAGAGTTAGTATTCCCCAATTCAGCTTACATTCCCTAATTTAACATACAAAAATGAAGACTGATCGGTTAGGTCATGTTTGTATTTTTATTTTGCAATTTTGCATTATTCTATATTTTATATTCACTCACGATTGTGCTTTTGTTCCAGACGGACGTGTTCGCGCGACTCCGGGGCCTGGGGGAGAACTGGTTGAGGACACCGAGGGGGAAAATGTAACCTAGTCTTCTCGTAGGCCTGTGCTATAGTCTAGAAGAACCGACACCGCGAATTACCCGTTCCAAAAGTTCAGTGGTCTCTGCACTTTAATATATTGTGCAGACTGGATTAAGCAAGTAAACGGCAGTAAACTGCAACTCACACGCTACAGAAATGACGTTTGTACAATGTTTCAATGAGGCAGCCGACAGTAAATGTTACACGTTCTGAATTTAGAGGCTGAAAGACAGTCAAGTCAGTTAATTTACAGATGCGACTGCCACCGACAGACCCGCGCCGCTCGACAGTCCAAGAAGCTCTCAGACATCGGGGGTAGTTCGTCGAGGACGGCGCCAGCCGGTCAGCTGCAACTTCTCCGCAGAGCGCTGCCAGCGGCCCCAGCCTTGTTCCTGAAAGGCTTAGTCAGCTCTGGGCGACGAGCCGGCCTGATGTACAGTTACTGATCGCGTTACAGTTGCGGGGCGGTAGGGCGGCTGACTTACGGGGTTGCAGCATTACGGACTGCGCAATCATATAGATGAGGCAGCCAACACAGTGGATATATAACTACATTACAAAAAGAAGATTGGACCACTAGTGATTAGGATAAGTTTTTGTGTTCATGTTGTAGATAGCTTGTTGCTTTTCTATGTGTGTAGGTATTATATGTTAAGCTAAGGAATAGTATATTTTATTATCATGCATTATTTAGTCTTATGGTGTATGCTGTTTACATTAGATAACCTTGAAATTGTGGTGTTCACGGTGTAGCGTAAAAGTAGCTTTGGGAATTTTTGATTTTTTTTCTTCTTCAGAATACAATGTTTATGAACGTGATTCGGAAGATGCGACCACTCGTTTTCGGTGCTCGTGCTTAATTGTCAAGTTGAACGATGATGTAATGATGCATGGTGGAAAAATGGGAAAATAGGATAGAATGGATATGGAAATGGGAAAAAAGGAAAAGGAACAATAGTATGGAACAGGATGGAAAAATAGGCTGTTCCTGGATTTTTTTGCATGCATCCATGTTCCTGAATCATCCTCTCCAGAAAATTATCCTCTCATTTTTCTCATTTCAAGGTTGGATGGTACTGCTTAACAATTAGCCTAAAAGGGAAAAAATCACATACAGCTCTCTGATTAAGTACTCAAGATTTGCTAGAAAGTGCCAACTGTGATTATGATGACAGATGCTTGAAGAAAAACATCTGCCCCGTATTTGATTACCCCAAGATTTTGCTCTCCACATCCAGAATTGCAAAGCACAAACCAAACCCTGGCCACAAGCCAACTGCTTCATGTGCACTCATCACCTATGATTGCCCTCATGCACTGCTGCTGACGCCTCTGCTGACGCCTCTTGTACTATCATGGCTGCCGCTGGATGCAGTAATTCTCCGTAGATGCAGGCACACAAGCACTTGGACGCACGTCTATCTGATGCAGATACATTATGGCAAACCATCTGTCATTTTGTGCGGTCAAGGCACCACCAAATTAACAAAGTATTTCATATTCCCAAAATTGACATCTGCACTGCTTGAGCCTAAAATGCCTGCTCTACATTGCAAGCTCATTTTCCAAATGCCAAAAGTAGGTATATGCTGAAAGCAGTGGGGCACATCACTGCATCAGTAGATGCAGGTAACTAGGAAACTTCAAAATTGTTTAAATTTCTTCCAGTAATTGTTCAGGCAAGACGGTGGATATCATGAAATGTACAAAAAGAAGCCTGCTAGAATATTCTCCAAAAGAACAAAATTCAGTAGTTTTCCCATCTCTGGAATCTTTCAAGTCCCATTTGATGTTCACATTGGACCATACCATATTAAGTAGCATGATGGATTTATTTACATCCAATACCTATATGGGACTGAAACCATTTGCTGATCAGGTGTTTTTTTTTTCAGTGTTCAAACATTTTTCAGTGCATAAAAAAACACATAATAAAACGTGCATTGGTATTAATAGTAAATAGTAGTAGTAAATATAATTTGGGTGCATCCTCTCCTTCAAAATGTCCCCAATCAGTGCACCTACCATGAAAAAATTGCACACTCTGCATGAGTGACCCTCACAATCCCTGGATCCACAGATGCTCTGTTGGTGTTAGGCTACACTCTTAGGGTAGTGTAGGCTATGGTAATTTAGGTATGCTGAGTAGAGCTAGGTTAGGTTATGAAGAAGAACCTTCACTTCATTTCTAGTAAATTCACCTGCTAGGCATATTTATTAATATTAGCACTGTTTGTGGGATTTGGGATTTAAATCCACTGAATGCCCTACTGACTGAGCTAGAATACTAGAATGTTTCCACAGGTTAGGTTTGGTTAGGTAGGGTAAGATAAGGTAAAGTTTTGGTTACCCTGATGCTGCTGGGTTTCCAAAACTCACCTGGAGTCTTCCATAAGGTGCTGCCCCACCTGCCGTCGCTGCTGGACCAGCTGGGACAGGAGGCCAGCCCGCACGGCGACGATTGCGCACAGCTGGCCGACGTGGCCTACACACTGATGAGGCTCCACCCGACACTGACCGCACACCATCCGACGCCGGCGCTCTCGCTACAGAGCCGTACCCGACCGTCCCAGGCCGCATGGTCCCACCCGTCCGGTCCCGGTCCGGGTCCTGACCCCGGCCCCGACATCGACCTCGGCTGTGACGTGAGCCACACCGCCATGTCGTCGCCACCACCGCCGAGGCGAGGTCTTAAAAACCTCGGCAACACGTGCTACATCAACGTTGTGCTGCAGGCGCTCTTCCACTCAGAACAGTTCCGCTACGGAGTGATGACGTCACGGCCCAGTCCGTGCCAGCACCACCTGGCGGCATTGCAGCGGGTGTTCGCGTTCCTGGCCTTCTCGGAGCGTTCCTGGCCTTCTCGGAGCGGCCCGCCTTCTCACCGTCGGCCTTCACACGCACCGCACTGCCGCCCTGGCTGGAGGCGGGCCGCCAGCAAGACTGCTCGGAGCTGCTCAGGTACCTTTTGGACGCGCTTCACGAAGAGATGTCCGTGGCTCCACCTGGTGTTGGTCAACCACAGCCGCATACGTCCTCCAAGGCTTCGCAGTCACCACGGCCTCAACTGGCGCCCTCGCTGGCGGACGGTGGTCAGCAGACACGACCTCCGTTTGCCCTACCTGCCGCAACTCGGGACGACAGTGCACTGACGCGCCCGTCCGCCGGCCTCAAGTGTCGGCCTCGATGGTCGAGCGGCGGCGCAGCCCCGTGTGACGCTCGGCTCGCCGGACAGTGCGGCGCGCTCCAAGCCAACCTCAGCGGGGGTCGTACTTCCCAGGAACCACCACCGTCCCGTCGTGGTGGTGATGTCCTGTCCGGCGACTCTCGACAGCCGACGGTCGGCGGCGGCCGTGCCACTGACCTGCCACCGCTACCAGCTCCGACTCTGGTGCAGCGTCTGTTGGCCGGCAGTGCCGAGACGACCTACACGTGCTGCACGTGCGGCTCTGTGTCGTGCCACCTGGACAGCATCACCGACCTGCACTTGGCCGTGCCGGACTCTCTGCCGTCTCAACCTCGTGCGGACCTCCAGGTGTCTGATCTGCTAGAGCAGTATCTGGCAGCCGAGCGGCTGTCCGGCGAGAACCAATACCACTGTCAGCGGTGCTCTGAACTGCGCGACGCCGACCGACAGCTGCAAATGCTGCAGCCGCCGTACTACTTAGTCATCTCGCTGGTGCGCTTCCTGTTCGAGCGTGGCACGGGCGCGTGCCGCAAGGTGCTGACACCCGTGGCGCTGACGGAGCAGCTGTGGGTGCCGGTGCGCGGCCGGCCGGCCGTCCAGTTCCGGCTGTATGCGCTGGTGGTGCACCGCGGCGGCTCGCTGGACGCCGGCCACTACTACTGCGTGGCGAGGTCATCCGACGCCACCGGCCCGGACGCCGCGCCGTCCGTCTGGTGCCGCCACGACGACAACTACGTGACACCGCTGTCGGTCGGTCACCTGGACGCCTGGGGTGGCCGCGGCGGCGCCGGCGCGCCAACCGACGCGCCCTACATGCTCTTCTACTGGCGGTGCGACGGCGACGCGGCGAGTCCGCCACAGTCGCGGCACGAGCAGCTGCCGGCGTCGCTGTGGCTCGAGGTACAGAGCGACAACGGCGCGTACCGGCGCGGTAGCCGACCGGCGACCGGTGCCGGGTGGACGGTCGGTGGGCCCCGTGACGGCGACGACCGGCCGCCCCAGTCGACTGGCTGCGGCGGAGGTCAGAACGCTCCTGCGCCGAACTTTGCGTGCTGACGCGGCAGGATCGCTGCTGGGCGCGACCGCTCGCCGATTGTAATACATGGGCTGTTGTTCATATTGTTATACATCCGCATTGCAGTCATTAGACCTCATTAACATTAAGCATGCTCGATAATTAGTGTGTGTATGTACATATGTGTGTGTGTCTGTGTCGTGTACCCAACGAATACATTCTTCAAAGGTAAAGTAAAGTAAGGTAAAGCAAAGTAAGGCAAGGTCAGGTCAGGTGGGGTCAGGTTAGTTAAGCTAGATCTAACTCATGATAACCTTTGTGCTTGCTCATTGCAAGACAGACTGTCATCATTACTGACTGCTGCTCAACCAGCCAATTTCATAAGATTTCTGCATTCATTTTTTTGACATGGCATGCTTCAAAGCACTACAGTTTGCAAATAACTACTGCCTCTGGTACAGCCTTAACCAATCAAGTAACACCAACTTGGTGGATGTGGACAACACATGACCAACAGTGAAGATATAATGGGAACATCATGGTACATTTTAAAATTAATGCTCTGTATGTTTTTTTGGGTGGCACTTGTTTGGGTGGCACTGGCCTGCCACTAAACACAAAATTGGCTATTCCCTCCCAAATAATTTCAACTTTTAACATGGGACTCTATGTGGTATGCCATCCCCCAATGCAATTATGCCTGCTCATTGTGCTTTGTGCCCTCAAAATAATTTTCACACACCTATACCTTTGGTACTACTGTACGTTCGTTTAGTTTGCCTGTGTATGTCTCGGTTTATAGCTCTGAACTAATTGCGATCGTGAAGGCATTGTCATTTATAGAGGTTTCCCAGGATGCTCTATATGTGATTCTATCTGACTCCCTTAGCAGCCTTTTGGCACTGACTGCATTTTATCCCTCAGACCCTATACTACTTGACATCCTCATACGAATTACTACGTTAGAACAAGAGGGAAAATCCATACGCTTGTGCTGGATCCCAAGCCACATCGGGATGTGGGGTAACGAGCGCGCGGACTCTGCGGCGAAGTGGGCAGCACAGAATCGCCGCCCACGCATATGTCCACTTCCTGCTAGAGACCATTTCTCCAGGATCACAACTTTTATACTCGATAAGTGGCAAAGGGCATGGGATAGAGAAGGCAATAATAAGCTACATGAAATAAAGCCACATCTAGGACCTTGGGCGTCATGCCTGCGCAGGTCCAGGCAAGAGATCACACTCTGCAGGGTGCGCATCGGGCACACCTACGCTACCCATCGCTATCTTCTGTGTGGGGAGGAAAGGCCGCGGTGCCCCCGCTGTCTGGAAGGGCTGACTGTACGCCACCTGCTACTCACGTGCCAACACTTTACACCAAAGCGCAGATTCTTTTTTGGACGAAACGCGGACCGTTTGACATATGAAGACATTCTGGGAAACAACTCAAAACTTGTACATTCTGGAAACTTGTTCCGTTACTTAACAGCGATTGGGTTTCAAACTACGTACACACCAAGGTAATACTTCTTATCTACCGTGAAGCACTAGGATAAACGTTATGGGCGCGAATGATCAACTCTGGTCGAAGCGCCCTAAAGCCAAAATAACTAACTAACTAACACCTATACCTTTGACTGAATGAACATCAAGACGGATTATTTCAAAGAGCTGATACCCTGCCTGCTGCCCAGATAAATATAATTGTACCTTGCTGCTTGGGTCAGTGCAATTTTGTCTCTAGAGCTCTGCCTGCCTGGTTTGAATAAATTCAGGTGACATAAGTAATATTTTGTGATTGAATTCAACCTCTATGACAACTGCTCATGCACATAGGGGCATACATTGCCATGAATACAAGAATGAGCTATATGTTTCTTCCTTTGGAGAGTAGCTGTTACCATGGATGTCTGTAGGTTTTTTGCCAAACAAATTAATGGTGTATGTTAGCAAGGACTGACAAGCAGGGTGGGAATTAAGGCACTTCTTAAGAGATTCTATCTCTGAAAACATTTTTGCACTCCAGGTTCATACTGGATAGGATGGGCTTCACATGTACTCCGACACAAATGTGGGAACAAAGATATCAATAAAACCAAACACAGAACGACACCCAAAAAAACGCTGGTTATTCCACTTACGGTCACCACCCAAACTAATCACTTTTTGTAGCAGTCAGCAGCCGGACCACAGCTTCACACACTCCATCAATCTCAACCACCGGAATTGCCGACAACAACGCGCCAACAGCAACTTGCAAGATGATGCGCATGCGCACTGAGCACACTGTTCTCCGGCTCGGGAGCAGCGTCTCGGAATACCTGTGGTCCTGCCACCCTATAGTGGGAAACTTTGACAGTTTTAAGAGACGTCTCCGGAGTCCCGGAGGCCACCGATCAGAATTGGCTGCGTTAGCGTTTTCTGTTCTGAAATCTGTCTGTGAACCAATGAATGCAAGGTATTTTGTATATGACGTCATAACCATTAGCAACTTTGAACACATGGTTAACAATGTCCACACAAGTTAACAGTAAACACAAGACCTTGACTGATCCTTTGCTTTGATCACATCCAACTGTGGCGTGTGCGGTAGCGGAGTTGCGTTCGTATTACGTGGGAAATTGGCTGCGTAGGTAAGGTATGCGCTCTGAGCTGAGGGTGAAGTGTGAAATATTTTTGTTTGTTTTTCATATGGTATTTCATATTTCATTCATATCCATATCATTGTTTCATTCCACCTTGTACTGAGACCAACAGTGAAAGGAAAATGCATTTCTCCTGTGAGTTATAAGAAACGAAACAGTGCTGATTATTACTGGTCACTGCCGGGCGGTGCCATCCATTGTTCACTTCTTTGTTCGTATGTTTTGGCATTTGATTTGACCAAAAATGGGAATGATATTACTTATGCATATTATGTAGGTACTGATTTAGGTTTTTCCGGTCGGTTACTGGTAAACAGATTCCATGCATACAAAAATAATGTCCATGAAAATGTACTCCGGAAGAAATTGGTATGCACTCCGACTTCCAACCCGGAAAGTAAGTTTCCCACTCTGCTGACAAGTGAAAACATTTGCTATTTGACAACAAAATCCTAAATACTGCATGCAAAGTTCTAAAAAAGAACTGGTTCTAAAGACAGACACATTAAGAAAGTTTAACCCCCTACAGTTGTGCTGACAAAAACCCTAAGAATCCATGATTCAAAAACAAATCCTACCCTGTCTATGGATGTTGATGTATGGATGACCAAAGATGCATGGATGTTGGATCATGTAAACCTATGTATGTTGGATTGCACCAGTCCCACATATGTTGAATGTTGTAAAACCTATGGATCTCAGCATGGCCTAACCCATAAACGGCACAGACGCATTGAAAATCAAAGACGACAAAAATCACAATCCATGGGCTTCCATGGATGCCCATGGAAATCTTGTTAAAACTAACAGCAGGCCCATATTTCCAGTCTTCTGACAATTCAAACATGAAATACAATATTTTTAGTTTCACAACATAGCATGGCATGGCTTTCCTTCATATTTCTGGCCTGCATCACTGGGAGAATGGTAAGATTAGAGTGCATGTACTGTGTCATCGTAACTTCTTGAATGCATCAATCAGTGCTGTCTTCCAACCTAAAACACTTAAAATATAGGGTAAAATACTATATGAGGTATCTTGATCACACATGTTGGCCCCTGTAAACAAAGAGGTTAGGTTAAGCCAGGTTTTGTATTTATGTATTTTTTACATTTAAAGGAGAACAATTAAGCTTACTGGAAAAGAGGTTGGAATAGTTAGGCTAGGTGAGGTTAAGATAGGTTCAGGCAAGTTTTCTATCTTCCCATGGCACAACTTATAATTCAACAACAAGATCCTTTGACCCAGGTAATTTATTAACGTAGTTATAGGGGAAATATCAACCCCATTCTGTTCCCATGGCCAGTCCCATCAGCAGTGTTACAATAATGGTTTTTAGTTAGGTGTGAGATGTTGAAACGTGTACAATAGGATATCAAAATTTGCCATGGAAGCATGACAATTAAAATATTGTTTCAGTTCTTGAAACTCAATTTCGAGTTAATAGTGCACGCATAAGTGCATGTTTTTCCTTTAATTTATGGGACACCTAATATGGTGAGATATATTCTAATGATAACAATTGCAATATATTTGTATCAGCAGATGGCATTGCTTAGCAGACCATATCATAGATAATCTCTGTACATGGAATTGTGTCACGAGATGCTTGTGTATCACAATCCGTAATGGAGACCATAATCATGATACTTACTCACTAAATAATCTTAAAAACGAGGCATGCAGACTTTATATGCATACAACAACAAGCATGATGTTGTTAGGTTGGTTATTGGTTTTATGACACGTGGACCATTGAGTCACGTAGTGTCGCCAATCTCTCACGCCGATTGGTCGCGGGCAAAGAGTAGCGAAAGGTGAGACTCGAAACAAGCATGATGTCAATTCTTCCTCAGAAGGTATGTTAATTCAGTGCAAAAAAAGTGGTATATTCCACCCTATTTCACGAATAATTTATAACTGCATCAGCACCACATACACAAAGTAAATAAGGCACTGAATCCACTGCCATACAGACTTGGCACCAGCACAATTCCACATTTATAAACATTGTCCAAGACACATACTAGGACTAATCTCACTATCAATCCTAATTCCCAGCACCCCCCCTGCACAATCTATAATTGAGAAAGTAAGATTCTTGGGCCAAACAAACTTATTCACCCTATTTTAAATGCATTCTATGATTCTCCACATCACCAGACAGACTATCCATTGATCAACCACCCATTGACTGATAACTTATCTGCATTTAACAATATCACACCTTGACTTGTCTAACCTGACTTGGTGACTACATGTGCAATACCCTAAATAAGAAGGTGGTGTGTAAAGAACATGCGACACTTCATCGGAGATCGTTGAGGAAATAAACATCTCCTCAGTCAGCATGCTCTACATCGCGTACTCGGCCCACGCCATGCCGACGATTGGCGCAGTTGGTTAAGGCGTCCGCCTTCCGTACGGATGGTGGTGGGTTCGAATCTTGGCGTCGTCACTTTTTTAACCTGATCACACAATCGTTAGCGGTCAGGGCCGTTGGTTAATGTTGCACTTTAGATTACTTTACACTATCATATGAGTTGCTTTATGTAATAATATTTGCCCATGAAAGTAAAGAGGGAAATACTTAATTAAAGCCCACCCATGCAATGAATGTCCAATTGGACCATTTGGAATTGTCATCGTGGAACTTTGTTTCTGGAAGGAAACATTGCATCCATATCCAGTTCAAGTTGTTTATTTGAACAGCCTGGTTCTGTATGCACCACATTCCGTTACATTTTGAGTGCAAGCAATGCTACCATAGGAAATGCAGAAGATACCTGGTCAACATGCCTCTCACATAATGTTCACGGGGGGTTCGGCACCTAATATATGAAACTAGGAGCATAAAATTTGGAGGAATTACAGCTGTAGTGAACTCACTGCAGTATACATTTCATGACCCCAGGTCAATGTTTTCAGGGTCAAATGAGGTCACAATCAGCCTACACTCCACCTCAGCCAGCACCACCCGTACATACAGAAAGTATGCACGTTCTACTGCCAAACGGTAGGTAGACCGTTCATACATACACTCACTACGAACACTGGTACAGACGATGTGTGCTGTCATTACAGTTGGTAGTACTGACCCATCATGCGATCATTACGGCCAGCAAAATAACAAACATCATTCAGATTGATATCATCTAGCACTTCTACTACTTTAAACATCTCAATCAGTCTCAAAATGTATTTTCACTTGGGCATAAACCAAATAAATAAAATAAATCAATTGGATGTAAATATACATTTTCTAATTTTGCCATAAAGACACATATGATGTCAGATGGGACATAATGCACATTGTACGCAAGTGCACATGATTCTACATCTGCATATAGCCAGGCCATTACTTCAAAACCTATAGATGCAATTAAAAGTCAATCATGTAACTATTTCTTGGGAACACTAATATAGCTAATATAGACAGATAAAGATGTCAACAAAAAGCTAAATATCTGCCTTACAATGTAAGCAAATAATTGTCTTGCTATGTGCTGTTCTAAAACCAAAATTTTGAATCAATACCTCATCAAAGCAAAAAAAGGCTAGGCTAGGCTATGCTAGGTAGGTATGATACCAGCAAAAGTACTTTTTTGCTCAGTTGCTTATGGAGTTGGATTTACACTTTGAAATCTGGATAAGGAGAACAAATTCAACCAACCAATTTTCAGAGTGGATATATTCATCCAAGCCTGTGACAGAATCTCAGCTTGAATTTTCTTGTGAATCTTGAGCACAATACCATGGACTCCTTTCTGTCAAGCAGGACCATTCAACCTCCAAATGCATGGTTGGAGATCTGTGTGTGTAGGGGGGAGGGGGGATCTGACACTGGACCTCCATGTTTGGTACCCAGCCAACGCTAATTTGTCATTTTCCCCATTCCAGCTGAAAATGTATCTTGAAAATAAGGACTTCAACCCATTAGCATCATCAGATCTCCAGCCCTGTTTGTGTTGAAATGAGAAAAAAACGAGAATAATTTTATGCAAGATGCGAACAACATTCAGGACCCTATTTTTCAACCCTGATAAGTAAGTGATCACCGAGGTAAATGAGTCACCAATAAAATCTCTAAATTTACTGCTCACTTTCTATATAACACATACTTACCGGTCTTATGTTTCTTTTCTTATCTTCAGCATATAAATTTTAACAACTCGCGGCGCGAAATGCGGCAGGCGGCGCATAATTTTGTATAGTTGGGTACAGTCAGGCCCTTGTCATCCCCATGCCTTCCTGCGTGTCGCGTCGAATGGTACAAATGACGTCATCGGGGGTACACCTTTTTTAATCGTTTTAATGGTTTGTTATATATTAAAATGAAAATATTTTTAATTCAACTCACTTTCTAAGTCATCTAATATCGCGTCCGTGCTTTTAGAATCTTGTTCAGCTGTTATTTTATCAGTTACAGTTAGGCTGCGAATTAGACCACCACCACGAAATGCAGCGTTTTAAGGGCATATTTTTTCTCAAATTCTTAGATGACGCAGTTGAGTCTTAAATAGCGCAGTTGTTTACATATCACCTCTTTTATGGCTCATGTCACACCTTGTGTTCGCTGCCCGTGTTTTAGTTGTAGTTTTGTTGTATTGCGTTGTGTTAAGTTGTTGTGTCTTCTGTGTAGTTGCACTGTTAACGGTAGCTTTTGCTGTCGTTCATCAGTGATGTGAATTAAGATGTGTTACGTATTAGGTATCTAATACGTTGATGCCGCTTATCCGGTAAATTTGCAGTTCAAGGTCATTTGTTTTCACATAATTTCTTTGTCTAGTGCAATGCTTGTGAAGGTGCTGAACATGATGTGACCGCTTATTTCCTCTGCAAATGCATGCTTTTCAGTTGGGAGGCAGCATATCACGCAAAAATGAGCTTGGAGTTGCATAATATAGCATACAAGGTAATATTCCAAATCACGAAAAATATGGTGTATCATAACCTAACCTAACCTAACCTAGCCTAGCCATCTATGGAAGAAAGCAAATTATTTTTGTAAAAATAGAAAATTTCCAAGCATTTCTTTTCTTAAAAATGTTCAAATTAAGAACAAATATAACATTACCTAACCTACCCTAAACTGTTTTTGAATAAAAACTCAATTAAAAGAAAAATCACCCCCAAATATAAATTTGTCTGACTACAACACATCCTTAACCTAGCTAAACTTAACTAAACCTAACCCCCTTGTATGCTTCACGGAGGTAAAATGTGTGTATAACTTGTTCCGTGGTTACCGTAGACTAATAATACTGCTTATCCTACATATTGTGATTGAGATAGAGAAGGTGGTCTAAAATTCAGTGTCAGTATCCTATGGTTTATTTTTCAAACATCTGGAAGAAACATCTGGAAAGAAGAGAGTTTGTCGGCGCTACATATCCAGCAGCAGTTGAGGCACCCTGGGCCCAAATAATCAATCAAAGAAGAGAGTTTGTTAATCAACATGCTTAAGTTTCCAAGAGATGGAAATACATGTAAGACTTGATTGACAAAGTGAAAAAGAGTTCATAGAGTTCATCCAACCAACTCATTCATTTCGTCCAACTACTTTACCTCTGATGATTATGATTCTGGCTACTTGATGCAGCTGAAGCTGATGCCACAATGGCAACACCTGCCTCTCCTGAAGTCTGGTGCCATTCCATGAATTAACCTGCCTACCAGATCTCCATAGTATGAAGTGTTGAATCATGCATGTCTGGTGTGCTTGCTGCTTTTTGGAGCATCTTATCTTTGTATAATTAATAAAGAACCAGTTCAAGTAGTTTGATGCCAGTTCAATTCACATTATGAATATTGCGCGACCACCATCAGAAAACTGGGACTGGAGCGTGACGGCCTTGCCTTCGTTGCCGGCTTCGTCACCTACAAAATGATGTGTGTCAAAACAGTGCTTGGCTGTCCGACGTCTGAAGCACCAGAGGCGCTCCTGGCCGTTCTGTCCAGCTCTTGGTTCATCACCATCGGTGGCGGCCGGCTCTGCATGCCACAGACCTGGTAGATGGCGGTGGTAAACCATCTTAATTCTGATTTCTGCTTCACCACGGGCTCAACCTGCACCGGCGAGACCAGCATCGTGAGGCGCCTGGTAGGCGTCATCAGCAGCCTGCAGCCGAAGTTAGATGTCCATGTGGCACGGAGGCTGACTCGAGTTAGGCTGCATGTGCGCATCGGCTGGTTGCGCTAGAACTCCGCTCGACAGAGCGCAGAGAGGTGGCATCTAGGCAGGTGCGCCAGCGTGTCACCAGCCATCGACAGGATGTCCACCCTCACACTGCCAGTCATATGTCACCGTCTCTGCTGTGTATCGTGTCGCATCGCCCGGTTCTGCTCTTTTTCTCCGTGTTTACTGTTGCCGCCATGGTCAAGGGCTGACTGGAGATGCCACCTGTGCTGCTCGTTCTGACGGCACTTGACACTGCTTTCGTGTCGCCCGATCCTGCCGTTTTGTTAGCGTGTTTTGCTGCTGCGCTGTGACCATTGACGGGTTGGCGGCGCTCCCTGTGCCGACCCGTCCTGGCGGCACTTGACATTGCTGTCGTATCGCCCGGTCCCGCTGTCCTGTTGGCGTGTTTTGCTGCTGCCGCTGTGACCAGGGGCAGACTAGCGGCGCTCCCTATGTTGGCCCGTTCTGGCGGCACTTGACACTGCTCTCGGCTCTGGTACTGCTATGGGGCAGGTGTGGCGGTATGGGGCTATGGGGCAGGTATGCCACCTCATTGTTGCTTGCATTTATCATGTGACCCATGAGCATTGATTGGAAAGAACGACATGCAACGTCCCTTTGCACCACGAACTTTGATTACGATCATTCATTCATGCTCTGAACCGGAACGAGCACAGAAGCCGACCTGGTCGACTACGCCGACATGTAGAAGCGTTTTGGAATGATCCAGATCTAGTTCTGAACGCATTGCTAGGGAATGCCACCAATACATGCCTGACCGTTTTTGGGGCCCCATGTTTCCAGTCCGTCTGGCGAATGTAGCCTCCTAACCAGAGTGAAATTTTACATACTTTTGGGAGGAGTCAGCCTCCTTTAAGACTGACGTGAGCCCACCTCCCCCCAATATTTTCATATTTTAACATGTGGCGATAATGGGGCCTCTCGACTGAAGGTCTTCCTGCTACCTCCAGGCACTGTGTCCCCCAAATCATTTTCTGGTAGTTCCACCCTTGTTGCTGAGCTGGCACGGAGGCTCATAGATGCCCCATACAACGGAATGTCTGCCTGTCACGTGCTCCCTATGGTCCTGTCGATCTGAAAAAAAACAATTGTCCCCCTCCTTGACCCCAAAATCAGGGGCTCTCCCGCATATAGAGGGGATGAAAAGGTGTTCCGGTCAATTACTTTTGCCATGCAACACCATAAGCTCAATGCTAAATTTGATACAGATTGGGGGACTCGCGCCGCACCTGGTTCCATCATGGCGACGACCACGCCTCATATGTTCTTACTGCATCTCGCCACTGCAATATGTTAATTATTTGCCATATTTGACTTGTTCTACCTCCCTTTGTACGGTCTTTCGGGTATAATGTGCGTATGAAAGGTATTGGAGATCCCTTCCCGACGCTATGACGCTCTAAGTTTTGCACCTACATCTCCTAAACCCTCGTTTTCTCCCCCGTAGTGTACATACGTTGCGTATCTTTGGAGCGTGTAAGCGGCTGCGCCAATGCTAAGGGCGTACCCTGATGACGTCATTTAAGGACCTGCGCAAAAAGCTGCGCAGTAGGGATGACGCCACCTGGTATATATCGCCTCGGGTACAGTCAAGGCGATATATACCAGGTGGCGTCATTCCTACTGCGCTACTTTTTGCGCAGGTCCTTAAATGTCGTCATCAGGGGTACATACTTAACCTGTGCCCAGCCGCTTACACACTCCGAAGATACGCAACATATGTACACTACGGGGGAGAAAACGAATGTGTAAGAGGTGTAGGTGCAAAACTTAGAGCGTCATAGCCCCAGAAGGGTCATACGCATATTATACCAGAAAGAGCGTGCAAAGGGAGGTAAGACAAGTCAAATTGCAAATTGCATTGCATTGCAATTGCAGTCAAATTGCATGGCAAAAGTAATGGGCCGAAACACCTTTTCATCCCACTCTATATGCGGCAGCATCCATGATTTAGGAGTCAAGGTAGGTGACAATTGTTTTTTTTAAGATCGACAGTACCATAGGGAGCACGTGAGAGGCAGACATTCCTTTTTATGGGGGCATCTGTGAGCCTCCGTGCCAACTCAGCAACAGGGGTGCAACTTCCAGAAAATGATTTGGGGGACGCAATGCCTGGAGGTAACAAGAAGACCTTCAGTCAAGAGGCCCGATTAGCGCCACATGCTAAAATATGAAATTATTGGGGGGAAGGTGGGCTCACGTCAGTCTTAAAGGGGGCCGACCCCTCCCAAAAGTATGTAAAATTTCACTCTATGTAGGAGGCTACATTCGGCCGACGGACTGCAAACATGGGGCCCCAAAAGCGGTCAGGTATGCATCGGTAGCATTCCCTAGCAATGCGTTCAGGACTATATCTGGATCATTCCAAAATGCCCCTACACGGCGGCGTAGTCGACCTAGTCGGCTTCTGTGCTGGTTCCGGCTCAGAGCATGAATGATGGATCGCAATCAAAGTTCGTGGAGCAGTGACTTTGCATATTCGTTCTTTCCAATCAATGCTCATAGGCCGCATGATAAATACAAGCAACAATGAAGTGGCATACGCCACACCTGCCCCATAGCAGTACCAGAGCCGAGAGCAGTGCCAAGTGCCGCCAAAACGGGCCGGCATAGGGAGCGCCGCTAGTCTGCCCCTGGTCACAGCGGCAGCAGCAAAACACGCCAACAGGACAGCGGGACCGGGCGATACCAGAGCAATGTCAAATGCCGCCAGGACGGGCCGGCACAGGGAGCGCCGCCAACCCTTCAATGGACACAGTTGCAACAGCAAAACACGCTAACAAAACGGCAGGATCGGGCGACACGAAAGCAGTGCCAAGTGCCGCCGGGACTGGCAGCACAGGGGGCGCCGCCAGTCCGCCCCTAGCCACGGCGGCAACAGCAAGCACGGATAAAAAGAGCAGAACCGGGCGACACGACACGATACACAGCCGAGACTGTGTCAGATGACCGACAGTGTAAAGATGGACATCCTATCGCTGGCTTGTGACATGCTGGCGCACCTACCTAGATATCCACCTATCTGCGCTCTGCCGAGCGGAGTTCTAGCACAACCAGCTGATGCGCACATGCAGCCTAACTCGAATCAATCTCCACACATCTAACCTCGGCTGCCGGCTGCTGATGACGCCTACCAGACGCCTCACGATGCTGGTCTCGCCGGTGCAGGTTGAGTCCGTGATGAAGCAGAAATCATAATTAAACTGGTTTACCATCACCATCTACCAGGCCTGTGGCATGCAGAGCCGGTCGTGACCGATGGTGATGAACCAAGAGCTGGACACAACGTTCAGGAGCGCCTCCGGTGCTTCAGACGTCGGCCAGCCAAGCGCTGTATTGACACGCCTCATTTTGTAAGTGACGAAGCCGGCAACGAAGGCAAGGCCGTTACGCTCCAGTCCCAGTTTGCTGATGGTGGTCGCGCTATATTCATAATGTGAATTGAAGTGGCATCAAACTAGTTGAACTGGTTCTTTATTTAGTTATACAATAAGATGCTCCAAAATGCAACAAGCACACCAGACATGCATGATTCAACACTTCACACCATACAGATCTGGTAGGCAGGATAATTCATGGAATGGCACCAGGCTCCAGGAGAGGCAGGTGTTGCCATTGTGACATCAGCTTCAGCTGCATCAGGTAGCCATAGGATCATAATCATCAGAGGTAAAGTGATTGGACAAAATTATTGAGTTTGTTGGATGAACTCTATCAGCTCTTTTTCACTTTGTCAACCAAGTCTTACATGTATTTCCATCTCTTGGAAATTTAAGCATGTTGATTGACAAACTCTCTTCTTTCCAGATGTTCCTTCCAGATGTTTGCAAAATAAACCATAGGATACAGACACTGAATTTTAGGTCACCTTCTCTCTCCAAGATATGTAAGTTAAGCAGTACTACTACAGTTTAAGGTAACCACGGAACAGGTTTTTCACACATTTTACCTCCATGATGCCTACAAGGGGGTTAGGTTTAGTTAGGCTAAGCTAGGTTAGGGTTTTGTTGTAGTGTAATCTTTATCGTTATTGGTTATTGGTTATTGTTTTTTTACGACACGTGGACCGTTGAGTCATATAGCGTCGCCAATCTCTCACGCCGATTGGTCGCGGGCGAAGAGTAGCGACAGGTGAGACTCGAACCCACAATCTTTCGATTGTGAGACGAGCATCTTACCCCTAGACCACTCGTCCCCGTAATCTTTATCGTTACTTTTGATGTCAACTCAGCACCTCCTGGTATATTGAAGGTCGTATATTTTCTTCACACGCAATGTATAAATATATCTTGTTGCGTATCAATCGAAAGCGTTCGAAGTCCCAGATAAAACGCCACTATTTGTTGTGTCGTCTACCCCTTAGGAAAAATTATATGGGCATCTCAAAATTTCGAGTCTCTTGGCAGGCCCCTACGATTTTCACAAAAATCACTGTCTAGGCCCGGGTCGGGTGGTCAAGCAATATGGCTGAAGAAACCTATATGGGAATTCAACACAAAAAGTTTTTTTTTATGGGGAAATAAAAATTAGAATATTCGCGAAAATTCGAGAAACATGTTAAATATATCTTGTTGCCTATCAGTCGAAAGTGCTCGAAGTCCCAAACAAAACGACCCTACTTGTTATGTCGTCTGCCCCTTAGGACAAATTATATGGGCATCTACAAATTTCGAGTCTATGGGCAGGCCCCTACGATTTTGACAAAAATCGTTGTCTAGGGCTGCGTCGGGTAGTCAAACAATATGGTTGAATAAACCTATATGGGAATTGAACACTAGAAGTTTCTATGGGGAAAGAAGAATTAGAATATTGGGGAAAATTCGAGAAACATGTTAAATCTATGTTATTGCATATGAATCGAAAGTGTTCGAAATCCCAAACAAAACGCCACTACTTTCTGTGTCGTCTACCCCTTAGGAAAATATGACGACCGGTGGCTCGTCTGATGATGGTGTGCTGTGATGACCGGTGGCTCGTCTGATGCTGGTGTGCTGTGACGACCGGTGGCTCGCCTGATGCTGGTGTGTTATGACGACCGGTGGCTCGCCAGATGATGGTGTGGTGTGACGACCGGTGGCTCGTCTGATGATGGTGTGTTGTGATGACCGGTGGCTCGCCAGATGATGGTGTGTTATGATGACCGGTGGCTCGCCAGATGATGGTGTGTTGTGACGACCGGTGGCTCGTCTGATGATGGTGTGTTGTGACGACCGGTGGCTCGCCAGATGATGGTGTGTTGTGACGACCGGTAGCTCGCCTGATGCTGGTCTGTTATGACGACCGGTGGCTCGCCAGATGATGGTGTGCTGTGACGACCGGTGGCTCGCCTGATGCTGGTGTGTTATGACGACCGGTGGCTCGCCAGATGATGGTGTGTTGTGACGACCGGTGGCTCGTCTGATGATGGTGTGTTGTGACGACCGGTGGCTCGCCAGATGATGGTGTGTTATGACGACCGGTGGCTCGCCAGATGATGGTGTGTTGTGACGACCGGTGGCTCGTCTGATGCTGGTGTGTTATGACGACCGGTGGCTCGTCTGATGCTGGTGTGTTATGACGATCGGTGGCTCGTCTGATGCTGGTGTGCTGTGATGACCGGTGGCTCGTCTGATGCTGGTGTGTTATGACGACCGGTGGCTCGTCTGATGCTGGTGTGTTATGACGACCGGTGGCTCGTCTGATGCTGGTGTGCTGTGATGACCGGTGGCTCGTCTGATGCTGGTGTGCTGTGATGACCGGTGGCTCGTCTGATGCTGGTGTGTTATGACGACCGGTGGCTCGTCTGATGCTGGTGTGCTGTGATGACCGGTGGCTCGTCTGATGCTGGTGTGCTGTGATGACCGGTGGCTCGTCTGATGCTGGTGTGCTGTGATGATCGGTGGCTCGTCTGATGCTAGTCTGGTGTGGCGACCGGTGGCTCGCCTGGTTCGATCACGTATCCTATGCTGTGTGGCATTCTAGATGCAAAATTAACCCGCGAGGTAGCTGAACTCTCTGGAACACGAGGGTTCCAGCGAGTTCCAGTGTGAATACTTCCTCGTGGCATATTCGGACTTTCTCTCCCCAACACTCGAAAAAGAATACACACTTTCCCACAGTAGGACACGTATATATCTGCTTCCCACGTCATATATACAGAAGTCGAAAACGGCATGAGATACCAGACAAGTGTGGTAATTTCGGATATTTGGGTTTAAATTCGGAAACGGACCGGTCCACACTCTCACCGCACTGGAGATCAGCTCGCTCAGCGGTGCACCACCAACCTGCACTTAGCACGAGCAATGCGAGAAATACGAACAATACGATCAGTTGCGTTACAGCGGCGACACCAACGTCGTCGACGTGGTCGATTCCATGCGCACCGCGTGCGCGTTCTCGCGTGAGCGCCGCGCCGCCGCCATCCATGCTCGCTCGGCTTGGGGTGCATGGCGCGCCCCCTCCCGCCGCCTGCCGCCGCCTCCCGTCACCTCCTGCCGCCTGCGCCACCTCTAGCTGCCGCGTGACCTTGCCTCCAAACCGACCGGCGAGCCGGTCGGCCGAGCACTTAAAACAAAATAAACTCGCGCACTGGCAAAGTTGCGCTACAAGGCCACTGACGGCTCAGTTCGTGAGTACCTAACAGTGATGGTCATGCATAACTGTTGGGTACACGTCGGACCTCAGTCCAACCTCTGTTATGGTTGGCAGAGGTGGCCGTTCTGGTTGCCGTACTTGTGTAGCATGTCCTCCATGGCAGTTCATTGGGGGGGGGAGTGGGGCGGCATCCTACACACAAGGGCAGCGTTACCGCGGGAGGGGCATACAGAGTAGCGCTCCCTTCCAACTTGTGGTGAGTGTATCATTGACACTATGGGTATTGTATGGAAGAATCAAATGCGAAATGACTTGACTCTTCCCCAAGCCGCCTCCCCTCTCCCAAACTTTGGCCCATTTTCGCGTCACTTGCTAAGGATTGCATGCAGTAAATATATCATTGTTATTGTACCACATGCTACCAGCTAAGGACTATTTTTAGAAGGGAAGAATATTAAAGTATTCTGGCTAAATCGGTAACACATTACATACTGCCGCTGAAGGGTGCATATCATAACAATCAAACAAAAACTACGTAGCCTTGCTAAAACGTGTCAAATGTCAAACCATCAATACCAAATATAGAACAAATGGTTATATTTTGGTGATATTCATAATGAAAGTCTGATCGCAAATAGAAGAAAATATGTTACGGCTATTGCTACTCATTGATTGCATGCTATTGTCAACGACTCATTTTCAATTGTACTCAGGGTGTGAGGAATCATACATTGCAGATGCGATGGCGAATCAGTGCACGCATCTCGGCAGAGTTGAATGGCCGTGTGCGTCCGGTAGCCACGGCCTCGGCGTGCCAACACACGTACACCCCACAGGACGACGAGTCCGTCTGCTTGGGTGTAGACGATGGCACGACAAGTCGCCAGCCTTGCCAGTCCATATCCGGAGCCGGAGCCTCCATCAGCTCCTGTGCCGCCCTTACATCGACAGATGCTGGCCGGCTCAGCAGCGAGTCCAGATGGACGAGCCTTTTCGCTCGCCACAGTGCCACAAAGAGCGCCCAGTGGCAGCCGCCGACGTTATATGGCAACAGCCACACTGCCTTGCCTGGTCGAATCCGCTTAATGTGACGGCGTATACACGGCCGGCAGGCTGATCTCATTGCCGTGCGCCAGAATATGGAGAACGGTGCCACCGTCGATGGCGACACGGCCGCACAGAAGCGGTCAATGTCCAGGTCGGTGAGCCACGCCGACACTTGCAGGCGCTGGCTGTGGACCGCTGCAGGACGTTGCCGACTCTGTTGAGGCGCGGTCATTGTGGCGGCTATTCTACCAACGGCCAACACTGCTCCCTCAGCTGGCATGACCTCGCGAGTTTTCTGGGCTAGCGTGGCCACAGGTGCACCTTCAGTAGACACGGCCATGGGTACTTCTCCAGTCGGCGTGGCCACGGAGGCGCCCTCAGCGGGCGGGGCGACGGTGGTACCGTCCTCGACCGGTGCGGCCACGTGGGCTCCCTCAGCGGGCGGGGCGACGGTGGTACCGTCCTCGACCGGTGCGGCCACGGAGGCGCCCTCGCCAGGCGGGACGATGGCGACGTCTTCCGTTGGTGCAGCAGCGGCTGCCAGACCGCCGGCAGGTGTTGCCTCGCAGGGCGGCACAGCAGCCGTCCGGTACGAAAAACCCCGTTTTGCTCGCCGCTTGTGCCAGCTCTCTTCAGCGTCGCGGTAATCTGTTGCTGGTCGCTTACGGCCGCGCGGCTTCTTGATCGCAGGTGGTATGAGCGCTGACTTGCGCCGCACAGCCATGTCCACCATCACCAGCTCCAGGAACGCGCCCGGCGAGACCTTAGTCCGGTTCAGCAATATGTGCTTTTTCAGCGTCCTGAACCAGCTCTCTACGCAGGCGTTGCTGGCACACTGGTCTCTGATCAGGCACGACCACAGCGGCGAGACCGGCATGATGCAGGCGCTGAAGTGGTCCGCCAGCGCCGGGCAGTAGCATATGCATTGCTGACGGGCTGATCGTTGCCGTTTGCTTGCAGCTCGACTTCGATGTGACGCCGAACCACGTCGAAGTGGCGCCGTGCTGAGGCGGTACGAACACCACCTGTCCACTCCCACCTTGTCGGCGGCCTCGCCTTCCATCTCCTCACCGTCGTCCTCCGTCTGCAGCTGGAGAACCGGCGTGGTCCGGGACAACAGTACGCGGCATATGTCTGCGAATTCGCGGTCGAGGTCAGACACCGATGTGGCCCGCTGCATTCGGCCGAATAACCACATAACCATCTTGCGCTCCGTGAGTTTTGGCCGGCCCAGTCGCGTGACAGACGCACGAGCCACATCGTGCGCCATGTGGCAGGCGCAAAGGGAGACGACGACGGCAGGCGCCACTCCACCTGTGGCCGCCCTCCATGCTTCATCGATGTACGCAGGCAGAGTCATGCCAGCGAACGCTACGCTGACTGCGTGCAGCAGCGCCCACGAATAGTCGGTGACAATTCGTGGCGGCTGCATCGAGCGGGCATTGACGAGGCGGTAGTCGTGCGCCATCTGGTTCAAGAAGAAGGTAATGGTCGGTGGTGGTGGTGGATTTGTGCTTTAGGGCGCGTCGACTGCATTGGTCATTTTGCGCCCATAAGGTAATGGTCGGTATGCTGTGGGACTCCGAGAGCATGTGGCCCACGGGGAACGACCCTCCCTTGCTTGCCGCCATCACGGAGTAAAAGTACAGCCGTGTGCCGCCCACTTGCTAGGTGAGGGATCCGGTGGCGTCCAGATGGAGAGTGCACGGGCTTTCGGCGTACCTTTTAAAGAAGTACTCACTGTACATGTGCACAATGAAGGGTGAATCGCATACCAGGTGGATGTCGCCCTTCAGTGACGGCTCAACAGGTCGAGGCCGGCAGACACCCGCTTCATCACGCCGACATCCTCCACGGCACGTGTTGAGTATCGTGCCTTTGCCCGCGTCTCGGCCGCTGCCTTGTGGAGCTGATCACAGTTGGGTATAGCTGTCGTGTTTCCGTCCTTCAGTTGGTCTTCAGGAGCATCCATCAGCATCTGTGTTCGCACATGGTACGGACCAGCTGCGTTGACCCTGCTAGCGGCGGCGGTACGCTCATGGCCGGTGAGATGCCGACCGAAGCTGCCGTCAAGGTGTCGCAACAGTCCAGTCTCTTGCACACGGACGAACAGATCACCGCTGTGCCCCAGGTGAGTCAATCTAAAGAGGAATTCCTTACTACACCCGGGAAACTTGCATGTGGCGCGTGCAGAAAACAACGGCGCTGATACCTTCCGAGAGTTTTCTTTCTTCAAATGGCCAAACTTGAAAATAAGAACGCACGGCCGGGCTGATGAAGCCGCATATAACTTGTAGAGTATATTTGTCCATTCCGATGACAGATTGTTCGACCGTGTAGCTGCATGCGTCATCTGGCGCCACTCGTCGCATGTTATATGCACTTAGTGCTTTTGCTTTTGCTATCAGAACTATGCCCCGAATGACCAGTCGTAGTGGCGGCAGTGGATTTCTGCCTCGTCGCAGCCATGGGACCTTCCTCAGTAGACTCGGTCATGGGGGATTCCTCGGCCG
The DNA here is from genome assembly GCA_034440615.1 of Ashinkailepas kermadecensis. NCBI lineage: Eukaryota > Metazoa > Arthropoda > Thecostraca > Neolepadidae > Ashinkailepas > Ashinkailepas kermadecensis. Next base: position 59,580 of record JAOTOM010005073.1, on the reverse strand, counting down.
GCGCGGCGGGGACGGTTCTCTCAGCAGGCGCGAACTTGGGAGCTTTCTCGGCCTGCACGGCGGGGGCGGTTCTCTCAGAAGGCGCGACTTTGGTGGCTTCCTCGGCTAGCGGGACTATGAGGACTTCCTCAGCATGGGCGTCGAAGGGGGATCCTTCAGTCGTTGTGACCATGGGTGCTCCTTTGGCAGGTGTGGTGATAGTAGGTCTCTCACAGGCGTTGGAATCTTTCGGCACCAACAGGCCGGTGATTTGATTTCGAAATTACCAATTGTTCTTAAATTTATCGCAGTAGTGTTTAGCCAGTTTGTCACGGCTTCGCCTCTGTCGCTGATTCCCGATGCACTTGATGGATACGACGCGATGCCAGAAATTCAGTTTGTCTGGACTGGAACATCCATGGGCAGATTGGAGGCCTTGGATGGTCTGAGAATGGCAAAGGACAATGCGATTATATTGCAGTACAATCATTGGTCGCTTCCACAATCAGTTTCTAAGATACGGATCATGTGCGACATCACATTTCCGGATTACTTAGAAATTTACCTCATCAGCAAAATAATTATTAGCACCCGCTCGGGTAGATGGCCGATGATAATGCGGTCGGGTGCGAGATTGATTTTACCCACTCGTCGAAATTTGGGAGTTCATAAGAACTCATTGAGATTTTAAATTTCCAATATTTGACCATTTGATTGGTGTGGCTTGCTTGTTTTCCTTCTCGCGCAAATCCCAATTCAGACAGCGCTAGCTTGTACACAAACCTATTTGCATAGCTCGTAAATAATTGAATTCTGCACATTTAACATACTTGCATTGGAAGTCGACAAACGTTTGCCAACATGGCTTCAAAGGCCATGGAATTCATGTTTTTGTAACTTAGAATGTCCTTGTCTTACTTTCTAGCGAGTTCATACGTTTTCATAAAAGAGCAACGAGTTTGCAGTATTTGTAAAACATAGGCATGTCAACTGTTTACAAGAAGAGGACAGGGTACTCTTTGGGAGAGGATTGGTTGGTTATTGGTTTTACGACACGTCGACCGTTGGGTCATATAGCGTCGCCAATCTCTCACGCCGATTGGTCGCGGGCGAAGAGTAGCGACAGGTGAGACTCGAACCCACAGCCTTTCGATTTTGAGACGAGCATCTTACCCCTAGACCACTTGTCCCCTGTGGGAGAGGATGTTCTGAATAACGAAAATCAAAGACATCGCTTCTATTTGTACCCTGCCCCTCCCTCCCCCAACTTAATGCGAGGGTCAAATCGGAATCGGCGTTCCTTCGGCAATGTCAGCACGGTTCCAGCATTTTCTGTACCCCACCACTGCCGGGTTCAGGCATATCAACTAAGACGTAAAACACACGAACCATCCACGAATCAACGGCTCCAACATGCACTTGTTGCTTTCACCATCCAGTGCTTATGTAGGTGATTACAAAAGAAAATGAGCAGCTAACTTTCAACAGGAACACCCAAAGAAAGGCAATGAACATTATTCCAATTATTTCATATCAATCACCACAAAACAAATCATTAAAAACATCACTTGTTCATCATTGAGGTCCATGACTGCTTCCTGTTCTCAGGCCTTGGAGGGATGGAAGAACTGGAAGAGATAAACATAATAAACATCACGAAAAAGCAGACAGAAAAACACAACTTCAAGCGTATATTAAAACCTCACTTCGTTGTTGCTGTCGGACCGCTTCGGTCACGTTGTCCTACTACATTTTTCTACATACTACAGTTTGGATATTATTTTGCCGATCCCTTGTCGCGGCGCGGATAGCCCTTATCGCGCGGTAGCGGTGTCTAAGTCGTCTGTGCAGTTAGACGTTAGATCCTCCGCCAAGAAACGCCAAGTGGAACGTATATTCTGGTATATTTAGCAAGCCTCGTAGGTCACAGCGTGAGGCCGGTGAAGAGATACCCGTGGCCGGCGGGATCACGGGCGACGTCCGCCCAGGCGGCGGGCAGTGGGCATGGGGCCGCCACAGCCGCCGGGAACAAGCGACGGAAGCGGGCCCAGTCGCCCCGAGACAGCGCGTCGGCCGCGCCGTGTCGCCCGTCGCGATGTACCGGAGCTCCAGATTGACCGCATGTGACGCGGCCAGGAACAACAGCTATCGCAGCAGCACCATTGTGCGCGGCTCGTGGGTCCAGGCCCGCCGCCACACGGCGACAACGGACATGTTGTCGCAGTGCAGCAGTACGTGTTGTTCAGACCAACGGTGTCCCCAAATCATCGCGGCAAAATACACGGGGAGCATTTCCAGGAACAACATTGACGGGGCATCACCGTCGGCCACACCTGACGGCCAGGGTGCCGCCCACCACTCCACACCGCAGTAGGCGCCCATGCCTGAGCGGGAGCTGTCTGTGAACACGTGCACTTCGGGGTGGGTTCCAGCGGCCGGCCGGAACATAGGGAATGTCCCGTTCCAAGCGAGGGAGGAATTCCTGCCACCAGCGCAGGTCGGCGCGCAGTGCCTGTGTGAGGCGCACGCGGTGTTGCCGGTCGTCGACGGAGTGCGCGGCGTCCAACAGCCGGAGGGTGAACGCACGGCCGGGCGGCACGCACTTGCCCGCGTGCACGAGCTTGCCGACGATCGACAACAGTTCGTGTTTGGTGGCTTTCCTCGCCCGTGATAGCGCGGACAGTTGCGCGACCAGGCCGTCCACCTTACGTGGCGGGAGGGCCAAGGTCATTGCGACGGTGTCCAGTTCGATGCCGAGGACCTCCAGCCGAGGACCGAAACATTTACGAGGGGCGAGCGGCACGCTGAGCTCGGTGCAGAGCGCACGGAAGGTGTGATAGGTGTGGTGGGCGGCCAGACCGTCATGGGGCGCCGCTCCGGAGAAGTCGTCCAGATAGTGACATACGCCCTCGTGCCCGGCGGCACGGCGGGTGAGGCTCTCCAGCAGGGTCGCAAAGTCGTCGAAAAAAATGGCGATGACCGCGCCCCAAAGGCGAGGGCCACTTGATAATAGAAGTTGCCGGCCCAGGAAAAGCCGAGGAGGTTGTGCTGTGAAGGGTGCACGGGGATAATTTTGCAGGCAGAGGCGATATCGGCCTTGAACAGGAGCGCGCCAGGCCCACCTTGCCGTGCGATCACCGACACGAAACGGTCCACGCTGGTGTAGTGGAGCCGGAAGCTGTCGGGATCGATGCCGTCGTTGACGGACGCGCCGGCGGGCTGGGACAGATACAGGATGAGCCGCGCGGAGCCATCAGGCTTCATCCGGGCGCTGAGGGGGCTAACGATGAACGGTGCCATCGGCGGCGCCGCGAACGGGCCGTGAGTGACCCCGGCACGTACTTCCTGAGCGATGGCCGCCGACACCGCGTCCCCGGCCGCCAGCGCGGGCCCATTGTTAGTCAGGTGCCGCGAGCTGACCGGCCCGCGGTACCCAATATCCGCGCCCCAGCGCAGCGCAGCGATGACGCTCTGTGCGAGTCCGTCAGTCAGCTGGTATCTGACGAGGAGCGAGCCGAGGGCCCGCCAGTTGACGGGAGTGGGTAGCTCATTGGTGGCTCCGACGGCGCCGCCCCCTCGGGGCCCGCGAGCCGGGCCCGCCGTCAATGCCTCCGGCCGTAGGATTGGCGACGAGACTGGCCGCGCCACAGGCCCCGCCGAAGCCGGGGGCGTGGATGCGGCCGTAGCGGCAGGGCGTGGGGCACCGTCCCTGCTGGAACAGGTGGCAGAGCTGGTCAGCGGCGCGGCCCCCGGTACGAAACGGGGCACCACCGTTAGTCCCCGCCACTGGCGGAGCCGTGGTGTAAAACTGGTCCAAGTCGTTGGCGGTCAGGAGGTCGCGTGGCCGTGCGGCCATGGCCTGGCGGGCCTTGGCGTCTGCCGCCTGGGCGTCAGCCAGCGAGCCGTTTCCTGCTCGGTCAACCAGCCAAGCCACATACATTAGCGCCTGTAGCCCCGCTGGGGGGCAGTGGTAGACTTGGTGTGCGAGGACGCCAACGACCCGCCCGATGAAGTCCATCGTGGTGCGTGGGGGACGCTCGTGGGCGTTGATGGCGATATACCGGCGGCGGTTTCGGACGCGTGCCGCCGCTCGCGTGGTGATTGCCAGGAGACTGAGGTCGGTTGGCGGGGCTGCCGCGTGGGACCGCGTCGACGCGCGCCTGTACTCAGCGCGACGGTCGACGGCCTCGCGCTGGTTGTCCGACTCCGGCGACGATGACTCCGCATGGCGACGGCGGCGACGTGCCGCAGCGTCGCGGAATCCGTCGTCGGACGATGAGCTGCGGCGCCGACGAGACCGGGGCCGGCGCTGGCGATGGGTGGAGCCGGCCCGGGGCGCCGCGAGCCCGGGGTTCGCGGCGGGCCCTGGCCCCGTCGAGGGGGCCATGCAGCCTAGCCAGCCGCCTGGTACCGGCCCGCCCTCAGTCGGCGGCCTACCGTGGCCGTAGGCAGCCGGAGCCCAGGCGGCCGGGGCGGGGCCGTTGGCCGGCCATCCGTCGGTGTGTGGTGGTGGGGCGCCGCCGGCCACCCACCAGCCAGTGGGTGGCGGGGCACCACCTGCTATCCATCCACCAGCGCCACCTGTCATCCATCCGACCGAGGCCGGACCAGCGCCACCTGCCACCGGCGCCGGACTTCCGTGAGTCCGGGGGGCGCCGCCAGGGGCCGGTGGGTGCGGCTGTGGCGCCAGCGGCGGAGCCGATTGCGTTGGCGGCGCCTGTGGGGAGGCGGCGGAGGTGGAGGCGCTGGGAGTGATGACGATGGCCACCCGCGGCTGACGTCAGCGAGGTGTGCGTCGAGCTCCGCTCGGAGACGCCGGTCTTTCCCGGGCTGCGTGGGGCTAGCAGGGCTAAGCCGGCCTGCAAGAAGACACAAAGTCATCAAAGGTGTCAGTGGGTCGCCGGTGTACCAGGAGGAGAACAGGCGTACCAGGCGGTGTGGCGCCGTTGGCCGATGGTGCCGGGCCCCACGAATGTCGCGGCGGTAGGCCGTGCTGGTCCACCGGCCCCGGGGGAAAATCTCGTGGTCCTGCACACCAGCCGCCGCGGCCGACGTCGCTAAGCCGAGGCTGAATGAGTGTGTCGAGTACTGCGTACCGAGGCGGCGGCCGCAGGTCTCCCACAAGTCTAACACCCGCGCCCGGCACGTACCAGTGCCTATATTGGGTATGAAGAGGGCCACTGCGGTCCGCTCTTGTTGGTTCCTTTATCCTGATCGTGACGCGTCATCCAGTGGAGTCGCGCCTGACGTCTGCGCGCCGGAGCCTGCGGGCGCCGTCCCACAAGTACTCACTGCTGCGGAGGCCGCCATGGAAAGCGAGGACACATGCCGCCCAGATGCAGCGCTGTTCCAATTACTGCGGCAGGACCAGAGGCACGCGGCCTTTCAACAACCGCAACCCGTCGATGGTGAGAGCGGCGCGTCGGGGCGGTTGGCCGGCGCCTCGCACGCCGAACCCGTTCGGCGCGCGCTGGACGGCGGCATGGTACCGCGAGATATTTGTGCTCGTCTGCCGCGTAGGCGCGCCGAGTGGCAGGCGCCGTTCCATTCTGCAACAACTGTCGGTCCACTGCATCCAAGCCGGCATGGAACCGACAGGGGAAACCCGAGTACACAATGGACACCGGTCGCGGCGACGTACCGGTGCCCGGTGGGGTATGGGACAACCACCTTGGCTGGGACGGCTAGCGCCGCTGGGACAGATATCCGGAGGCTGAAGCCAGGGTGTCCCGCAAGGTGACGTGCTCCGCGCGGGCGGTGCCCGGGACAGGTACCTGTTGTCTGCGCGGGCGATGCCCGGGACAGGTACCTGTGGATTGCGCTGGCGGTTCCCGGGGCAGGTACATGTGGTCCACGCGGGTGCCCGGGACAGGTACCTGTGGACCGCGCGGGCGGTGCCCGGGACGGTATCTGTGGTCCATGCGATCGGTGCCCGTGACAGGTACCTGTGGACCACGCGGGCGGTGCCCGGGGCAGGTACCCGTGGTCCGCGCGGGCTGTGCCCGGGACGGGGATCTATGTTCCATACAGGCTGTGCCCGCTGGCGGGTACCTATGCCACGGACAAGTACGTATGGTCACGCGGGCGGCGCCCGGGGGCGAGCTATTGCCCGGGGGCCCACGCGACTCGCCTGGGGGCCGCGCCCGTGGGCTGGACTTACCGTACGGCTCCATGGCCAGTCGGATGAAGTCGGCGTCTGCGTAGGAAGAAACGTCAACTCCTGTAGAGTCGGTGATAGAGTCGGTGCAGCCGACATGCCGAAGCAGGCTCAAGGCTGCAATGGCGGCCGGCAGAGCCGGTGTGAAGCATGGTGGCGTGGGCGGGCGGGGGAAAGACGTCGCTCGCTGGTGACGTACACTGTCCGACGTCCTCCGCGCGTCACCAGACTGCGCGGTCCGGCGTCCGTCCTTCCCATGAGCTCCCCCTCCAGATAAGGCACCCTCACCCCTCGTGTTTACGACCACCCAGCTGTGCGGTCCTTCGCCTCGCCATTCGAGTTTTAACTTGATTTAACCCTAGTTAAATCATATTTGTATAAACATACACAGTTTACGATCGTCGGTAAATTGTGGTAACTACGATCGTCGTAAACTTTAAGCCGACACATGGTCAGAGTTAATATCATATATCATAACATCCAGAGTTGATAACGTCCAGAGTTCATGACGCCCAAAGCTCACAACGTCCAAGGATCATAACGTCCAAAATGCGAAATAAAGTCCCAAAAAGTCCAAAATGTCTCGGATAGGGTGCGTTCATAACGTCCAGAGTTCATAACGTCCAAGTATCACAGCGACAAAAACTGGCTTCAGAGGGAGCGTTCATAAAGTCCAGCGTTCATGACGTCCAATAATGTCCAAAAATAGTTCCTCAGATGTCCGCTAGAGGAGCCAGCGGAACCCTGGTGGTGAAATCGTGCGGCTGCGTCTCCGCTTGCTGTCAACAGGTGGCAGGAGTGTGCAGTTATTGTGGCATGGTACCTCGCAAATGTGTTGCCAAATGTGATCTGGTGGTTTCTTCAGGTATGGATTCTGAAATTTTCTCCAGTTCCTCCAGGGGACGAATACATTTCCTCAGAGTCACCTTCGGTGGGAAAATTCGTTGAGTGGGTGCAGGGGCTGCGCATGAGAATACTGAGGGTACCTTTTCCTCCGAGCAGAGCGCCTTTGGCTGGAACATTCGTTCCAAAGGGGTGGGGGAGGGTCTTTTCCGGTCGGACCGGCGCCACCTTACTCTGGGGAGCGGGGGTAAAGATTGCCGTGGTACGCTGGGGAATGTATCGGGACGTCGCTGCTTATTAGCTATCAGCTATCTGGACGGTCCCCCAATGCCGAAACACTGGACTTTGACCATGAGGGGTGCGGTTCACCGACGCGCTGGGCCGGGCATCGTAACAAGCGGTTGGGCATAAGTTTGAATGCATACAATTCAGTTTAGTTAACACACAGCAAAATGGACTGGGCGATACCTTGCATTCGAATCCAGGGATATATTATTCAGGCATAAAAGCTAGGAAATCCATTTATCGCGCATTCTTATTTTCCTCGCGTTATTCACAATAGATAACCTCACGGCTTAGGATAAAATACACATAAATTGTTATGTGCGTTGCAAGGAACATGAAAATACAGGAGTTACGCCCAAATAGGGAAAGCAAAACTGGACTCATTTCGGCCGGATATGGTGAATACACGACTAGAAACTGCTTGAAATGGTTCTTGTTCACTCTGGTGCAGCATTATTGCAAAGCGCGGATCCAGGCTGCAGAGTGGGACGCATATGGTGCAAAAGATGCCTTTTATCTGATCATATTTGCAAGGAGCAGCCGTGCATCTATGTCGACCCCTCGTCGTTATGTCGTATTTCCGCCATTTAGCGGAAAAAATGCAGATTGCATGAAATGCATCCATGCAACAACGGCTTGACGGTTATGTGAGGTACTTTTATACTCATTTTAAGAACATGACTCCCCTTATTTGTTTGTTCTGGAACCGCTCCTGCCCTGTCCGCGAAGTGCAAAATAAATATTGCGAGGTGTCTTCAAGAAACCTGCTAGCCCATTCAACGCCAAATCGACAAGTAAAAGGGCCAAAATACACCCAATAATTTAGGTTTTGGTGAAAATAATTGTGTGGGGTTATCTGATGCACCGAATCCAGCTGTGCCATTCCTAGAACGAACAGATCAATGGTCAAGTAGGTACAGACCGAGGCATTTTTCGCCCCGGTAGCTCAGTTGGTATATACTCAGTTGGTATAAGAGCGCTGGCCTGCACTGGTCTCCCCTGTCCTGGCAACACAGGGTCCGAGTCGCTTCACGCGCTCGCATTTAGCCTCCGGCTGGGAGGGTCAGTTGGCAGCTGGCCGGCCCGATAAGGCCGGGGACGAGGTACCGGGCGGCCGTGTCTGTGCATTGACAGCACGTTAAACTTTCGGTCTAAAGTCTACCGTTGAACTGGAGTTCATGGATCGGGTGGTGAGGCCGAGGTTTACGCAACAAGCTCTGCTTAGCAATAGAACCGTGGTTCATAAAGCTACCCCAGCAAGAATTCGGGTTACTTTTGTTTTAATGTGATAGGTCACCTAGCAGTCTTTTAAGGTGTTTAACTCAATAAAGAACGATCCGAATTATGCAAACGTATGTATAGGTGAACTCACAATAATCCACTGCATCTTTTGGCTCTTTCGGAATTTTCCTTTACGGGCTATTTGAAACGTGACATCGTGATCGAAGGGCACACGACCTACTTTAACTTTCGGAACAATCACAATGCGATCTTTAAAAAGTGCAAAACTGAATAATTCGATACTTTATCTTTCGAGCAAGTAATTAAAAAACAGGGTTTTGCCCCTAAAACTCTACATATCCACTATAAATTAGGCATGCATTGATATTTTTGCTCTATTGTACCATTTCCTGTTTTAATATGTCTCTAAAACGGTACATCACTGAAATATAAGCCTGTTCACGATCAAGGCACGTGCTGGGATGATAACGTTGGTAATATGAGCCTGAGTGTTGTGTTGCAGAAGTATTCGAACACGTGATGTCAAAGGTTAAACAGATATGACACAATTTCTACAAATTGTGGTAGTAGACGATTTATAAGTCCTACCTTGCGATGAATTACAAGGAGAGAGAAGCATCCACAACACAGCAACCACATTATTATCACCGAGAAACCTTTCGCTCAACCACTTATTGCATCTCGAAAGTTAAAATATCTGTGAATGTAGTGAAATATCAGAAAGGGCACAAATATCAGGTGGCGCCGTGTTTGGGTGCCCAGTACTCACTGCTCACTCTTGCTGACCGTGATGCCTGTGAAGCAAGGCAATTTCTGAGGGTGTCGGACGCAGAAAAGGTGAAAGCAAAGCTATTTTATCGGCAAGACCGACTGTGGTGTCTCGGCAAGACCGACTGTGGCACGGTGTGACAGGCTGATGGAACCAAAAGTAGAGTTCCGAAAAGGCATGAGAAATTGCAAAGCAGCTGGGACGCCCTAGGCACTGGCAAACTCCAAGAAATCAAACCACGAGTGGGGTACTGGCCCTCGTCTTCCAGGAAAATACGAGCGGAGGAGGTGGCGTTGGCACGACTCCGAATCGGACACACGTACACCACACACTGCCACCTCCTCATAAATGAAGGCAAGCCAGTATGCCCACGAAGCAATTCTCAACTAACGGTACGTCACATTCTCACATGTCAGCACTACGCACAGGAGAGAGCCCAGTACCTTGGAACCAGCAGGACATTCCCCAGTCTCCTTCGAGACGACTCGAACTGCTTAGGAAAGGTGTGTCAATACTTTAGGAAAATGGGATTTTTAATAATATACTCAGGTCAGTAAAAACTAGTCGCCCAACCATAACACTAAGACATGGCTCTGACTAAGTAGTTCTCTGTTCTGTTATGGGCGCTAAATGATCTACCATGGTCGATGCGCCCTAAAACCCAAATCACACACACACACACACACACACGCTTGTTTTGGGAAACTTGTGCGATATATATGATCTATGCAAGGAGAACCCTGAAAACCCTCGCACCGGCTTCTTAACCTTTGCCGCCCTTCGTCCGAAGCATTGCGTCTTGGCAGGCAGCAGTGGGATCCACTCGGTGTGGGTGTGCACTTATCAGCAAAACCCGAAACTGTTCATATCCGCTCTCGGCCTTCCCGGTCTCAAAGGCCGTGACCTCCTCAATCACGCTGCATGTGGCAAGGAAAACCGTGATTGTATGATGCACAACTGTGAGGACTGCCCTGGTGAACTTTCTAAGGATTATCCTCACGGACAAATCAGGAGAAGAGAGTGAAAGTGATTCAGCCCCAGATGATGACATGGATAATGAGATTAGGTACAGACAGTGGATGAGCATGCATCAATGTGCACTCGTAGAAATAGTGTAGACCAAAGAGGAAACCATGAGATATTTGAGCCAGCAAACCGTTAAGTTGACCAGACACCACTTTGTGGCTAACAAACAAGGTCAGTACTTCACCTACGCAAAGGCTACTGGCAAGGAGGGCGAAGCAATTGTCCAGTGCGATTTCCCTGAAAATTATTATCAGGGCAGGGCAGGGCAGGGCAGGGCAGGGCAGGGCAGGGCAGGGCAGGGCAGGGCAGGGCAGGGCAGGGCAGGGCAGGGCAGGGCAGGGCAGGGCAGGGCAGGGCAGGGCAGGGCAGGGCAGGGCAGGGCAGGGCAGGGCAGGGCAGGGCAGGGCAGGGCAGGGCAGGGCAGGGCAGGGCAGGGCAGGGCAGGGCAGGGAGGCAGGGCAGGGCAGGGCAGGGCAGGGCAGGGCAGGGCAGGGCAGGGCAGGGCAGGGCAGGGCAGGGCAGGGCAGGGCAGGGCAGGGCAGGGCAGGGCAGGGCAGGCAGGGCAGGGCAGGGCAGGGCAGGGCAGGGAGGGCAGGGCAGGGCAGGGCAGGGCAGGGCAGGGCAGGGCAGGGCAGGGCAGGGCAGGGCAGGGCAGGGCAGGGCAGGGCAGGGCAGGGCAGGGCAGGGCAGGGCAGGGCAGGGCAGGGCAGGGCAGGGCAGGGCAGGGCAGGATACGATACGATACGATACGATACGATACGATACGATACGATAACGATGGGATGGGATGGGATGGGATGGGATGGGATGGGATGGGATGGGATGGGATGGGATGGGATGGGATGGGATGGGATGGGATGGGATGGGATGGGATGGGATGGGGTGGGGTTGGATAGGATAGGATAGGATAGGATAGGATAGGATAGGATAGGATAGGATAGGATAGGTTGGGGGAGGTGCAGGTTAGGTCAAGACGTTTACATGAAGTAAATTCATTAAATCAGGGATGATGTACAATCACTCCACTTATTTTTGAGGGCCGCGTGGCATGGACGAAGTGGAATAGACGAGTGGTGTTGTTGCTAAGGTGCATCAAAAATCTTAATGAGACTATGGGTTTTAATCCAACAGCCCACTTCGAGTAGGATCTCTTATTCTTCCTTTGCGTATACAAGTGTTTATCCTAACAAGATAATTGCAGCGCCCATACCATCGTCAGTCAAACAGTGAAATGCAAACAAAAGTCAGTCAGAATGACATGCCACGAGGTTAGGTACAAGTGTGATACCATACCGTCCTACGATTCTCATTTAAGTGGTATTTGTATATTTTTATTACGCATTGTCCTTTGATATTTCTTTGTCATTTGTCTGCTGTATTGGTATTTACATGACCTATCATTAGCAGATCACTGTACGGCTGAATCCCCTCTCCGTTCAAGATAGGTCGTCGTGTGTTCCAGTATTGGTACCAGCTAGATTATCCACCAATACAGCGAGACATCAAATCATATGCACATTTGTTTGGTGTTGAAGTCCACATATGCATCTTCTATTGCCGTCAAAATTCACAATATCCAATGCCTCTTGAATGGCGCTGTATGACCGACGCAGTCGATGCGCCCCTAAACTCCAATAATCAACCAACCAACGCTCTGAATGTGTTTTACAAAGTTGTCCACCGCTGCAACAGTCTCTTTACGTATATGTTCGTTTATCAGAGGCGGGACTAGGGTTCCAACGAATTCGCGACCTTGGAAGCTTTGGCAACATCTCGTGCCAGCGATGCCACCGACAGGCAGCCACCGCCACATCTTCGGGATCATCAGATGACGATTTGGACTCAGCTGACGGCGCTGACATCAACCAGCGAGGCGATGACGACTCGGCCTCTTCGTCAGCGACTGCCACCGATCCTGCTCCGGTCCCCACCTGCCCGCCAGCCTCTGTCGGCAACTCTCCTGCCTCACCATCAACCGCTGCCGCCATCCAGCCTGCCTCGTCAACCCATCTGGTAGCCGTTGGTGTCAACCATGGAACTCTGGCCCCTACCTGCCCGCCAGCCTCTGTCGCCAACCCTCCTGCCGTACCGTCAACCGCTGCCGCCATCCAACCTGTCCCACGATCAACCAATGACGGCAAGCGACTTGTCCCTCCATCAATGAATCATCCTTTGACCGTTTCCGTTGATCGTGCGCCATCTGCACTCCTACCAGTCCGTGCTTCCAGCAGTTTTGCCTTGTCCTCAATCCGTCCACCAACTGCTGCTATAACCTACCCCGCTACGTCTTCAACCCACCCACCAACCGTCACGACAATCCACTCTGCCCGTCCGTCTGCCAAGCGCCCGAGAACCATATCATTTGTCCGTGCTTCACCGGCACCAGCCTGCCCGCCAGCCAATCCCACCACTCATCCTGTCTCTGCATCAGTTTCGCACCCTTTGCCATTCGTTCGTTCTACGCCGTCTGCACACATACTGATGGCCCCGATGGCAGCCGTTTTGTCCTGTCCTCAACCCACTCATCAACAGAGCGTGAAGCCATCGAAGTCATATTTGGGTAGAATGGTGGTCCCGACCTTCATGTATGGTTATAAGTATCGTGTGTGGGCATAAATGAAGTGAAAACATTCTTGTAACGCATATTTGGATTGATGCCTGTAATTAACTGTGTGCTATACAGTGCGTGTGCGCGCTTGTGCTCGTGTGTGCGCGCTTCCCCGTTTACGTGAATAATGTGCTTGTGAAACATTGATCATGTACTAACCTCGAAAAGCTTTTGTGTACATTCTTTTAGTTGTAAAGCAGCTGAATCGCTCATTGGTGAGGAGCAAGCTGAGCTACTTGGCGGACAATTCATGTCACATGTACCTGAATGACATTCAGGTACATGTGACATAATTTGGTGGACTAAATAAAAAGTCTGAGACGAACATTCAGTGAATGTTCGTCTCAGACTTTTTATTTGCGTCAGATATTCAAGAGCGTGCAGTGACGCCTAACATAACAGCATAATAATACCGCGAAACGTCTATTGGATAGGCGCATCCGACTGAAGCGAATAAAGCGCTCGATCGCATATGACTGTTTTTGTATGTGCAATCTACCACGGCGAAAGATGCAACCGCGTTTAGCGTACGTGACTGCTTTTCATGTACCACATCATGGTGATCGAAAATGGAAGTGAAGTCCAGATATGCGTAATAAGCGGACGGCGAAACAGGCAACGAGTTGTTATAATTTGCATTGAAGGTACACTAATTGTCAAGCCTATGCGAAACTCAGTACTTCTGGACAACTTGTTTTCTTCCGATCGTTAAGTGAATCTCGACCGGTCGTGATGACTGTAGTGCGGCGGTTGGTTGGTCGTAGGTCTTCGTCGTAGGTCATGGACCTCTGAGCCGACGAGAGGGGAGGGGGGGTCAGGACGTGCGGGACCCTTGTGTCGGCTTGGGCACACGCTTATTGAGAGTGGCCCAGAGCTGACAGCTGCCCTTGGGTCGATGAGGAGAGGCCGAGCCACGGAGGCGGCCCTGACCGATGAAGAGGGTTTCTCGTGCGACGTAGAGGGCCCTTAAACCCATGGTGTGGCCCCGGGCTGCCTCATTCTGCATTGGATACACCGCCACCACCCTATCTAGACGCATCTCTATGCACCTCCAAATTGGCACAACGACAGCACACCATGTCGATGCACAACACGAAACTTTCCCGATCTATAATGATCAAGAATACCACAATATTTCCCCGATGTCGCAGGGTACCAGAACTAAATTATCATAAAGGCGGCTTTCATCCGTGAAATGGATCCGATAATTAATCGACACTCAACATGACAGATACGGTGTCTCTTTATGATTGGCACCCCAGGCATAGTACTGTTACTATACCTGGTACTATGTACCCTCTGTACATACTTTATGCACTGTACGTACTTACTATGTACAGCTGATCCTGCAAATGAAATTGATCTTTCTTGACATTCATTAATACGTTCCATACTACGATGTGACACAGATGACTTCACCACGTACTTCTGCTCATGTGGAAGGCATTCTCCCTTCCCATTACTACCATAAATAGCACATGTGAATACTGACGGTATATTCGAATGGAAACATGAAAGACAGCCGGTAGTCTGGCGTCGGGACCGCGTCTTGGTTTCAAATTGCATCAACCCACCTTTGTGACCACCCACGGCACATACAAAATGAATGGCATCGCTTACCCCCGCGACAGGCGGTCTGCTGACGGCGGCCGCCACCGTTAATCCCGAAATGTGCAATGAATGCTCACCACTGGACGCTACGGACTGATTGCCACCCACCGAGCTGACCGAATACTGTCGCCGCTTCTGCTCAGCAGGGTGCCGCTTGTATATATATGTATTTGTATATAATATATATATATATATATATATATATATATATATATATATATATATATATATATATATATATATATATATATATATATATATATTTGTGTTAACCGTGTCCATATCGGTTCGTCTAGGGACCGTCGTACACCGCAGGTAGTAACATTTTAACATTATATATACTTTTATAATGTATTTTGCCTTCAAATGAGTGCAACTATCAATCATCGTTCGTATTTCACCAACAGTTCGTCTTCTGAGTTCTGGTTACGCATAGTCAAAGAAAGAAATAAAAATTGATATGGATGATCACAAGGCAAACAGAATTGCGTCAAGTTGACAAGTCAAGTCAAATTGCGTCACAAGTCGTCACAAGTCAAATTGCGTCAAGGATCCACAAAATAAGAAGTCGTCTGACGCCGGAAAAGAAACCTGTTGTGGCCCCCCAAAAAAACGCACCGAGAGCCAGAAGAATCGTACCGGGGTCCAAAAATATCCTGCAGGGGCTTGCAAAAATAGACTTCACCACAAAAACCACGAGGGACTCTATCGAATCGACCAGATCACCGGAAAATTCAGAATGGGTACCGAAATAAAATTATCCGAAAGGCCTTTCTACTCTCGATCGTGCAATATGCGGGAAAAAACACGTTGAGCAGCCGCAGTGGCGTACTAAAGGGAAAAATGACCCTCCCTAATGTTAGGCACCGAGGGAATACTTTCACCCATCGTCATCACAGTTCAGGTCTGCTGTGCTCTGATGCTCCATCAAGGCCGGTGTGTTTTAGCCTGCATCTGATCGCTGAAGTATTTTTTATTTAAGCCGGTGTGTGTTGGTGTGTGAAGTGAGGAGGAGGGTAACGGTGACGGTGACAGTGACGATAGATCCGAGCCCATGATATGACACTGCAGTCGCATGCTATTACTCAGAGTTGTTATGTTGACATGTACTATGTACTGCTCTTTTAATTATGTGACTTCACCAGTTATTGGATGATTTTCCCCGTTCGTGAGGATGCTGAATAAACACAAACGTACGCATCGTCGAATAAAATCAGAATTTCTGGGATCTAAAAATATAGTGGGCGACATCCGATGAGTTTTTGGTTGGGGGGGGGTCTAGTGGGTTGGCACTTCGCCCCTCCCCCCCCCGCACATTTTTTCTAAAAAATCGACACCCCTGCCCACAATGATAGAGTCAATGCTAAGCTCATCCATAGCTGGAGAGAGGGGGAGCTGCTCTCTCTATGCCCTCAGCTGGTTCCCGCTCCCCCTCATTTTCACCAAACCGAAATTAAAGGTTTTAGTTACTACACCTACCATATTATGTTTTTTTTGCATTTTCGGTCGAACACAGGTGATGTTCAGTAATTAGTAGCTTTATCAAGAATACCCTCTCTGTCTCGTCTGCGCAAGGTTCGCCTTAGTCTTAATAATCAGGCTGCTACCTCCGGCTGCTACGTACTATTCAAGGAGCTACTATAAGGTGATGATTGCTCCGTTCGTTTGCTCTGTTGTATAGGTAACGGCTACTGGAAAGCTATTTAGAGTTTAATTTCGTGGATGCGTTCCCGGTGCATGTTTTCTATTGTTGTTTATCCGATTGCCCTCGTTAAGTGAGCAAAGCAGTTTCCTTTCTTCGCTACTGGGTATGGTATCCTTGATCTCATTGCAACTATAAGCTGCAGCTGTAGCTAATTTTCCATTTTTCATTTAGTAAGATACCTACACTCCTGTGATTTGGTGTTGGACAAATGTAAATATTGAATACCACTTGATACTTCTATGTTCTCACTGTATGAAGACTTAATTGAAGTGCCACCAATCCAGTTTTGTCTAATCACCTAAGTACCTAGGTAGGCACCTAGGTAGGTATGTACCTACCTAGCTAGGGGAAGAGGGAGGTATCTGAACACATTCTGTTTCCTGAACACCTACCTTTGGACATCTCCCACATCATGTTCAGTGCATAAATAACAAAAGGAAGATGGTATTCATAAATGATTGACCTGTCTCTACCAAAATATGAAGGTCTGATCACATAGTTCTACCTATTCTTTGTGTATGGAGCTTGCAAAGTTCACAGGCACAATTTTAGGCTTCCAAGAGCAGTTGGCTTAAGAAAGCCATAAGGAAATGACTTTCAATATTTTGTTTGCAATTAAACCAGCATTTTTTTAGTGGCTACTAATAGCTTGCACCACAACACTACACACAACAGTACCACCACAACAGTTGTACCACAACAGCTACAGTGAGGAAAATCCTGCACAACATTTTCGTTTTCAGAATATGGCACACCACTACAAAATAATTATCCATTTTAAAGTTGCTGTTTGCAAGTGGTTAGAGGATTTTCATTGAAAGGAACTGTTTGAATATGGATAGCTTGTTCATTTTTGTGTTCAGTAAACACTACAATTACTGGTTCAGCCATACAGACGCAGCAGTAGAGCTATTTGTTGCATAATGCCTTAAGTGTTCAGAAACCCCTCTTCCCCTAGGCAGGTAGGCACCTAGGTGGGTACCTGGGTAGGTACCTGGGTAGGCACCTACCTACTTAGATTGGCAATTAGTCTTGAATGGCAGATTTGTAATATTGCCAATGTTTAGGTGCATCCTTAGTTCAATAGCAGTCCATGTAACTGATTTAGATCAGAGCAATGCAGGTAAGATTAAAGAGATCTTAGATATGGTCATCAAAGTTGGTAGACTATGATGGAAATCGGTAAATTTGCAGTTCAATTTGCAGTACATAAATCTTGAAAGTAGTCAGTTCACCAAGAAAAGAACATGGCATTAAAAAAGTATGCAAGAACACCCAACAAATATTTTGAGCAATACAGCTGCATGTTATTCCCTCTCCCCAAAACAATTTTGGAATGTATGGGGTATATAGGGGTTGGGTGGGGTAATATATAATGAAGAATAATGCAAAATTTCAACATAAAAACCCCGGGGGACGAGTGGTCTAGGGGTAAGATGCTCGTCTCACAATCGAATGGTTGTGGGTTCGAGTCTCACCTGTCGCTACTCTTTGCCCGCGACCAATCGGCGTGAGAGATTGGCGACGCTACATGACTCAATGGTCGACGTGTCGTAAAACCAATAACCAACCAACATAAAAACCCATCCTAACCAAACCTAATCTACTGATGTTTCATCACCTTGCACCTAGTGATGTTGGATCACCTATAGCCTACTGATGTTGGATCCCCTAAAACCTACTGGTGCTGGATTGTTTAAAACCTACTGATGTTGAATTGCTAAAGCCCACTTCTGTTAGACTGCCTAAAACCTGCCTATGTTACAAAGGGAGTCTGCATCATCCACTATCAATGCTAAGTAGTATGATTTGAAGGTAAATTTGTGGTTTAAATTTGTTAAGGTGTTCTGGGATTTGTTTATTTTTTTAATACCATGTTTATGATGTGACTCAGAAGATGTGACCACTTGTTTTTGGTGCTTGTGCTTACTCTTTAATTTTAACTATGATGTCATAGTCATATTCTTCTTTCTCTTGGTGACACAAAATGTCTCGGAACACTCCCACGATGTCTATCCTGCTGCAATAGGCAGGCTTTGGCATACTTGGGCAGATCACTCCGACCAGAAGAACACTGGTGTCTAAAAAGTCTAAGCTCGCTTCATTGTTCCAATGAGAAGGTTGAAGTACATCATATGGGACTGGGTCACAAATTGCACACACTAAAACCACTTTGACACTGATGAGCAGACCGAGAAGTGATACTGACAAGAGTTGGCTTCTGCTCCATCCCACCTTTTCTGCAAGACATTCAAGAAGTACTATGAGAATTAGTAATTAAATAGGAGTACCTATCCTAACCTAACCTAACCTAATCTAAAATAACATAATAAAATCTACTCTAATCTAAACTAATATAAACTAATGTATTTTAATTTAAAAACAAGTGTAATGTATATTGTATCATCATCCATATGTCACATCCCAACCACAGCTGCCTGTGCAGTTTCCATTGGCATTCTTGTGGAATTATACTGGGTTGTAATCTATGTGGCAAACAGGCAGAAACTAAGCATTTCTGATGTGAAGAAGTGTTGAATCAACTCCATGGAGTGTTGAACGGTCTTTAATTATGTTTAATCATGTTGGCTAACTTAAAATAAGCATTCACTTTAATCATGTCTGAGAAGCACCAGGTGAGGGATGGATAAATTATGGCACAAATAACAGCAGTGTGGCATGGATGGGGCATTATATAAATGATTGCTATGATTAACCAAGGGTAAGCATGAGCTGAGAAAAATCATCCACTGTGCCAATTCTAAGTCATGTGATATAGTGAATATCCTGCTTATATATTATTTCTAAAAGAAATGGTAGAGGAAGATGTTGCAAGGTAAGCCTAAAAAATTCCAGTCCATACATTGTTTCCAAATTTGTGCTCTGGGGCTTCTATATTGTCATTTTTCCAAAACATTTTCAGTTTTTCACATCAAAAAATGATTTTGTTTCTTCCAAACAGGAGAGGCTATGTTAAGTTAGGTTAGTTCAGGTTGGGTTTTTAATTTGGAACATTCTGGGAACAAAAACTTCTATGAAATTTTGTCAAGTTGTATCAAGTTTTTCTCTGATATAGATGGTTAGGCTATGCCACATTCATTCTTCTTTTTTTTAGTTTGATTTGTATGCACCCAACTCAAGACCTATTGTTGGTGTTATTTTGCCTTCAAACTGAAAAGTAATGTAAAATATAAGAAGCAAAAGTAAGTAAAGTAAAAGGAAGTACAGGAATTCAAAAATTACCTTCAAGCACAAATTTACAACTTTTCCCATGCAATTCTTTGGAAAATCACATGTAAGTAGGATATTCACTGTTTGCAATCATGCCACATGACATTGACACAGAAGGTGATGTGGACTTCCGTGGTGACAATGCTACTTATTTAGATATAGGTACTTCAACTTGAATTGTTTATATCTAGTAAAATATTTATTTACCAAGAAAATGAGTATACAATTTTTTCCAATCACATCAGAGGGAAACACCAGATGAACATTTTATGAAAAATTGGCACAGGGGCTTCTTCTGCATATTAACCATAAAATAAGCTAGGGGAAGTTTGTTGTCTTTATATTCACATGTAATGTACTAAATATTTGACTCATGTAGATGCTGTTTTATGTTTTGAATGGAAAATGCAAGTTGCAAGAAGTGTTCACTTTGTGAATAATATTCTGAGTGTCAACCAATTTTTGTTGGTTTTTCCTGGTTTAGGTAAGTTTTATGCTTTGGCATGGCTGAGACTAGTTCCCATCAGCTTTTTGCAAACCTTGATTTTATATAAGTCTAAAACGAATACAAACTGACTGAAGTGGACTAAAACTTGAAGCCATAATTCATGAGTTAGATAGATCTTTGTCCTCATTGTTGAAAACACGAGGAAAATCAGTGAAAATATTGGTAACATGCTTATGATGAATATAACATTGGCACATATGCAATCCAGGAGATCCTCAAGTATTGAAGACATTGACTAAATACTGAACAGCAAACTCAGTGACAAGTTTATTGACATCAGCACAGTGCATTGGGTAGATTTTCAAAAGCATTTCTTTTAAACTGATTTGAAAATATTGGCATTTTTGGTATTAAAATCAGTTGCTGGTCATGCTAAAATATACAGGAAAATGTTACATTTAGCATCTAATACCTTTTTGAAATGCAACTTTGCATCTTAAACTTCTGAAGCTGATCGGATTGTATGGGTGCCTTATGGGGATCACAGCTAGTGATATGCAGAGCTCTGCATGGGCCATGAATCCACCACATGATCAAGTAATTCAAGTACACTCCATAATTTTATCCAGGATTCTAACATGTGACTAGCTTCACATAATGACATCTGATTAATAGTTTTACCTAGTTTTGACCACTAGAAGATTGCAACTATTTGTAGCCAGTTGGTTTAAACCCTGGAATGAGATATTTATGCTCGCTTAATAGCAACAGTCTTCTAGCCCTGGTCACTGCTATCTGAACTTCTGCTTCACATGTCGGCTATAAAGTAGTGCAGTGATAGTGAAAGATAGTGGAGCACAATGAAGATGATCATTGGGTGAAAAGTAATCCAATTACATTAACATTGTACAATTGAACAATGTACAATTGTATTTCCCTTTGCCTTTGTAATTTTAGAGTGGCTGTTAGTCATTTTCTTCTTGCACTTGTACTCAGTTGATACCCAGTTGTTGCTCATACCACTTGGGTCAGGCTGCCGAGCTCCATATCATGATAGATAGCCAACAAAAATATTCCTATTTGAAACATATAGTGCGATCCACGACAGATCGACCAATGCACCAACCCCATACATTTTGATTGAGACCAAAATTTTATCACAGGGTAATCTTTGGCTCTGAATACTGCTTTGCAAATTTCAGCCCGATTCAGCCAATGGTTTTTGAGCTATGGACACTGGCATTATTTTTCGGTCAAATAACATGGGTTGGTTTGATGGTAGATATCTCATCAATAAGAAGCGGAAAGGGTGGCAAATTATATATGTATATCTGATACATATATATATGTATACATATATATATATATACATATATATAAATCTGATACATATATATATGTATCAGAAGAAAAAGGATCAACTGAAGCATTCCCAAAATAAAATATCAGTATTTACTACATTTTACCTCGTGACCTCCCGTGAACCCTAGCCAATCGAAATTGACAAATTTGACGGCGGAAATAAAAGTTGGTATGATTTTGCCGACCAAACACAAATATAAAATGCATTCTTATAAATATCCAATATGGCAGTCTGCCCTTCATGATTGCGATTTTGCGTTTTCCGGGTAGGACGGATTTCGTGTAAGCTTTCTTCCATTGGAAAGCTACATGAGGTAGAACAATGACATACAGACATATAATTGGAAAACGTTTTTCTAGGAAGAAAAAAACGTTCATACCTTTTTATCTTATAGAGATAGTAGATTGTAGATCTTAGTTTTCCTTCAAAACCATCACGAATTTCAAGGTCACTGGTTACCGATAGGTCACCCATGGGTTTATTTACGCCTAGCGACGCAATTGTACTTCGGAACAACTGATATGTATTGAATAACATCGAACATGGAAACAGCGCAACCCGACCCAGTTAAATCAGGTCCTATTGCCTACATATTGCATCTGGCGCGGTAGGTACCTATAACAAACATGATGATTACTTTTTGTCAGCGATCAAGTGTTAGGTAGGTTTATCATTTTGTGCTGAATAAAAAGCATTGCGTCTCTATGGACGGCTGATGACTATGTGTTAAAGGCAAATAAAATTCGAGGTGTTTGTCTCGCGTATGTTTCCCCCCCCCCTACCCCATCCGTACTTTGTACATATATCCGTACTCCCCATCCGTACATAGCTCAATACTCTCCAGCCTGGTGACAGTTCCGAGGGAGATAAAGGCGCCGGCGTTATGCCGGCGGACAACATAGGGGTTGACATCGGGAAGGAAACGATAACAGGCTTGGCAGAGCCGGAGCAGTGTACGAATAAGTTTTCGAAAAAAGCTTGGTGGAAAGAGGCGTGGTTATTTTTTTAGACTTACATAAACGCTACAAGCAATTGTGATAGTCACTGTGTCGATTCGTATCGTCCCCATACAGAGCGAATAACAGGATTTTTTTTGCTGAAATATCTGTAAGCTCCATTGAAAACGTGAGCATTCTCACATTACCAGAGATGTGGCTTTGTGTGTTAAATTTCCAAGGTCCTTTTTCACACTTTTTTAATGTCTCCGATTTTCCTCTCACAATCAGCATCAGAAATGAAAGAATGCAAAGGATACACTGAAGGGAAGCTTGATGCAAACAAAATTCAGAACTCTGGCAGGCTTACAAGAATAAAACATACCAAAATCCACAAATATGTAAAAGTCATTTTGCGGAAATGTTTGAACTCCAAGTTGACTCCATCAAAGAAAATATGCTCCGTTGGCTGCTGGCTATCTGTACCTGTTGGGAGGTCCCTGAAATATGCCATATTCAAAGTTCTACAAATTTCTGAATGCACATGCAATTGAAAAATGAACTCGTTAAAAAAAAACTTACAAATATTTTGTAAACAAATCCTAGATCAAACCGATGCGCCAGGACGAGTTCTAACAGATGCTGTCTTAAAATCATCTGTCGATTGATATTTACTATCTCAAAAAAACATTTCCAGAAATCCAAGCTGTTTTCCTCGCTTTTATAACCAGATCTGATGCCCTACTAGGCGTTGCAGCGACCAGAAATCACAGAAAATGTCCTGAAAACGTCCTATTTCACCCATTTAGCGCCCTACTAGGCGTTACAGCGACTATAAATCACAGAAAACGGCCTGAAAATGTCACATTTCACCCATTGCACCAAAAATACAATGTTAATAATTCTCATTTTTTTAATCTCGGAATTTCCGAGAATATTTTGACAATTTGGTCCCCACGGCCCTAGATTACATGTTCACCCCAAAAATTCGGTTTCGGGGAACTTCGAAATCGATGTCGTTTGTAACGATTTGGTTATCAAAGCAAAATTGGTACTGTTTGATCTGCTTTCATTTTCCTAACATATGTACCATTGTGCAGCACATTGTCCTATGCGGAATGTCCACATGAGCAGTGTCCCAAGAACGTGAATCATGAAGCCACACAGTGACAAATTATTCGTGAAATAGGGTGGAATATACCACTTTCTGAATGCTCAATTGACATCCTTCTCCAAGAAGTATAGACATCTTGCTCCTTGATGGGTGCTTATGAAGTCTTCATATCTCCTTTCTAACAGTATCCAATTTATAAGTATCATGTTCATGCTCTCGATAAGGAATAGTGATCCACGAACATTTCACAACTCAATTTTAGGTACAGGGATTACCTAAACTGTGATATGGCATATAATGCCAGTTTATAGCATAGGTATTATTCTCCCTATCCAGAATTAGTTCTTCCTAAATTATGAATCTCTAAACAAATGATGAAGCTAGTCATAAGTACCTAAACCATTGGCTCAAATTTGAGTCTGGTTATTGGTTATTGGTTTTAAGATACGTCGACCGTTGAGTCATGTAGCGTCGCCGGTAATCTTCACCTTTCGGCCGACACATACTGCCAAGGTTAGTGATTTGTAAAGAGGTGTACAGTGGGGAACAGTGACGTCACATAATTCAGGGAAGTGACGTCACAGGAGTCGGGTGTCGATGATGGGCACTAACCTAACCTAACATAACATAACATAGCATAGCATAACCTAACCTAACCTAACCTAACACATCGACACCCGACTCCTGTGACGTCACTTCCCTGACTCCTGTGACGTCACTGTTCCCCATTGTACATCTCTTTACAAATCACTAACCTTGGCAGTATGTGTCGACCGAAAGGTGTAAAGAAAGCCGCGTCGCCAATCTCTCACGCCGATTGGTCGCGGGCGAAGAGTAGCGACAGGTAAGACTCGAACCCACAACCTTTCGATTGTGAGACGAGCATCTTACCCCTAGACCACTCGTCCCCATCAAATTTGAGTCTAAAAGACATCAAAATCATTTTAAATGACACTAATTCCATGGCAAATTTTGACATCCTATTGTGCTCGTTTCCACATCTCACACCTAATGAAAAACCATTATTTTAACCCTGAAGCCACATGAAGGCTGTGAAACTGATGTTTCCGGGCACAGCCTACGTGCACTGTGATAACAAAGAGTGGCTCGCAATAGGTGTTCTACTGTACGTCCATATATATGATGCTCTGCAGGTGGAAAGAATGCATAATTGTACTTCTTGTTGTGATATTAGCATGGTCGAACATGGTCAGACTGCATCGTTGTCATGATTGATAGCATACAGTACGTATTGTAAGTAACCACCAGATGTTCTGAAGTAAAATTACGTCAATACACGGAAATAAGCCATGACACCATGGTGGTCATACAGTGTTCAGCCCTTGTTAAGGAAGCTACAAGAGCTGCATTGGAGAGCTACAAATGTGTTAAGTTGGAAAAACAAGTTATGATCATCTGATGCTTATTTAGTTGTTCTATCCCATCGTTGCTCGATTATGCACTGCTTAGTGCAGGAATGTGCAATGACGTGCAATATGCAGGGAGTGCCCAAAACGTGAACAATGAAACCACAGGAAGCTTGTGAAAATGTTCATGTTTTCCGGGACACGCTATGAAAACAGTGACAAAAAACGCGTATGTTTGCATTACGATAGAAATTGGACTGTACGTCCAAGCACATGATGTCTACAGGTAGAATGAAGGCATAATCGCACTTATTGTTGTGAGGCCGGATTGATCAGATGTTTCCATTACCAGAGCACCAGATGTTCCGAAGTCAAATTACGTCGTCACACGTAGATAGCGTATGAATGACCTATCGGTAATACCTTCTGACCACCGGCGGTGGCAGTGCGCTGTGTCCAAGGTGCCATGCTGCACTGTCAGTGTGGCACATAATGATTGCCTGCAGCCGAGTTACCCATGAGCGAAGGCGTCACTTTGGACGTACCTCTCTCTCCCTTGGGGAGGTATTAGGGATGAGTTATCATTTGTTCAATCGGGACGGCTCTTCCGCTTCCTATAAGAAATTAAGTTTTCTGTGATTTATTATGCCCCTCATTAACTAGCTTTTACACCTGACAAAATGAGGATCGTAGCATGGCATGATGTCACACGTACATCGACCCCTTCACATGCAGTTGTCTGGTCCACTGACCTTCGTGCATATGCCATTGTTTTACTGACAATGATATGAGCGCTGCATGATCGATGCAGTCGACGTGCCCACAAACTCCAATACCCAACCCATCGGTAATGGGTGACATTGAAGTTTGTGAAGTTATTAAAGCAAACTATAAGGCCTACACAAATAAGTTTTAACTATTTTGGTTAAGCAAACGTTTTTATATCAGCCATTTTTATTTCATTATTCGATCCCCAGTACTTTTCCAATGGTAGACAACTTACTCGAAATCCGTCCGTTTCGAAAGTCGGAAAATTATAGAAACCATGGAGAACAGACGCCTATATGGTATATTTAAAAGCAAAACGTTTTTTTATATGGCAACCAAGTCATGCCCGTTTGTATTTCTGCCCTTAAATTTATCAATTTAAATGTGCTAGGGGTCACAGAAGGTTACGAGGTCATGGGGACACGAGGTCAAACATGAGAAATGTTGATATTTTATCACGGATGTGTTTTTTTTCATAATTTTTATTCTCCAATATGCATAATATGTCACACTCTCTTCATTAGCAATGATATATCTTTCTATATCTATCGCTAAAGATACCCTGGTTGTGT
Source organism: Ashinkailepas kermadecensis (assembly GCA_034440615.1). Taxonomy (NCBI): domain Eukaryota; kingdom Metazoa; phylum Arthropoda; class Thecostraca; family Neolepadidae; genus Ashinkailepas; species Ashinkailepas kermadecensis. The sequence goes on along the minus strand of JAOTOM010005073.1, from coordinate 33,557 downwards.
GACCTCAAAATACTGCCGGAGGCTATAACTCTGAAATCGTTAGTCGAATCGGGCTAAAACTTGTTCAGACGTGTTCAGAGCACAAGACTAACCCTGTGCACTAATTTTGGTCCAAATACAAATTTAGTGGGTGACAAAATATGATTTTTTTTTGGTTCATGTCATGGAGCACACCATATGATTATTAGGCAGCAAGCCATTACAGGGACCAAAATATTCATTGACAATTATCCTTGGAAAGGTTCAAATGGTCATCTTGTTATTGTGCTGCAAAATATTACCTTGGTATGGTGGTTATGCTAATGTGTTTCTGAGCTAACAAATCATGTTTCCTTGTTTCAGACACAAAAATGGATCCTGTATTTGTGCCATTCTCAACTTCTTGTCTTCCTCAAGGGTCCAAGTTATCAACTTACTTGACAGTAAGTACAACATGCTGCTTGACACATGCAATCTACATTTTCGAAGTACGTCCAATGGGTGCTGTCAAAGTACGCCCAATGGGTAGGTGTATAGCTGCAAATCCATCAAATGCGTTTCATGCTCAGTTCCCTGAGGTGTTATGCAGCTCCCTACTTGTTCCTAAGTTTTACTTGCTAAAAAGTTTGACCTTTGCCCTGGAACAATGCCCTCATTATGCTTAGTGACACTTTTGTACATTGTACGCATATATTCTGTATGTTGCATGATTATATTTCGTGACATACCTGTTGTTAGGTTTTCCTTTTGAGTACGTTTTCGCGATCATCGTTAGTTTCCTCTGCTGTGAGGTGCATGACACAGGTCTGACCTGACATGACTCATTGTCCGACTAACTTAACTCGGTCTGCTCTCCGACCTAACCTGACACGCGCGGTGGTGGCAGAACCGCGGAGCGCCAGAATCGGGCGAGCTGAGCGTCAGTCTGTCCGGCCTGAACCTGGAGCCACCTCCACTGCCGCCACCGCCTCCCCCGCCACCGCCTCCCCCGCCTCCCCCGCCGCCGCCGCCGCCGGCGGCGGCCAAGCCAGTCCCACCTACCGGCGGTCTGCCTCACTCGACGTCGTCGCCGTCGTTCGCCGTCTCGTACAGCGCGGCGGGCGCGCTGCGTTGCGAACCACCCGCCGACGGCGCACCGCCGGACGACGCTGACCAGTCGGCCGACTCCAACTCGCTGTTCGAGGTGAGATGCGGCCACTGGCCGACTGTGGTGACGCTCAGGCGTGACAGACTATTGAGGTGTTCAGAGACAGGAGGCTGCCGTAGTGTTCTGCCGTCGTGGTCAAGCGAGAGGCTGTTGAGGTGTTTAGGTACAGGAGGCTGCCGTAGTGTTCTGCCGTCGTGGTCAAGCGAGAGGCTGTTGAGGTGTTCAGAGACAGGTGGCTTACAAATTCGGAGATGAAGGATGGAAGAACGTTCAGAGATGGCTGGTCGCTCATGTTCTCAGAATAGGAGACCCCGATATGTTTACGAGGTAGCTAGTGTGTGAGTTTGTGAGTCATGCCCCTTGGGAGCAACGTAAGCATCATCCGCTTACTAGGGGTGCGGCATGTTCGGCACGTCAGTTTTCTCGCCGTCAAAGAACAATGATTCTTCCTATCTTACCGTCGGGTACCAGTACCTTGTTTGTTGGGCACCGTTTTGGTTGACCGTGATAACAATGTATAACACTGAAACATTGTTATGCTCACGAAATCTACGTGATTGCGGACATTGAATGACAACGGAATGGACTTGCTTCCTCCTTCTGCTCTCACTGTCCCATGCGTCCGTGTCAGGAGCACGTAGGTGGTACCACCTACTACTACACGGCAGAGGAAGCGGCAGCGGCGGCGCAGGCGCAGGCCCCGGCAGAGCCGGCCACAGCCACGCCGCCGTACACGGCCTACCTGACTCCGCCGCCACACGTGGCTGCCTCCCGCGGCACCGCCAGTCTCGCCGGTCTCGCCCGACAGCCCGTCAGCTTCTTCGCCAGCGACGAGCTGCGCGCGCAGATCCTGAAGCAGCAGAGTCTGATGCTGGTACACCCGAACCCGGCCGCCTTCCCAGGTGAGGCGGACAGGCAGTGTGTTGTGTGTGAGTCCCGAGTGTGTGGCACCAGGCCATGTGTATTACGACCGGTGCGACAGCTCGCTGTATCACGCACTGTCCGTGCGTCGTCGCCTGAGCAGCGTTCCAGGTGACGGCTGGTGTTTGCCTTCAGCCGATGGCTTGATTCGTGAATCAGCTGGGCTATCTTGGCGTGTGTCAGCTCAGAGCTGACAGTCGAGGTAAGGAAGAGTACTGTTAAAGAGTCAAGTCAACACAGTCGAGATACGCAAAAGAGCTGACAGTGGAGATAAACTGTTTGTAAAGTTCATTTTTCACCACCAGAAAGGGTACTGTTTGTGTTCCCAATGGATCCAACTCTGATGGCTTTGCTTTACGTAGCAGGGCTCCATGTCTGGGAGAGCATGTTGCGTATGTCTTCAGCTCAGTGCGGCCAAATTGGTTTTCAGTTGTGCGTCGGATGTGAATAATGATATTCTGGTCTTGAAACCAAAGATGCAACTAAGACTGGAACATATTTAACTTGCTTGCACGTCACTATATAATACATCTTCATATCTGTGTAGTGCCAAGCAGAACTACAAGTATGCAATCGAAACGAATTCATGTAATCTGAATTCTACATAACATGAGCCTCTAGGGTGAAACTTATGAATCTTCGAAGATGCAACTAAATTACAAAATTACTGACATATATGCATACTTTTCTTATGTGCAATTTTCCACCCATATTTATGAATTTAGGCATACTGCTTCATCCCACCACTCGATGGAAATTTCACTTGAATAGTAGAGCTCAAACATAGGCTATGATGACACCATTGCTCAGGTGTGGACACTCGTTATCGCGAGCCGTGCCATATCAGGCCAAGGGGAGACGGACCTAGCCCGACACTAACAACTTAGCTATTGGGGAATATCGCAAATGTAGGGCTATATTTAGTAGATGTGTAGCAACATGTGAACTGAGAGAAGCATATTCAATTGTGCAGATTTATGTCTTCTTTCTATTGTGCAATACACACGGTCTCGAAACCACATTTTTCGCATCACCGATACAATTATACTGCATTACCTCAAAGCCCGCGTTCTAAAATATTTAGTGGTTACCGACGTGCATCAATTGGAGTTGGTTATGACCACCATTTGGCAGCGGGCTGTGTAGGAGCTGCGGTGTGCAGTGTGCCACTGGACCGTGCCTCTGGTGGGCTACAGAGCTGCCCTCAGACGTGGAGGGCTACCACGAGCTGTGTCCACTGGAGCCGCCCGGCCAGCCGCGCAAGTCGCCAGTCTTCGGCTGCATCACCTCCTGCTACAAGACGACCAACACCAAGACGGGCCAGTGCTGCTGTCTGCGGCGTATCCACGGTACGGCTGCGGTGAAGGTGGACTGGGACTGCGGGTCCGTGTGGGGTGGTCAGGCCGTTCGGTTTTGCAACTCGTGGTTGGGTTCTTCCTGCATCTCGGACGCTTAATAAGCAGGTCGCAGTCTGTTGCAGTGGCGTATTTTGTCCCCACAAGTGCGCTGTTTCTATCAAATGGCGGCGACGGAACAGTGGGATGACCCAAAATGATCTAAGTAGTCGGCGCGCCCTAAGCCACCAACCCGCCACCACAGTTGGGAGGCATAATGGATCTCAGGTCAACCTGTTCAATGCATAACCAAGCACTGTATTGATCGCTTTGTTAGCCAACAAGGGGTGGGTAGCCTGGGGTAGGATTATCATTTCCCAACAGAAGTGGTGTGGGTTCCAGTACCGCCTGTCACGGCTCTTCACCCGCGACCAATCGACGTGAGATACTGGAGTGTGCTGTCCGGTCACGTGTGCCGGTGGTGTGACCTGACCTTTGGTGTGTGCTGTCCGGTCACGTGTGCCGGTGGTGTGACCTGACCTTTGGTATGTAATGTCCGGCCACGTGTGCCGGTGGTGTGACCTGACCTTTGGTGTATGCTGTTAAGTCAGATGTGCTGACGGTGTGACCTCTGGTGTACTGTCAGGTTATGTGTGCTGGTGGTGTGACCTCTTGTGTACTGGTCTGGTTGCATGTGCCGGTTGTGTGACCTCAGGTGTGCAATATCCGGTCAGGTGTGCCGACGGTGTGACCTCTGGTGTGTACTGTCCGGTCAGGTGTAGCGGCGGTGTGTACTGTCCGGTCAGGTGTAGCGGTGGTGTGACCTCTGGTGTATACTGTCCGGTCGGGTGTGGCGGTGGTGTGACCTCTGGTGTGTACTGTCCGGTCAGGTGTGGCCGGTGGTATGACCTGACCTTTGGTGTGTAATGTCCGGCCACGTGTGCCGGTGGTGTGACCTGACCTTTGGTATGTGCTGTCCGGTCAGGTGTGGCGGTGGTGTGACCTGACCTTTGGTATGTAATGTTCGGCCACGTGTGCCGGTGGTGTGACCTGACCTTTGGTGTATGCTGTTAAGTCAGATGTGCTGACGGTGTGACCTCTGGTGTACTGTCAGGTTATGTGTGCTGGTGGTGTGACCTCTTGTGTACACTGTCTGGCTGCATGTGCCGGTTGTGTGACCTTAGATGTGCAATATCCGACCAGGTGTGCTGACGGTGTGACCTTCGGTGTGAACTGTTCGGTCAGGTGTAGCGGTGGTGTAACCTCTGGTGTGTACTGTCCGGTCAGGTGTAGCGGTGGTGTGACCTCTGGTGTGTACTGTCCGGTCAGGTGTGGCGGTGGTGTGACCTGATGTTACGCCACGCGGTGGTGTACCGACCTTGGTGTAGCTTAAGTCAGATGTGCTGACGGTCCCTGGTCAGGTGTAGCTGGTGGTGTGACCTCTTGTGTACTCTGGCATGTGTGTACGTCAATCCGGCCAGGTGTCCGGTCACGGTGTGAACTGTTCGGTCGGTGTAGGGTGTGACCTCTGGTGTGTACTGTCCGGCAGGTGTACTCTGGTGTGTACTGTCCGGTCAGGTGTAGCGGTGGTGTGAACTCTGATGTATACGGTCCGGTCAGGTGTAGCGGTGGTGTGACCTCTGATGTATACTGTCCGGTCAGGTGTAGCGGTGGTGTGACCTCTGATGTATACTGTCCGGTCAGGTGTAGCGGTGGTGTGAACTCTGATGTATACTGTCCGGTCAGGTGTAGCGGTGGTGTGACCTCTGATGTATACTGTCCGGTCAGGTGTAGCGGTGGTGTGACCTCTGATGTATACTGTCCGGTCAGGTGTAGCGGTGGTGTGAACTCTGATGTATACTGTCCGGCCAGGTGTAGCGGTGGTGTGACCTCTGGTGTATACTGTCCGGCCAGGTGTAGTGGTGGTGTGACCTCTGGTGTATACTGTCCGGTCAGGTGTGGCGGTGGCGTGATCTCTGGTGTGTACTGTCCGGTCAGGTGTGGCGGTGGCGTGATCTCTGGTGTGTACTGACGGTCAGGTGTAGCGGTGGCGTGACCTCTGGTGTATACTGTCCGGTCAGGTGTAGCGGTGGTGTGAACTCTGATGTATACTGTCCGGTCAGGTGTGGCGGTGGCGTGATCTCTGGTGTATACTGTCCGGTCAGGTGTGGCGGTGGCGTGACCTCTGATGCATACTGTCCGGTCAGGTGTAGCGGTGGTGTGACCTCTGATGTATACTGTCCGGTCAGGTGAGCGGTGGTGTGATCTCTGATGTATACTGTCCGGTCAGGTGTAGCGGTGCACAGTGTGGTAACCCAAGGGAAAAACTGGCCAGAAATACATTTCTCGACCATTTTTTGATGCCATATTCGTGGCGCCATGGCATCAGCAAATGCTTGACGCACACCAGGTCACAGTTTTAGGACAATTTTCACAGAATTTGACATAGTAACAAGTCTATGGACATGGACAACATTATGTGTGGAAAAAAACGATGCACGCGTGCACAAATGTTGTCGGAGTTTGACGACTGATAAAGGTAAGATGCATTCTAAAAACCTGGACAAGTGAGGTATGAAATGATAGCTGAGAACATTCTCCATGCGATAAGCAATTCAAAAAGGCATGGAACGATCCACAGTATTCTGTTTTTGATTAAAAAATAAGTCATTACAACAGTCGTTAAATTTTTAGTACCTCCAAGTTCGATTAAAGTTTTTTAAAAAACGCACAACAGCGCACAACCAGAGACCAATCCCAATGAAATCAGCGATCCTTTGACTATATGTACCGTACGTTTCAGCTGCACCTATCTGCTCTAACACGAGTAGTGATCAATTGTATCCCGGCAGGTCGCGGTGCGATGCGGTGGCCGGCACGGGGAAGCCCCAGCCGGACGCCGCGACGCGCCGGCTGGCGCGTCGCGCCAGCCGGCTGGGGTGTCTTGACCGGGTAGCCTGATACAGCGATCGCTGTGCAAAAAAATCCCCTAACTGACGAGGCGACGAAGTCGAGATAGGTCGCGTAGAGCGTTTCCCATGGCACGGGAGCTGTCGTTGCCTGTAATAGTCTGGTCAGTGTGGTTGGATTTTGCGTACAGTGAAAATGGAGATGCTTGTCAGCAGAGAGGAACTAGTGGACTTGTTAACTAGTGCAAAAGCGTTTGGGCGTGGAAACTATTATGCTCATGTATTTACTTATAGTTTGCAGTTGGTTATGGAGAAAATCCCTCAGGACTATCTCCCGATTGAGTCGTCGATTGTGGACACGAAAAAGGCGACCGACTTGATCACCAAGAACTTAAAAGGAAAGTCGGTTAAGTGTGAGCGAGCCCAGGGTAAATTCAGAAGTCAGTTTGCGACTTATCTTTCGGGAGACGAGGTGTTCTACGTGTCCCTAAAGCGTGGTGACCACGTCGTGAGTGATGATGAAGCTAAGACTCGCCTTGATGACGAGGCCGTGGAGGGAGCGCGAGGGCAACCAGGTAAAATCTACGATCAGCTCAGCGCCCGTTCTCAGCGTCGGGCGTCCTCAAGAGTTGTTCAACAGCACAGTTATCTGTAGCTCGTGGAGGCTGCTAGGCAAAGTGCTTGTGCTGAGGGCATGAAGGACGCAGCTTTCGTGCTGCGACAGGTGGGGAATAACCGAATCGGCCCAGCAAGATTCGCCGGGCTCTCAGAAGCTCTAAAGTGAGCCAACCCGAGCGCGTGTCAGGAGACCGGGCGGTGGCAATGTGTGTGTCAGCTGACTTGTCTGTGCACGGCTACCGTATGGTCCGCCGAGTGACTAATGATGCGGCGAAGACAGACATCCTGCCTGCCTTGAAAAGGTACATGAGGCCAAGGTAGAGTGGTATCCGGCAGTCAACAGCATGCAATTCACCGAGACGTCAGTTCTCCTGGATCATACATCAGCTCTCTACAGGCTCTCCTGGATCATACGACGCAGCGGCTGGTGGCATGTCTGCCGTCTGTCGCCCGTACGGACTCAGCTTCACCTGCCGACCAGCAGTCGACGTCATCCAGCACCTGCACTTCGGCCGTGCTTCACGTCAAATGGAAAATTTCACGAGGTTACAGGGCAAGTTGTATACAAACTGATGGGAGACGGCGATGAAGCTACAGAACAAAATCTGTTCTGTACCACTCTGATGCCTTTGCAACTAACAGTGGGTGGCACTTGCGTCTGGACCAACCCACGCTGTCTTCAATCCGCTTCTGCCGGCCGTTGCGGATCCAGTACAAGCGCGAGACAGCAGAGGCCTCCCGGAAAGAACGAGACAGTGACGCACTCAGTAGACGTATCCGAGATACGTCTACTGAGGCCGACCTACGTCGCCGCAACAGACGGTACCAGTTTCAGAGTGGCGTACAATGTTCAACTCACCATGATTCACAGCAAGGTGGTAAACGCTCTGATCAACACCGGCAGCAGCATGACATGCACCATTTCTGGGTGCACACCTCATCAGATAAATGACCTGTCTGCTGCCGCGGCTCGACCTGCCCGCGGGGTGCATGTCAGCTCGGTCTCTCAACTATGCATGCCTGGATTCGATGCTTTAAGTGCCTTCTCCACATTTCTTGCTGCCTGGAGGTCAAAGTGTGGGCAGTGTCTGGCGAAGAAAACAAGATGCGTGTGAAAGAAAGAAGGAAAGAATTACAACAGCAGTTTCGGGAGAGACTGGGTCTTGTCGTGGATCAGCCATGTGCTAGGTAGGTAGGTACGTCTAACGACGGGAACACAGCTTGACGTGCCTTCAGATACCTATATTTGACCTGTGTGTCATATCTTAGGGATGTATTTTTGAATAATTTCGGCCACTTAAGACAAGATCTTGGATCTATTCTGCGGAGCAATTATTTAGTCACATTTACACTGCAGAATGCTCCCGTAGCAAACGCTAACTAATAATTATCCAATATATGAGTGCCCATGGACTTCGCTTATGACGTCATTATGATGTCACTTTGCATGACTGGACTTCGATCTTTTAAAACGAAGTACACTAGATACTCATGTAGGTGTGTGCACAATTTGAGCTGTCTATCTCAATTGGTTCCCGAGATATTTCGCGGAAGCAAAATGAGGGGAGGGGAATGTTCCCTTCACTCTTGTAGGTATTACCTCTGAAATTCCTTGGTTAAGCAATCTTTAAGACAATAGAGCTTCTCCATATGTTCGAAATGTGAAGCTCTTTCGATTAAGACCAAAATCACCCCTGTAACTAGCATACTTTGTCCGCAATTATTTATGACCAGTTTTCCTTCGAGTTATCACAGTGTGCGGTGGTGTGACCTCTGATGTATACTGTCCGGTCAGGTGAGCGGTGGTGTGACCTCTGGTGTATACTGTCCGGTCAGGTGTAGCGGTGCTGTGACCTCTGGTGTGTACTGTCCGGTCAGGTGTAGCGGTGGTGTGACCTCTGGTGTGTACTGTCCTGTCAGGTGTGGCGGTGGTGTGACCTCTGGTGTGTACTGTCCGGTCAGGTGTAGCGGTGGTGTGACCTCTGATGTATACTGTCCGGTCGGGTGTGGCGGTGGCGTGACCTCTGGTGTGTACTGTCCGGTCAGGTGTAGTTGTGGTGTGGCCTCTGATGTATACTGTCCGGTCAGGTGTGGCGGCGGTGTGACCTCTGGTGTGTACTGTCCGGTCAGGTGTGGCGGTTGTGTGACCTCTGGTGTATACTGTCCGGTCAGGCGTGGCGGTGGTGTGATCTCTGATGTGTACTGTCCGGTCAGGTGTAGCGGTGGTGTGACCTCTGATGTGTACTTCGGTCAGGTGTGGCGGTGGTGTGACCTCTGGTGTGTACTGTCCGGTCAGGTGTGGCGGTGATGTGACCTCTGGTGTATACTGTCCGGTCAGGTGTAGCGGTGATGTGACCTCTGATGTGTACTGTCCGGTCAGGTGTGGCGGTGATGTGACCTCTGGTGTATACTGTCCGGTCAGGTGTAGCGGTGGTGTGACCTCTGGTGTGTACTGTCCGGTCAGGTGTGGCGGTGGTGTGACCTCTGGTGTATACTGTCCGGTCAGGTGTGGCGGTGATGTGACCTCTGGTGTGTACTGTCCGGTCAGGTGTAGCGGTGGTGTGACCTCTGGTGTATACTGTCCGGTCAGGTGTAGCGGTGATGTGACCTCTGATGTGTACTGTCCGGTCAGGTGTGGCGGTGATGTGACCTCTGGTGTATACTGTCCGGTCAGGTGTAGCGGTGGTGTGACCTCTGGTGTATACTGTCCGGTCAGGTGTGGCGGCGGTGTGACCTCTGGTGTATACTGTCCGGTCAGGTGTGGCGGCGGTGTGACCTCTGGTGTATACTGTCCGGTCAGGTGTAGCGGTGGTGTGACCTCCGGTGTGTACTTCGGTCAGGTGTGCGGATGCAGGGCACCAAGTATATGCAGGTGGCCGGTCTGTGGCGCAAGATCAGCAGTGCCGGTCTGGTCACGCTGAGGGAGCTGGTGACCACCAAGGCGTTCGGCGATAACTGTGAGTAGGCTGCTGTCTGCGCTGGCACCCAACGAGAGCGATCTAGTCCACGCTCTGAAGCGCCCTGAACGGAGTTGCTGGCTAGTCAACGAACGTGCTGACGCATTCAGCATATCTGCTGACTTTTGGTCCATGGACAGCTGTTCAAGGTCTTAATGTGTACTTGGTATCTTGCACTTCAACTATACTTCAGCTTACCTGAGCAATTCACATTCCATACGTTGTGCTGGTACCAAGCATTGATGCATATGCTTCTGCTCTATGCCTACATATATATATATATATATATATATATATATATATATATATATATATATATATATATATATATATATATATATAAATCACTTACCAAGTATATGCTCATGTACCCTGAACACTATAGCACTTTCCTGTCAACCAATAATGGGCGCTACATGATCAATGAAGTCGATGCGCCCTAAAGCCCAAATAACTAACTAACTAACCTGTAAACAAATACTACCGGAGGTGCGATAGTGATCAGGCATTTGTACAATGGCATTAGTGTCGGTGCACTTGTACCCAGGGCTAGATTTTGAGATTTGACGTTTTGGAGTTTGTGTCTAGACTTGGGGGAAAGTAACGGACAAACACTGGGTGGCATGCGATGCATCCTAAGTTAAGATACTCAATAATTAAAGGTGTTTGTTTTAATAATATGCCTAGTACTATCTGGTATGTGTAATTTTTGGGTATTGAAGGAAGCCCAGATAACCTGTTCTCCAGGGCGCTGTATAACCAATGCAGTTGGTGCGCCCAAAAACCCTAATAACTAACTAACTAACCTGTTCTCCACATTTCTTCATAATTACCCTGAGAGTGGGGTTGATTTGACCTTTGATGGTATGTGTGCGGCCCCGCAGCCGTGGTGCTCGTGTACGACTACTACCCGGGCGCCGAGACGATGATGGCGCGCCACTTCAGCCAGCCGCCGCAGCTGAACGGGTTCGCCGACCCGTTCCAGGACCCCAGCATACCGCGGCCATACAGCGCGCAGAAGAACGCCGTGCTGCGGCAGAAGAGCGGTGAGCAGCCGGCGACAGGACCTCACCGCCGACCGCCAACTTATTGGTTGCTGTTGTTGGATTCATATCATTGGAGCACACGTTGTTCCAATTTTCCCCAATTAGAGTGTGGAGTACACATAGATGGGTGCGATTTGCCACTCTTATCCTCGATTTCTTACTAGCTTTCCATTCCTCGTTTCTGTCTTGTGCCGGACTTAAAATTTTGCTCCAATTTTCCACTCTTGTATTAACATTTGAAGAACGATGTTCTATCCTAACACCTTTGCCAAAAGCTAATTTTGAGGCTGTTGTCGGATTTTGGTTCTTGGTTGGTTGGTTGGTTATTTGAGTTTTAGGGCGCATCGACCAGGTTTGGTCATTTAGCGCCCATATTTTTTGGTTCTTGAATTATGCTTAGGATCCATTTAAGATGGCCATGGAGTGTGTCCTCATCTCCTTGTTTCTCAGGATATAGTTTTCAGGCTGTCATTTAGCTCTGGTTCTGAGGTTCTGTTTCGGAGGTTCCGGTTCTTCACTCCCTATATAGATATGCACGAGCCAACTTTTGTTGCTCTTCTTCTATATATATCCTGCATGGCAATTGGGATTTGCCATTTAATGTCTGGTCTGTTTATAAGTACACTTTTAAAGAAGAGTATTTCCTCTGGATTGTTTCTCAGTTTCCGTCGAAAGTGAATTTTTAAAAAAAATGATATCTGGAAATGTGAACACAACAATTTTCAGCTGAGCCGCGATGCATCGTAATTTTACACAAACGCTGTCACAATAAGTGCTTAATCCAGGCCAACTCAGTCGATTTCTCCCATAAGTTTTCTAACCGTTTGGGTTAGTTGACCTCCATAGCAATTTTAAGACCGTTCTAAAAGATCCGTGTTATGCAGTGCTATGCATATGCAAGCTCAAACTCAACCTCTTGATATTTGCATGAAGTATAAATATCATGCTCTTTCCATAATCCCACGTACAAGGTTATATGTATATGTATATATATGTGTGTGTGTATATATATATATATATATATATATATATATATATATATATATATATATATATATATATACGTGAAAATTAAATAACATGTGACATTGAATGGGGGGGGGGGGGACAAACTGACCCACGTATGTCGAACTCGAAATCACAAAGTTGTGTTGCATTAATATGCAACTTTAATGGTGCCGAAGTGGTAATAGTTATTTAAATGGAATAAACATTGCCTTTTCCGCGTTCTTGATGCGTGCAATTATATGTAGCTTATTGTCATACCCAATATGTTCTCTAGGCTACTTGAAATCATACAATGGAAATATTTGCGCCGAATGCAGTCCGATCTGAGTACAGTTAGGCTTCAAAGTGCTAGAAGATTCAGTTGTCGACCAGGCAACTTGAGTGGTGGTAGGGTACATAATCAATTTCATTCGTTATCCAAGGATAAAGCGAATCGTTTTGATAGCGATGAACACACATGTGGTCGTTGATGTATAATTATATTTATTTTGTTTTTCTTCACCTTGGGCATGACACATATAGTGCAAATTCTTATGCTCTGGACCATATTGGTTTCGGTTATCGTAGTGCCCCTTTTCACTTGGTGGTTTCATTCACACTGCTCATTTCATCATTTAATTTACCCTGTTATTGTTTGCGCTGCGATTGCTTCGACATCGTCAGGGATGTCACGAAAACGTCCGTGCCGCGACAAGTGGAACATCGGCTTGCAGTGTTGTGTGACCGTGAGGTTTGTGTGTTGCGTGTTTGTGCCACACGCACGGGTGCGCGCGCAAACGAGCAAGCGTGTTTATGTTTATGTGTATGCTTTAACTTGTACTCAGCATGACATGTACACTATGTACTCCGTATTGACGATGATCGAAGAATAGCCCTGATTTTGTGGAGCGACCGTGTGTGCATTACAATCACTTGTAATGCAATACAAAGCAGTTTTCATCAATGATTCAAAAATTTGCAACCATATTGTGCAGTATTTGCCGCAATTGGATGCAATGATGGTTAAATGAGCATGTTACCCAGAGGCTGTGCCAAGGACATCCAAATGTAAAAGTATATTTTTCATCTTATCTCTGAATATTGATATGTATTTTGTGTACAATTCTTTTTATCGGTTACTGTTGAGGAAATACATTCCCTAGGTGGGATATCTAGGGATCGAAACATAGCCCTTCTCTTTACACCATGTGAAACATATGCTTGTTCTAGTAACAGGTTTCTAATTAGGGCGAGAACATAGCCCTTTATAAGTGTGCTGCAATATTTAGACACCATGCTGTCTTACATTGTGTGGTGTGACCATGCTCCACGCACCCCATCATGCTCCCGTGTTGTTTTGCGCATGCCTTACGTCGCTGAGCTGGTGTCGCGTGACATACATCGCTACTGATATGCGACATGACCCAGCTTGATGACCAGCTTTAGCTGTTCGATGGTGGATTTGTGCTGCGGTGTGGCCAGATAGCACGTCCAGCGACCGTGCACGTGACTTCTGCCACAGCTCTGTTGCCCGAGCCGCTCATCTGGGGCTACATTATCCAGCTGACAGGAGTTCTGAGACACGTGCACGCCGCCGGACTGGCCTGCCGCGTGCTGGACCCCACCAAGATCCTGATCACAGGTACGCCAGCCTGACCACGGTGCCCGCCCTCAGTGTGTGGTGGGCGCCACGGCCCATGTCATGCCCTGGACCCGCCACACTGGGCGTATGCCCGGCTGTGAGCCCAGCATCACACTTGTACTAGTTTGTCCGGGTATGTGAGTGTGTGCCTCGGTCCATGTACGCTGCGGGCCGTCGCCGGCCGACGTCCCTGTCTGGTGGCGGTCCTGTATTGCCCGGGACGGTGCGGGCCGTCGCCGGCCGACGTCTCTGTCTGGTGGCGGTCCTGTGCTGTCCGGGACGGTGCGGGCCGTCGCCGGCCGACGTCTCTGTCTGGTGGCGGTCCTGTGCTGTCCGGCACGGTGCGGGCCGTCGCCGGCCGACGTCTCTGTCTGGTGGCGGTCCTGTGCTGTCCGGCACGGTGCGGGCCGTCGCCGTCCGACGTCCCTGTCTGGTGGCGGTCCTGTGCTGTCCGGGACGGTGCGGGCCGTCGCCGGCCGACGTCTCTGTCTGGTGGCGGTCCTGTGCTGTCCGGCACGGTGCGGGCCGTCGCCGTCCGACGTCCCTGTCTGGTGGCGGTCCTGTGTTGTCCGGGACAGTGCTGACAGGTAAGTGGAAGCTCTGCGCGCCGTCTTCATGGTATGACAAGTGTTCAGAGCGGGCAGAAATACCTGGCATCTTGGTGATCGGCAGAGGGTGCAGATCACGACGGTCGTACGCTCTTTTGTAAAGAGTGGGATTATTGGACGAGCAATACGGAGTGCAAAGGCATTATTGGGTCTTGGTCCCATGCTAGTCATTTTAGTTTGTGCTTTTTTCCCAAATAATATCCATTTTCTCAGTATGTGCCTTGTGCAGCTGAAAAGGCCATGCAACAATTTTTTTTGGTTGGGTTTTGGTGGTGGCAAATGACCTTTGTGCGAACAGTAACCTCCAAACGTGCATCGAATGGCTTACCTGCCTTTGGGGTACACATGCCAGAATGAAGTGAAATGGGCCATCTACAGTGCACACGTACATTAACCATGTACCCATTTATTATCGATTGATTGTCGAGGCTTGAGACGGCGTCAACTACAGACCCTCTTTGTGGTCGGATATTGGTGTAGGCTCAGGAGCCGGCCTGTGGCCTCGACACCAGCGCCACTCTTTGTGGTCGGGTATTGGTGTAGGCTCAGGAGCCGGCCTGTGGCCTCGACACCAGCGCCACTCTTTGTGGTCGGGTATTGGTGTAGGCTCAGGAGCCGGCCTGTGGCCTCGACACCAGCGCCACTCTTTGTGGTCGGGTATTGGTGTAGGCTCAGGAGCCGGCCTGTGGCCTCGACACCAGCGCCACTCTTTGTGGTCGGGTATTGGTGTAGGCTCAGGAGCCGGCCTGTGGCCTCGACACCAGCGCCACTCGTGTGTCGTGGTCGGGTATTGGTGTAGGCTCAGGAGCCGGCCTGTGGCCTCGACACCAGCGCCACTCGTGTGTCGTGGTCGGGTATTGGTGTAGGCTCAGGAGCCGGCCTGTGGCCTCGACACCAGCGCCACTCGTGTGTCGTGGTCGTAATCACCACTCGTCAGCTGGCATTTCAGGAGGGTTTTGGAAGGCTGGAGATGTGGTACACTTGGGGCTCATTTTAGAATATTTAGTAACACTTATTTTCCCTGCTTCTTTTCTTCGTACATGATTCACATAGACGTCCGGGCGCTTTGGGGTGACTGGTTCACTGGTAGACCATTTGCGGGTTACGCTGAGATCAGTCAGATTTTTTTGGTGTAGATACCGTAGCAGTTCAGGTTCTGTCGTTTCTACAGCTACGTTGAGGTTCTCGTTCCGCCTTCTGAGGGATCTGAAAAGCTCGTACCATCTCCTGAGATGGTACGAGATTCCCTGGCTCTCTGACCTTGGTTTCAACTCTCTTGGGATGATGAGGTTCTTGTGTCCCAGCCGGACTCAACGTCACAACTTGGGCTCAGTGTCTCTGGTGTTGATGTCTCAGATACATGGGTGTCACTCTGTGAAGTTGATTGGAGGGGGTATGGACAAGGAACCTATTCGATGACCAAAACTGCCTACAAAACCGTTTTTATATAGTGTCCGCCCGTATATCTAATAGTTAAGCTTCGGTCTGATTTTTTTTTTTTTTTGGGGGGGGTCAATGATTGATGGGGTTAGTGGCCCATTTAGCGTATGCAACACGACACTGCCGCCGAGGTGGGAGTTCAGCTGATCAGGGCTGAATTACCCATGCCGGAATGTTGTTGTGCAATGGGCGTATCGGTATATCGGAGTAGTGTGTGGCCAGAAGTCCGGCCGGTGCGGAGTTGCCGTGTAGTTCGACCGGCAGCCGGTCGACCCGTGACCTGACCTCACCCGACGTGACCAACAGGCCATGATCGGCTGCATGTGAACGGCTGTGGAGTGTTGGACGTGCTGACAATGGGCGGTACTGCCAACTCAATGGCAATTACTCAACACTACCAGGTGAGCGACGGCTGGAACAGTCGAGCTGACGGGAGGGTGATTCCGTCTGGACCAGTCGTGTGTGACGACTGGAACAGTTGGTAGTTGCGAGGATAGCCCGAGCGGCAAAATATTGGCCAACGTTTTTCCCGCGATGGCCCCAGGCAAGTCCAGATCCACTATCGCAATCTTGTGCTACTAACACGTCCGATCAGTTATGCACGTGGGAAACGTTGGAACCGGGCGGTAGTGACAGCCAGGTGGCACCAAAATTGTCATGTGTGTGAGAAGGGACACTTCACAGATGTTCCATGGCCTGTAACCGGCGTCTGAAAAACATCCTATATTTATCATCCAAAACATATAGCATCTAAAATTGTCCCCTCTCTTTTCACCTGGATGGTTCAATGACGCTGCTTCGCAATGGTCAAGCTGAAACATTCAAAAACATTATACTCCAGCTTAAGCCTTGCAAGTTCATTTCAGTTCTTTTGACTACTATATTTTCCTTAACTCTTTCTTTCTTTCTTTCTTTCTTTCTTCTTTCTGTCTTTCCGGCGAGATCCGTCTTTGTGGGGGAGGGGTCATTATTACCCTCCTCTAATCTCCAAACTAAGCATCGCATGAAAACGAAACAGGTATCATCGAAAAGCGCTCGACGAGTAGGGCCAGAAACAACCGCAAAAATGTTCTCCCCTCAAAGAGTGACATCATCAGTGGGTTATGTGGTCATGACTGTCGTCACGTTCTTGGCTCTGGGGAGTTCATTTTGAGTTGCAAAATTTTTAGTTTTCCACTTGCTTTTGTTTTATTTTCTAATGTGTTCACCGCACCAATAAACGTTGTTTTAAGCAAACGTAGTCTCAATAATGCTTACTTTCGCAATAATCTTCAATTTTAGCCCTAATGGGCAAATATGCAAAACAAATGTCATGAAAAACGCAAAAAAAAACTAAATTCCTCTGGTGCATTTTCCTACGCCTCTAAAGATAAGTAAACGCTGAAAAGTTTCATTCATATATCTTTACCCGTTGAAGCGGGACGACTGGTTGAACTTATTTTGGAGATGACCTCACTTGACTTTGACGAACTCGGTGACCGTAGATGATTGACTTCAAAATCTTCATATGTGTGAAATTGAGGTGGAAAAGGTGTGTCAAATTTCGGCGCGCTGCAGCGCGCGGTTCTTCACTGTCCGCAAAAACCTTGGGGATGGTGGAGGCCCCGTGACACGGCTCGGGTTAAGATGAAACTAAAATTTATCCTGCACATTCAAGAACCCGAACAAAATGATTTCCAGTGCGGAAGGACATAAGTTAGATGGGTATGCTCTCCGATTTCGACGGGTCGAACACGATGCACTCGAAATGGAAATGCTCCGAGGTGTAAAGCCAGCCCTGTCCGTGACCGAGGTGCAAACCTAGCCATGTCTGTGACCGAGGTGTAAATCCAGCCCTGTCCGTGACCTAGGGTTAAATTTAGTTATGTTCGTGACTGAGGCGTAAATCCAGCCATATTCGTGGCCGAATTTCACGGAATTCGGCGAAATATGATGACAAATCAGCTTCGGTTTTACATGACGAAACCCAGTCTGCATTGTAATGATTGATGTGGCACTTGGAAGTAGTTTTCAAACATTGATATCGTTGCATGCAACTATGTTCTAACGTGACATTTATTGCACACGAGCTGCATGACCACTGCAGTCGATGCGCCCCTAAACTCCAATTATTGACCGAGTCAGAAACCAGTTACCAAGCAAGCGATTTGATCCTATTTGAGGATACAAAAAGCAGGGCCTCCCTGAGATGACACATGACCTCGCCCAGCTTGACTTCCCAGTTTTGACCAACAGTGGGAACGTCGAAGTGTAACCGTAAGACCTTAATGATCTGGCGTGGCCCAGCAGGAGACTCTGGTTGGACTGCGGACTGTTGCTGGCGCTCTCCTAACACTGGCATGCCTTGTTGACCTGACATGACCTGCAGCAGGAGGATCTGGTTGGACTGGGTAAGCTGTTGCTGGCGCTCTCCTGCAACTCTATCCTGGCCGTGCAGCGCGACAACTTCAGCACATCTATCAGCATCGTTGAGCGGCACTACTCTGCCGACCTCAAAGCGGTCATCATGAGGTCAGCGGCTGGTCTGCTGACACCCCCGTCTTGTGTCGCCCGACGACCGAGCCCGAATTTTCAGCTTATATTTCTAACAATTTTTGGCAAATACATTGCATTCAACTTTTCTTGAGTATGTTTTTATATAGCATAAAATCAGTAAGTACAATGCGTAATATACACAAAAGTGAAGGCTTATGAAAGTTACTGTCGACAAACGCAAATGTTTCAGCGTTAACAGCGAAGTGAGTCCGTTACTACTGGTAGAAAACGAAGTAACTTTGAACAATGTCCTTTAATTCATTTGTCGCAGAATGGAGGGTAACAGTCGAAGACGTCAAAACCCCGATGATGTTGAACAGTTTAGTAATGTGAGAGGAAAACGTGTGCAAGAGACGATATTTACAAATCTACTGGCAAGATTATGGTGGCGCAATGTCAGGAAAGGAGTATGGTGAAAAGCAGCAGTTGCTACGGTTGTATGTCGGGAAGTTAATGGAAATCAAGTAAAGAAGTCCAAACTGTTCGTACTAGGTAAAAATTAGTTCTACATATGTGTCACGGCGCCTTGATTGTATTGTTTACTGGGAATGCCCCGTCGGCAGTCTTCTGCTGTCGCCGTCGTCGGGTCGCCAGCGCAGCATCAACGACGTGATGCCGATGATCGGCGCGCGGTTCTACACCCAGCTCGACTCGTCTCGGCTGCTGTCGGAGCGGCTCGAGGACGAGCTGTCGCGAGAGGTGCAGAACGGCCGCCTGTTCCGGCTGCTCGCCAAGCTGTCTACCATCACTGAGCGGCCAGAGTGAGTGCCGGCTGGCCTTTCCAGCTGGTGATGCGTGCTGCGGACGCCCCGGGGCGGTAACGGTACTGACCGCTGCCTGGCAGTGTCCGAGAAGCTAGATTGATTCGAGTGGTGATTGCCATTATACCTCCACGCAGTGTGTGGGTACTCCTGACAGGACATAGCGGCGGTGGGCACAAAATGACCCCTACAGTCGACGCGTCCTTAAACACCAATCCACCACCATCACAAGGACATGGTGGCGAACGGTGGAGCGGGGGTAGGGGTGGGTGCATATACCTCACGCAGTGTGTGGGTACTCCTGACAGGACATAGCGGCGGTGGGCACAAAATGACCCCTACAGTCGACGCGTCCTTAAACACCAATCCACCACCATCACCACAGGACATGGTGGCGAATGTGTGGAAGGATCAATGAACATTCTCCTCAGCGGAAATCCCACTATGTGCCACCACAGGAGAGTATGTAGGGAAAACTGAAATGTTGGCCTTTCACCCTAACTCACTCGCTGATATAAGCTTTGACATATGTGTTTCGCTTGTCACCATCATTGTCCACTGGAAGGGGCGGGTAAGTCTTGCCGCCCCCCCCAACCACGGTTCAAATCGTGTCGGCCGGCAGGCTGAACCTGGACGGCGCGTGGGCCGAGACGGGGGACCGGTACATGTTGAAGCTGTTCCGCGACTACGTGTTCCACTCTGTGACGGATGAGGGCCGTCCGTTCCTGGACATGGCGCACGTGGTGCAGTGTCTCAACAAGCTGGATGCCGGCTCCGCCGACAAGGTGGGCCCAGTCAGTCTCCGTCTCTGTGTCTTCCTCTGCGTGCTTGACTTATGTCTCTGTATGGCTCGTATGGCTGCACAGTTGACGCGGCTGCAATGGGAAGCTACGATGGAACAGGTATCGGTGGTGTGCTCTGTGCAATTTGGCCACGCCGCTGGAAACATGCCGTACTCAATGCATACTTCGCAGTTTGAGTGTTAACCGCCAGACGGATGTCTTTCTCAGGAGTCTGCTGCTCACAGACTAACCGGAAATATGTAAGCAGTTCCGGCAGGCCAGAGACCAACTTAAGCTGCCCGGTTGTCTGGCGTCTACCCACACTTGGCATGCTCTCACCTGGGGATGGGCACCCAAGGTTGACCTGTACCTATCCGATCATGCCCATCGGATGTCACTGCGCCCTCAGTACCCAAATTATATCAATAAATAATGCCCGGCTTCACCTGACCTGATCTTGTCCGATGGCTTCAGTCATAGCTCGACCAGACTCTGGTGACGTGTGGGCCGGCAGGTTTGCTTGATGTCGCGCGACATGCAGAACGTCCTGGTGACCACCTTCTCTGAGCTGAAGCAGTGCTTCGAACGCTCCTTCCACGAGATCTTCGAGTCGTCGTTGTCCAAGGAGACTGCCGCCTCGTAGCGCGCGACGCAGTCAGCTGGCTCTACGCGCCCCCGACCGGTAGCGGTCACCGACTCTGAGCTTGCCCCGCTCTTCAGATCAGCTAGCCAGTTGGTCTCTGACGCCGCGGCAGCTCCCGGCGCGTGGTTATATTACACTCTGACGTCATACAAACGGGGAACGATGAAGTGGTGTTAATGCTTGAGGGTGGCCGATGGAGCCGACAGTTTACGCCGTCTTGCCGTGAGACTGTAGCGCGGCTGGGATCCGCCGGGGTGGTGGCTGAGCGGTGTGATGCGGATGTGATGGTGCGGTGCGCCGTGTCCGTGGTGTGTGTCGGACTGGGGCGGCGGCGGCTCACGGCCGAACCGGACCAAGCCGTCGCCGCCCGGCCAACAATGTGATACGGGCCGGACCAGAACGGGTGCGCCGAGCGCGAGCGTGTGCCAAAGCCAGGTCGCTCCGCCTGCCGTCGGAGGTCATGTACAAACGGAGGTGTGTGCCGGTCGGCGGGGACGGCGGCGCTGTCTGGCGAGCGGGCGGCCGGCCGCCCGGCGCCGTCTTATCGTCCAGTACAAATATCAATTGTGGTTGTGTGTGCGGCGCGCGCGCGCCTCCGGCTGTTGGCGTGTTGAGCTGTGTAGGCGGCCGGCTGCAGCGAACTGCCGCCCTGGGCACCGGCCGACTCCAGGGCGCCGCACTCTGGCCAGGTGACGGCGCCGTCAGCGGGCGCGACGCTGGAGTAGACATTTTGTGTTAATTTTAAACCGGAACGCTTCCGTCAATGGATGGCGAAGTGTCGCAGTGGCTGTTGGCTGCGCTGTCTAAAACCCGCTGTGATCATTATCATCGTGCGTTCTTTTAGATGCGTGTGTATGCTGGCCATATATCTGGTTGACGATGTCAGGAGTGGACCAGTGAGCCCTCCGTCATTTACGTTAATATCCTAGACGTGTGATAGGAAATGTAAAAAACGAAATAAGACATCTGTAAAAATGATTAACAACGAAAAAGTAACACAAAAACATAATAAAACCTCCAAACATTGGACGCGTTTCCATGCTCGCAAGCTCGAATTGGTGGTCAAAAGAGATATTGCTCTGGAAAAAAAGTCGAAGGCCAACTCAACTGGCGGCTAACGGTTGCTTGTTTCCAGAGGCCGTGAGGAAACGCACGAAATGCTGTTCATCGATCTACCCTCCTGCCGGAGGGGGCGGAAGAATCTTGTTCTAGACCGCGTAGAGAAACGTGGTTTTATCCGTGGAGTAGCTTTATCTGTTCAGTGGCGTAAGCAAATTTCTACCTTTTACCGTTACCCTCCATGTCGGGTCGAAGAGGTCAATGACTGGGTGTTTCTGACAGCTTGCCGGTTTTCATCGACTGCTACCCGATATCCAAATTACATTTTCTGGCGGTAAAATTTGGCGTAAATTTTGGCGATCAATGGTATACAATTGTTCAAGATCCAGGGCACGCGTAGGAAGCGTGGGACGCAACATATTTCTTCCACGTTCGAACATAATTGGACCGTGACTTCCGAACTGGGAACTATAAAGCGATGAAGCAGACCTGGAAAGATGTGCTAAAACACATGGTGCCGAAAGTCTTGAGGAAAGGTCGCGTGGTAGCATTTGGCCGGACGGTCACCCACATGCACTTCACACCTTATCGATTTCAATAATGTGTGCATTTGTTGAGTAAAGGGACCGGTGAATTCGAATTCAGTGTCGGAAACTAGCCTAGAAAACAATTTGTTGCAAACGGGTAAACTAAGCCACCTGGATCATCGACCAGGGATGATGACCTATACCCAATTCTTAGTATTCTGGTACTGGTAGAAAAAGAGACCTGAATTCGAATCCTGCGTTTAAAAGTATTCTAGAAGTCGATTGCCTGCAAAATGAAGATCAAATCAGGCCAGCCCGAGTCACTTGTCATTGACCCATGATGACCTTGAAAAGGCGCATGCCTTGAAATACACACAGACTAGTATTGAGGTAATCCACAATGAACAATGGCACAATGGCTATTACATCCTCGCGTTAAGATGAAGCAGCTGGGCAGAAAAGGTGAAAATCACAGAACAGTTAAACCGGTCGTCACAAATACCATAATAATAAATACAAAATAAAATACAGCAGGGCGAGCAGAAAATCAGTCCGGTACGGGCGGCACGTTAGACAGGTGCCGCCGTAGGTGGCAACCGAAAATCGGCACAGGAAGCCGCATCAGCTCGGGTGGCAACGAGTTGCACATAAGTGGTGCTCTGGAGCTAAATCACCTCTTCCCCATCTCAGTGTGGGACCGGGAGATATACAAGTGATAATCCTGACTGGTGGTTCGGCAACGAATCTCCGCCACGGTGGTGAGATCATGAGCCAGTGACTCTGGCTCACCATGACGACACCTGGCTAGGTTCTCCGGACTGAGCCAGCCCAGTCTCCTCAGCAGATCAGAAACATGGTCAAACTTTTTGCGGCCGAAGATTACTTTTGCCGAGTAGTTCATTTTTTGTGTAATGTGAGATAGGTTCCTTTACCGTACACATAAATACAGTAGGGAATCTACGGGAAGACCAGGGCATTGACCAGCGCGGAGATGACAGCAGGTGGAAGGTGCCCCCTCAGATGCGATAGACCACCCAGAACTCCAAAACAACGTCGAGTCACTTCTGAGATGTGAGAGTCCCAGCTGAGCGAGCGATCGAAAAGAAGTCCGATATTCTTACATTTCGAAATGGTGAGTACATCGTGATCGCGAAATTTCACCGTGATATCCGGTAAGCCACGCAGAATTTATGGGCTGCCCAATAGCATCAACTGTATTTTAGCAGAGTCAATTTGCTCGAAACCGGATGTCGAGGGAGCCCAAAACTGTTTCATGTGAGCGACGACGTTTTGAATGTCAGATGTCTTGCCACTGACCAAAATTTGGGTGTCGTCGGCGTATTGGATAACCACTGCGCCTTCGGCGAACAGGCTGAGGTCGTTGGTGAAGACGCAGTAGAGGAGAGGTCCAAGAGATGATCCTTGAAAAACGCCGATGCTGTTGGGCAACGGTGCATATTTTTGGACGACACCCAGACTGTCAGTGAGACTGACACTCTGAGTGTGGTTCTAATGAAGATAAGCCGAAAACCAGGATGTGTCGATGTTGTGGAGACTTAATTTTGAGAGGAGTTTTAAGTGGTATATCACATCAAAACATTTGCTCAAATCCAGCAGGCAGAGAAGAGACACTAATCCATGGTCACATGCGGATAGAATCTGGTCAGATATGGAGGTCAGGGAGGTTTCCGTCGAGAGACGAGAACGGAAACCGTGCTGAGTTGGAGAGAGGAGGTGGTTTTCAGTCAGAATTGTAGAGCTGCTGGTGGACGGCACGCTCTACAATTTTCGCAATGACTCAGGCGATGGAGATATGATGGAAATTAAAAGGGCAAGAGGGATCACCGGATTTGAAGGTGGGATGAACATGGGAGTGCTTCCAAGAATCAGGAGCATCGGATTAAGTAATGCTGGAATTGACCAAATTCAGGAGCACCCCACCTATCGAGTCGAAGCACACCCTGAACATGTGGATGCTGATGCAGTCCTTGCCGCAGGCCGACGAGCCGTTCATCCCGAAGACGACGGCTCGCAGCTCAGATAGCGACAACGGCACCAGGGTAAGCGCACAGGCACCGACACGCGGAAAACGGCAGGAGATACTCGGCATCGCTCCCATACTCTTCACCTTATCAGCCACGCGCGACCCACGCGGACACAAAAAATCGGTTAAGGTCATCAGCTGTCGCGTCGGGCAGCTTACGAATGGCCTGCTTGCCGCCGACGAATGACCTGATATGGCGCCACATTGATCTCCGCCCATCCTCATGGATGCGCCGCTCAACATCGTCGCGGCTATCACGCCTAATCGCCGATCGTACAGCTCGGTTGGCGTCCCTGTACTCCATAGGATGGTATAGATGTCCACATGATGTACATAGACAGCCAGCGCACCACGGCGGCGACACATTAAAGCTTTTAGGCATGTCTACACGAAGTAGACATGTCAATTCATCCAAAAAGAGCATGTGATATCATTTAACTGCGTATAAAGGAGTACCAATGGCATTTCGGCGATTTGCCATTTCTGCGGAGGGATACAGATACACATTTTTGGTCATGCTTTCGTGACCTGACCTGATGGCGACCTGGAACTTCGGACACCCATAGAGGACAATGGACAGGACTAGGCCTATCAGGAGGACATAGACTATCAAATACATTTCGAGTTTTGTCCCATGGTTGTTGGGCTTGCAACTTTGAACATGGAAACAAAACATGGTTGACCTTGGCCCAGTCTCATAATCTGACCCAAAGTCACCCGAACTGTTAGTTTTTCTTTCGACAAATACCTATACATCGATATGCAAAACGCTTTGGTATCTTTGAACCCCTATTTTTTTACACCTCTTGGAAAAGTATCATACAGGTACCCAAAAAAGTGACGGTTCGAAACAGATTACCTGATTTTGACCTAGCCCAACTCGATGGCTCCGAGTGAAAATTAAGACTACACATATTACAAATACCTATTAAAAATAAGGTATTAATAAATATTAGAATAAATATAAATATAATATAATATAATAAATATTAGAAATAAGAAAGTCAAAATTAAACAATGCAATATCTGCTATTCTGCTATTAAGTGGGACCGGAGCCCTGAAAATACCGTTGGGGCCCCAAAACGTTGCGCCGGGCCACATTAAAATCACGCTTGGGGCCAAGAAGTCTTGCGGTGGTCATCGAGAATGACACTAGGAGACCCACAAAGACTGGCCGGGCCCCTAAAAATCACGCTGAGGGCTCAAAAGTTCGAGCCGGAAGACCCTGAAAATCACGCTGGGGCTCCCAGAGACGGACCGGGCCCATGAAAATCACGCTAGGGGCTTAAAAGGCCAGGGCATGCCCATGTGCCATGCCCCCGCTCTTTGCATGATGGGTGGGCGTGGCACTCTTGGCTCCTGGGTCCGCCGCTAATGAGACCTGTGTATTGTGTGTTGTGATCTGAATTATGTACCTGATGTCCTCATCGGTTGGTGTGATGTTTCGTACATAACGCACGATATCGTTTACGGTTTATCTCTTATTCTATTCCATCATGCATGCAGCATATATTTTTGCCTTACCATCTGCCTTGCTTTTGTCATGGACTAATGCAAATGTGGAAAAGGAATATTAAGTGTTCGGAAGCAACGAGTAACAATTTACAATTTGTTCCAGCCTGGGTGTAATTTCCCAACCAAATTATCAAATTGTATATTTGAAACTACCATCACTGTGCATGTAGTGTGAGCTTTCCAGACTTAGCTTCGGCGAAAGTTCCTGGAACTTGAAAGTGCGTATTTTCCTGAACGTCTGTTGGGAGGAGGGATGTGTGCGCCCGACCGTACTGCAAAGGGCACCGTTTACCCTCAAGAGGGCGCATTTCCCCGCAGAGCAGCGTCTTTGGCTGAAAATTGAGCGAGGGGGTTCGCTGCACTTTAGTATTCCCAGACATGTACTCCGGTCAGATGGGCGCCATCTTTCCATGGAGGGAGGGGCATACCCCAGTAATCTCATGTATCCGCCCCTGGGGTAGTTGCACCCTTAAGGTATACACAACAATGCCCCTGGTAGCTGCCTAGCATAGATGCAGGTTTCTGAAAAATATCAGGACGGCACGATACATGAAGGCAATGACCAGGTCGAAATGGATTGGGGGGGGGGGTACCACATTAAGGTCTAATATTAGAAGTTGAAATTATTGTACGGGCACATCCAACACAGGGAGGGGGAGCAAGTGTCTTCCCAGGCACTGCTCCGACCGTAAGGCAAAGCACAGTACATGAGGATGAGGAAGATCGTCGGCATTCGGCAAGCAAACATTAGCATATTTCATGTTTGTTTAGAAATATTCATCATGCCACATCTCAGCAACACAATCAGACTTTTCTAAATGTGCCGCACATGGATACCTACACGGGAGCGCTTAGTTCGTTTGAAGGAGGCTTCTCTTGAATTTTTCATAATCCATGCCTTTTCTCGGATTTCTCGACTGGGAACTTATCCCCACCTGCTCCGCTAGATGTAGTGACTCAGCAAATAAAATCCCATAAAATGGTTCCTGACACATTACGCGCGAACTGTTAAAAACCCGCATCAACAGCCCTTCAACACACACTCCAAGCGTTAGCGGGTCGCAGTCTGCCGTCATTCGTGTCACACTCGCCTGGACTGCCATCTGGTGGCAGAAACTCCACGATGTCTCCCATTGTCAGAAGGTACACCAAATTTGAGCGAGATCATCCCATGCGTCGTGCGAATATCCCAGAAACACATAAGGGGGAATATCCCGGAAACACATGAGGGGTATTTTCCCCAGGAAGTTCGGTGGTTAGGCAACGGCCCTTTGGAGCACAAACAGCTGGTGCTTGCTGCTGGCCTCCATTCAACACATTAGCAGGGAGAAACATCCATGTAATAGTCATGACTGGTGCCCGCAACGACGTAACACTTGAACAAACAGCTGGGTGGACTCGTGTTTCCACAACAGGAAGATAATGAATCTACCTACTTTCCCGGCCCCCGGTCTCCCGCCCTGCGCGGCATCTATCGGCCTTGCACTGAAATAGCGTGTACCGAAATCGAACTACTGCATCTTCCGGAGCAACTTTCCCGTAGGAAGCTTCTTTTATGCTCGGCAGTCCAAATCTGCACTTACACTGGTCCTCCGTGAGAACCTCACGTGGTGCAATAAAACTGATTGCTACGCGCCCAAGGAGTCCACATATCTGGGAACGATGTCATGGTCTATTGACGACGCACTAATGGCGCATACATGCAGTACTGGATATTTCTCACGAAGCCCGGGGTTTCAAGTTCTTATTTTCAAGGCATATTTTCAGCTTGAATAAATAAAGTGACGAATTAACATTAGGGGGGGGTACCAAACCAGAGGGAGGGGATCTGACCCCCGATATCTCCAGCCATGCATACATGCACGACCCCCCCCAACACCACATAACGCCAGGTAATATAAAGGTTAGCCATGCGAACGAACGTTCGACCCGTGATTCAGTTTTCGACACACACTAATGAGCTCGCGGCAGGTCGCAGGTCTGGCAGCTCGCGGCAGGTCTGAAGCACATGAAACGGATATAAGCACGTCATCAGGAGGATTTTTGTTTAATCCAGAGTTTTACTCAAGAATAAAGGTAAAATAAGTTCGGCAAAGCAAACTAGGTGTTCCCCAATGAGCTAAGAGACATTTCGTGCCGGAAACTGGCAACGGAACTACAACGTGGAACTCATTAATGTGTGTCACCGTCAGACAGATTTTGGGGTACCCTGTCAGTGGGTTTTTGTCACATCTCATGGCAAGGGCGCTTGCGACGGCATAGGGGACGCAGCCAAGCGTGCCGCGGCTCAAGAGCCTCAAGCGCCCGCTTAACAACCAGGTACTGACGGCAGGAGACATGCTTGAGCATCTGTCGCACAAGCAAGCTAGCTGCATCAAGTTCATATTTGTGTCACAGCAGGAGGAAATGGACGTCACTATCCACCTCTTCCAGCGTTTCTCGAAAGTCATCACGGCGAAGGGAGCACAGGGGTACCACGAATTCGCACCAGCGACCCATGGCCCCGTAATAGTTCATGAACTGTCTACCGATGCGAGGCGTGTGATAATGGTACCTGGGTAAAGTGCGGCGCGTTAGAGTGCTGATACAGATTGTGTTGATTGATATTATCACAGTGACATATCATCAGTTTGAACTGGGATTATGACAAGGTATGGGATAATCTGCAGATCTGCAGATCATTACATCGCATTACATTATAATACTGTTTTGCTACATATTATTGTATTGCATTACATTGTGTAATTTATTATATTACACCGATGTAGATGGCTCATGATTAAATTCGATTCATTTTAGGCTCAGCATGTGTCAATGGATGCGTCCGCGCCAAATTTGTTCTTGAACAGTTCAATATGAATGCCTTACTCAGCTAATGAGGTTCACCTTTTCGTTTCCAGAATGTGGAGTTTGAAACGCTAGAACGTTCATATCACAGTGGTTGGCGGTGCTATAAACACTTCAGTGTTGTCGGTGGAATATGATCGTACATTTTTTATATGCCGACATTGATGCAGAAATATATTGCATCAGGTGAAAATATTTCCATTCCATTTCTCCTTACAAGTGACGATCTAGGATTTCACAAATCATCCTTCGTCGCTTCTGCATTTCCAAAATAGCATTGTGACTGTCTCGAAGGTCAAAGTATGTCACGTTATCTTAGGTCACAAGCTCACGATTTAAAAAAAAGACGTGGACACCAATTTCGAAATTGACACAAGATGCAGTCGACCATGACGAGTTCAGCGATATATAGCTTCGTGCATTTCGTGCTACTCTTCATTGAGTTCCAGGCCTCGAAAAACTTAGGTGGTCTCTCAAAAATGTTCGAGGCTATAACACATTATCCGTTGCACCGATCTTTCTCAAAATTGCACAGCTGGATTATGGAGCGAAACTAACTCTATATGGGTATTTTCATCGAAATATGAAGTGCATGGTGCTGTTTTGGCCCTTCATTTGTCGATTTGTCGTGGAATGGGACACCTACCACAATTCGGAGACATTTCTGCCATTTCTGTTTAATCCTTGACCTCGCGAGTTAGAATATACATTAGCTTTACTTTCACCTTGTCTACGTCCGACACTGAGAAATTTCCTCGCTTCACAGGCAGCAGGGTCAGCGGGAGTGAGCAGTGAGCACTGACCCAAACACGGCGCCACCTAATGTTTGTGCTCTTCCTGATATTTGACTGCATTTACATATTTTTATTTCGCGATGCAATAAATGGTTGTGCGAATGGTTTCTCGGCTATCAGAATGTGATTGCTATATTGTGGATGCTTCCCTTTCCTTGTAATTCATCGTACGGTATAACTCATGAATCATCTACTACGACAATTTGGAGACATTTTGCCATTTATTTTTAACCTTTGACCTTACGAGTAGAATACTTCTGCAACACCAGTTAAGGGCCAGTTAACGTTTAAAGTCGCAGTTCATCTATTTTCTGGAGAATTCAAGTTTGCGACATCGTTGCAAGGGCCAATCCCATTATCTAAGAACGAACAGTCCCTTGGATTGAACAGACGGACCGGACCATTTTCGCTCTGAGCGCGTTCCTTTCGAGGAAGCCGTGCTGAAACGAAAGGTAGGAAAGCTACAAATCCATTGTTCTATATTTGAGTTGCGCATGTCCGGGAGATGTAAGATGAGTCGACAGCATCCGTCAGTCAGGCAGCACCCTCAGTAAAGCAGGGCAGAGGCAGCGCTCAGCCTGTCTGCCTCGAGCATGGATCGGCATCAAGTCGAGTCGACTGAAGCTTCCCACTTGAAGCGAGCAGGTCGATTGACTACCATCCGTCATGCCCTCTGTCATTATACGGACAGTTGTCATCTTGCAACACGTTTGTTCCCGTGAGTAAGCTCATTTTGGAGTGGATAACCCCTGAGGGAGGGGGGCCAACCATTCTCTCTAACGTTCATCGCGTCCCCCGTCCCCGTTCCCTGGTACGTTGGGCGACGTTGCGCCCCGGCAGAATACCAGACATCTCTGTACGTCCCAGTCCCTCGGTAGGGGACGAGTGGTCTAGGGGTAAGATGCTCGTCTCACAATCGAAAGATTGTGAGTTCGAGTCTCACCTGTCGCTACTCTTCGCCCGCGACCAATCGGCGTGAGAGATTGGCGACGCTATATGACTCAACGGTCGACGTGTCGTAAAACCAATAACCAACCAACCAACCCGTCCCTCGGTACGTTGGGCGACGTTGAGCCCCGGCACAATGCCAGACATCTCTGCAACAACGTCCATCGGTACGTTAGGCGACACAGGATTCAAACAGGTAGAATGGTATTACGCTCAGCTATATTGAAGTGGCGAGTAGATGACAAACGAAGGCATACATTCCTTGTTACAAAATAGACATGGAGTACTTTGCCCGATACAGTGTCCATTGCACGTCGTAAATTGTGCATAATACCGGCTATGGAATGTTGGCTGTTGTCTTTCCCCAGTGACAGCCTGGGCTAGGCATCAGCTGTTCGGCGGCCGGCCTTGGTCGGTGGCGGTGGTAGTGGCGGTAGCGCTGGCGGTGGGATCGCTACTGCGGGCGGTCAGAGGCCGTGGATGTGGCGGTGGGACGACTACTGCAGATAGTCAGAAGCGATGGCGGTGGGGTGGCTACTGGAGGCGGTCAGAGGTGGTCGGGGTGGTCGGGGCGGTCAGAGGTGGTCGGGGCGGTCAGAGGCGGTCAGAGGTGGTCCACCTGGCGCAGCTGGACGTCGGCCCTATGCAGCGTGTCCCAGCTGGCGAGGCGGCGCACGGCTAGCCGGGACCAGAGCGTGGGATCGGAGAGCGCCAGCGCGCCGGCCGCCGCCAGCGCCGCCGCCTGAGGGTACAGCACCGTGCTGCAGCCCAGACCCGACGGCGTGCGCAGCGACGAGAACACGTCGGCGTCGACGGCCGCCGGCGGGCAGTTGATGACCGGGAACGCCGTGTTGCCAGAGAGGACCGGGCCCAGCCCGTTGCTGCGGCCGGCCACGGCGATGAACACCAGCGGCCGACCGGTGCCTGCGCACGAGACGACGGGTCAGAGCACGGCTGAGGCCAGCCGAGGCGGGCGCGTCTCCAACGTCATGGACAGAACGGAAGCCTGAATATCGCCGCAAGCTCCACCAAAATCTGGAAACGGGCGTCACAGTACGGCTACAGGCAGCGATGTAGCGTTCCTCGAAAAACATGACTAAGATGACCGTTACAGCACCGCAACGTGCACAGATGCAGCTTCGCCGAGTCATTGAGCTCAGGCGGTTAAGCCAGCACTATAGACTGGATATGATCAATACCGTACCTCTATATGGCCAACGGTTAGGAGTGGAAATGTTGGAGAAAGGACGGATCAGATCCTCCCAGAGAGACAGGAAGGCCAGCACACCTGGCTTTGAGGAAATATTGGGGGAAGGACGGCTCAGATCCTCTCAGAGAGACTGGAAGGTCCACCGGCACACATGGCTTTGAGGAAATGCTAGGGGAAGGATGGCTCGGATCCTCCCAGAGAGACAAAAAGGCCACCGGCACACCTGGCTTTGAATAAAAAATATCGTTTTATCCCAACACCAAGCCTACATCGCAACACATTCGCATACCAAGTGTAGCTTAAGTTGGATTATAAACCAGATTACAAACCATTGTGTCATTCCTGAAATCAGAGATGAAGAAGGCAGAGGAACCAGGACATTTTTGTAGTGATCAATTGTTGGGTGAGCGAATTGGTAAAATGAGCGCTTATGATGAGGAAAAGGTTATCTTCATTAAGAATGAGACAATTGGGAGGGACAGGGCAAAAGGAGCACAACGACAGCGTGGCAAAACCAAGGTGCAACGAACATAGCCGTGCGATAGGTTGTCATGTGCTTTGGAAGGCCAGGGCAACGTGGTGACATAGACGATCACTCTGTGTCTCGCACACTGATTGCTAATCTGTTCGCTCAAGCTGCTGCCGAGTACAGGGAAATGTACGTACTGTCGCTAATGGCATGCGTTCACATCGAACTACAGATAGTTTGTAAGCACAAGGGCTCAACTATCCCAAGGAAGTTAGTTGCATTTTCAAATTAATGATATTCGGTGCTCAAAATATGCAACGATTTGGGCGGCTGGTATACTGAAAGAACTTAATGCCTAGACGTTAAATTATCACTAGCACTCGCCTGTGTGCGGCATTTTACCACCCTTGCCAGTAGAGGTAGGTGGGAGCGAACCCCTGCCATTTCCAAACGAAACGTGTTAGAGAGACGAAATAAAAAGCTGGCGTATGGGTGGGACGGGATTTCGCGATTGAGATCCGATTTGTTTACCTAGGGGTGTTAGGTCACCCTTCGGATGAGGTCAAAGGTCAAATTTTCGTGAAAATCGTGACTTCACAATTGAACCGCAAACGCTTCCTAAACTGGAACAGATATACACTTTTAATTATTGGCAGGGTATTCGTCGATACTATACGGATGTCTCGACACATTTCCAAACTCCATTTAAAGCACAGGTCACGGGTCAGGTCCGGAAATGCATATCCGGAAATAAATGAGGGAATTAAAAGGTCCAGTGGGAGCGTACACTAGCTGTGGGTAATGAGTGACCAGTGAAGTCGTTAAGAACCTCAACGTGTACATCCAGCTGTTGGAAACAGTGCATGCCTACATTTATGTCACGACATTACCCCAGGCTTCGCTTGTAATCTGATGACCCCAAGTAAATTAGTTTAGGGGAGGGGAGGGAATAATTCAGCACCTGGAAGCGGACGACCGCAGCACCGCAGCTGGACGACCAGTAGCGGCAGCAGCGGCCACGCCTACAACACTTACCTGCTGGACGACCAGTAGCGGCAGCAGCGGCCACGCCGACAACACTTACCTGCTGGACGACCAGTAGCGGCAGCAGCGGCCACGCCTACAACATTTACCTGCTGGACGACCAGTAGCAGCAGCAGCGGCCACACCGACAACACTTACCTGCATCCGAACAACTCCAAAATTTAGTTTTTCATAGCAGCATGATCCGCTACAATAAATACAATAACATTACAACAAATGTACTGCCAAACGGCGGCCCGTGCGCTTATTTTCACCTACTGCTCACCTTCACCTTCTGTTCATTTTCTTCTCACTTTCACCTTCTGTTCATCTTCTGCTCACATTCACCTGTTACTCACCTTCACCTGCGTACCACCCTCACTGCTGCTCACCTTCGTACTCTGCGACGATGCGTAGAGTCTCCTCGGTGGTTTTGTGTGCCGAGGAAACGCGTAGGTCGGCCTCCACCCCCAGCTCCTTCAGGTGATGGCGGATCTTGCGGCAATGTTCAGCGTCACTTGCAGACCCCATGATGATGACCACCTGTAGATGGGACAGTTGTCAAGCGTCCAGCATCGAGTCTGATAGCTTCTGAGGAAGCCGGTCTGAACACCGACGCCATTGAGGAAACCAGCCTGAACGCCGCCGCTGCTGAGGGATCCGGCCAAAACACACCCGCTGCCGAGGAAGCCAGTCTGAACACAGCCGCCGCTGAGGAAGCCATTCCGAACACCGCCGCTGCTGAGGAAGCCAGTCCGAACACCACCACTGCTGATGACGCCAGTTTAAAACGACCGCTGACGAGGGACCC